>OY856410.1:653698405-654113405 GCA_963693085.1 Alisma plantago-aquatica
AGCTTTTGTCTGATTGGTCAGACTTGTAAAATGCCTTAAAAATAGCGTGATTATCATAAAAATGCCCACAGAGTATCGTTCTTCTAAAAAAAATGTCTATTTAATATGAGACCATTATCTCATCTTATTACATTAACATTCGTTGATAATATCTAATATCCATTTCATACATCTTATTTAGGGTTTTCCATTAATATTGCAAACCTAATCTTTCCAAAACTCTAATGTGACTTGATACATGTATACATCACAACTATATTAGACTCTGATCTCATATTGATGACTAGATCATATGATTGTGATTTCTACATCATATTTCAATCTACACTTGACATGATTGTACATGAAAATGACTAAATGATCTAATATCATCAATCATGGATATTTGTACACATCAAATCAGACCTAATTTGAAGTAGCAGACCTTAACCTCGATCATTTTATTCTAGATCTATACTCTTAATGACCATAGGGAAACAAATACAATAATAATAATAATAATACATGCCCTAATAAGTCATTAGAGAAATCAACCATATATATTGATACATTCTTGTTCCAATTTTGTACCAGAACCTAATACTCAATTATACTCTAGAATCCAAAAGAGGTACACTTTTATAATAATTCCTCCCTGAATAAACTCGTGGTTTTGAATAATACTTGTATGTATTTCTTAAAAATCTTGTCTATGTATTTGTTTGAGCTACTACTCCCTAATGATTAGTCTTCCAATTTTCTATATTATAGCTTTCAACAAACTTCAAAACGTAAATGATATTTCCCATTATGACTGCCAATCATACTTGTTGATATTGAGTACAAGTGACCTCCTCATTCGAATGGTGGAACTTGTACATGTCGAATGATCTCAAATGTTATACATGTCAATTGACCTCCTACCTCATACAGAGAGAAGGATCCTGGTGACCTCCTCCATCTCATTGGGGGTGATGGAACCACATAAAATATATAAGCATGCTTCTCGATATCAACATAATGGGAACTTGTAATAAAATTGAATTGTTTGAAATAGAAATCTTGTTTGATAAATGTTGGTTTGAAAATTGCTTGTTGACTATATTTTGAATATAAGTCCTGCCAAGTACTATATTTTTCCATAAATGTTTTCAATTGTTCAATCTTTATTCTTGTCAAAGTGTACCTATGCATTTGCATTGATTGCATCTCAATTTATCTGATTTCAGGCAAAGTAGTTGGATTTTTGTGGATAATTGACTAGATCGCTTCCGCTCATGACAAACTCTGATGACAAGTATAAATTTGCAAAATCTCATTTTTGGGATGGTTAGTCTTTAAATCTCTTATTTTATGAGTCATTATTTCTTATCATATAAGCTTGTGTGTGAGATCCTTTTGTGCCACTCAGAGACACACGCTTCAATCCTTTTACTACTATCTAGGCAGTGCGATTGGGATTTGGGTAAGAATGGTTTCGTGATTGTGGGAGATGACATAACTAGGGTTTAATACCTGAATAATGCTATGGAATCCTAATCATCTATATATGTGAAATCCTAACCATAATCCTAGAGTATGTTATACCTATTGAGTTTCTTGGATGGATAGCATGTGATTATGTTTCTGTTTCCTACATGTGTGATTCTAACATTGCCGATTGAATGAGTGTCATAGCTTGTGTATTATATGGAAGTGATCATATGACATAGGGTGATGGTATGAGCCTTGATGAGACATGATGAGATCATATTAATGTGATGGGTCCTGACCTAGTGAAGGATTAATTCCTATTGTGAGGTGATATCCTCTAGTGTTGTGATTGAAAGGATTAATCTCCTGTAGAAATGAGTTATTAGTGGTAGCTATGTATGCCTATGTAACATTGGTGATGACCTTATGTATTGAAGTGACAGTATATGATGATGCTAATGACCTTAATTAAGGCTGTGAAATAGTGATGTCATGAGATGATATGACAAGTTCCACACATCATCAATTTTATATTTTTTGAAGTTTTATATAGTTACTCTTGTTATATTGAATTAGGGTTTTGGATCACTTGTACGATGTAGCCTCAATTCACCCAATTGGCATAACTAATAAAGTGAAACCTTAATCTTGTAGTTTCCCTATGACATAGATCCATTCTAATATCAATTTTATTGCTGGCTAGTGAAATGAGTACCTCCTATGAGAAACTCAGAGCGCATGTTTTTGAATATGCAGGTGTGCAAGTTGAGTATCTCCTTGAGTCCAAAATTACAAGTTGTGTGAGATGGCCATGCGTGAGATGTTCTCCTTATGATATGTGATAGGTAGCGGTTTAACTGCATGTGATGCCTCTTTTTAGAATGGCCATGCGTGAGCCTGTTCTTCTAGCATTGTGACATGTACCAAGGTGGGCTATAAATTTAATATGGATGGCCATGCATGAGCTGATCCTTCAGCTAGACTGTATGTCACTATTGTAGTTGACTAATATGTCTTTGCAGTGTTTCTCTTGTATAGACCAACAGGTGCTGGAGAGATCTTGGATTCTGATTCTCCCATTGACTTTGTATGGCATCAATTTTGATTTCACAATGGTTAGTTGGATTTGGGCAGTACGACTCAAATCCTTGGGGCATTAATAAAATATGTAAGACAACTGTATATCATATTTTCATAGGGTTAAATACAAATAACATTGGATGACCCTTTTTACCTTAATATTGTGTTGTTCATATTTTCATAGGGTTAATATTGTGTTGTTTAGTTGATAACAATTTTACATGTTCTTCATATTCCTTCTAAGCATATAAGATGTTTGCCTGCTCTGTTGTAGTTACCTGATCTTATTAAGTGATAATAATTGCCTTTCTCATTTCATTTAATTGAATATGCTCATCGTAATAATAATGATCTCTTCTTTCTTTAGTTTTCCTATGTTTAAAATAGATGTTGGAGGAGAGTTATATCTCTCGATAGGAGGTTTTGTTTCACCCCATGGGTTTCTACATCCTTTAGGTGGACGTGTATGTTGAGGTAGAGATCATGTTGTTGAAGCTAACAGTCAGAGGAGTTGTAGTTTTTGGGTCATGCATATGCAGTTAGTGTCTAGTAATAGAGTCCTACATATCGTCCTTGTAGTCTCAGGTCCTTGGGGGTGTTTTATCGATGTTGTACATTGGTTTTAGTTTTTGGCACTATACCATGGTGGTACACACATAATTAGTATATGTGAACATGTTATCATATGTAACATGTTGTGACTAGTCAGCTAGTGAACAATGATATGTAACATCTTTTGGCATGAATGAAATATAAGTGGTACCAGTCCTATGGATTTATTTGTGATGCATTCAACTTACCATGCCTTTAAGTGATTGGTTTTTATTTACCCTATTTTGTGGTATGCAATTATCAGGAATAATTCCACATTTTTTTAAGTAATCTCTCTTTGTGTGGCAATGGGTGTCACACATACAAAATATAGGCAATCAATGGTTATGAAAACAAATGAAATATGAAATCCTCGATTCAACTTTTAAGGTTGGTGTTCCGACCTGGTGTGGGTCAACCCAAGAATGAGGAAAAGGCCTATGGTAGGAGGAAAAACCATAAGTCTGTGTGGCTAGGTTGGGCTAGAAAGCCTAGTATCCTCATGTTAGGCACCCTAATATAAAAATGTGTCACCACACAAGTATGGGTAGGAGTAGTCATGAACCTAAGTGAAAGTGATTGACATCAGTCTATAAGAGGGATTAGTAATGTCTAGAGCCTTGTTTGAATAAACGATGGATGGAGTAGTTGGAATATGTTTAGATGATATGATCTAAGTTTTATATAATGAGATAATTTGGTTTATCATTATCTTAGTTGAATTTTGAGAACTAGATTTCAATTTTGAGGATTCGATATAAGATCTGATGATGAAAATATGTGTGCTTCTTCGAAACAACATAAGATAACTAAAGATAAGATGCAAATCATCAATAGCCTCTATCTCTTCTACTTTGGGGCTTTGCTCTTTGCTTGAGATTATAAAGATGATTATCTATCAGCATCTGAGTCAGTTATAGAATCTGACCTTAGCTATAGGTCCCATAGGTCATTCTTCAGGATAAGTCCCTCTAGTGTTAGGACTAGTCATATGGTTAACTCCAGAGAGAGTGTGACCCAGAGGGAGAAGGTTAGAAACTCGAACTCCAAGATATGAGAAATTATGAGAAATATTTTTTGTGATATGTCCTAAACTAGACTACTCCTGAGTGAATGAGTTGAGGGATTTATGCATGATTCCTATAGTCTTGTTGTATCCTGCATTTCCCTAGAGGACAAAACCCTAGGGAAAGAGAAAGGGAATACTTATGTACATATGAATAAGATATGAGTACCTACCATCTAGGTGAGGGAGATACAATCCCAAGATCCTGAGGAGGTAAGGAATGGTAGTATGTTGTGAAGCCACATGTTCAGGTTGTTGGTTCCCTACATAGGACTCTAGTATTTGTTTATGAGAAAAAGAAAGTTGGGTAAGAATATCTGATGAGGAGAGATCTATGAAGAGAATGTTGTAATGTGTTTTGGTTTGGTGTGTGATTAAGTGGCTAAATCTTGTGAAGTTTATGATCGATACTAATGAGCTAGACCTAAGAACCCTAGACCAAAAAGAGAAGATAAAGCTAGGGCATATAGTATTCATAGAGTTGAGTGAGCTCATAGATATTGATATTGGAACCACCCTCAATTAATGGGATATAGGAACCTCAATTGGAATTTATATATATATGTATATATATATGTATGTGTGTATATATATATATATATATATATATATATATATATATATATATATATATATATATATATATATATATATATATATATATATATATATATATATATATATATATATATATATATATATATATAACAAGCCACCCACATAAGTTTGATTATAACAACCATAATATAATATATGTAAGAAATTGATCTAACCTAGAGATGTGATATATGGATATGACATGATGAAAGACTTAGAATTGGTTTGATAGTTCTCTATCTATAATTATCTATCCCTATGCATGACTTATGATTATGTGATATAGCTGGTTAATATCTGGATGAACCTTTAATAAAGTTTAAAACCTAATATGAGAAAGTGAAATGAGATAATATTCATGATAAACATTGAATGTAGTTGTAGTTGACAACAAGCATATGTGGTAATTAAATTTTGTCATCTTCAAGGTACACTTTACCTCTTACTTGGCCTACTATATAGTATGGTTATGTTATGCCTGTACAAAGCATTGGGTACCTGATATTTGATGAAGTAACTATTATTCTATTATATCTTGCTTGATTTTTGAAACACATGAAACATAACCTATCGACTTCATTAAATATAACCACTTCAACTCATTGATAGCAAAGTGTTGGAAGGTTGATTACTTAAACTCCTTAGTAGTAAAGTAATTGATAGAGATCCAACCCTTTGGTAGTAGATCACATCATATAATGATCAAACTCTTTGGTAGTAGATAATAAGGCCTTATTTCATTCATCTCTCAGGTAGTAAATGCATGGATGATATATTAAAAAATATGGCTAAAAGACAAGTTCTCATTGTTAAAAAATATCTTTGTTCAAGTATGATTTTTTGATCTATTGGTCAGTGCCAAGTATTAGTTTCATCTTACCCTAGGTTAGGACCTTCCCTTGAATGGTGAGTCCACAAATTAGTTCAACGATTGAGGTAACCTTAAATGTCACCTAAGGTTTGAGAGACTTAGTATACAATGCATGAAAGCACATATATGGACTATACTTATTTCATCCCAAGTATGCCACCTCTGAGGGACATGAGAAAAAGTCAATGCAAAAGTAACTAACAATATGGGACCAAGCCTATAAGGGAAGGTCGTCAAGATCTCAATGAAGGCACATAAACTAAAAAATGCCTACCATAAGAGATGGAGGAACTCCAGGTTAAAGAAATTATACAAAAAAATGAAATGATTGAATATTGATAGAAAACAAAAACATCAAAGGAAATTTTTGATGAAATGAATTCTGGACATCTTAATAGACCCTGGGAAGGGTAGATCCCTTAGTCAATCCTAAGGTCAAGTAGGGATGATTAAAAGTATGTAAGACCCTAGGGGGTCAAGGAGGAGATCACCCCAAAGGTACCAGTACCCCTATAGACCTTAAGGGAATGCCTATGTCTAATTAAAAATTAGATGTATATATAAAATATATAAGAAATCATTTAATAATGTTTGATAAAATCTAGAAGGGAGTTGTGCATAAACCTCAAGGATCATGAGAGAATGACTTTCAATGTTAGTGCATAAAATAATAAAAAAATGGAAATAAAATATGTTCGTGGTATAGAGTAATTGTTGATAGTGACTCAAACACAATATGAATTAGAAGATAATGTCTAAATACACCTTATCTACTATTAGAATAGGATGAACTTTTAATTTGGACTACAGTCAAATACTTATTTCCTCTTGTTATGAGTGTTGGAGATTGGGTAGACACATGTTATGATTTAAAATTGACACATGAGAATGTATACCTAGGTTGAAATATAATGCCACAATATATGTTTGAGGTGTTGCCTCAGCCTTAAGAAGAATAAATGAATAACAGTTTGGAAACCTAGGCGAAAAGGTAATAATCACCACGTGAAATTGAAATTGCAAGTGAAATGTAATCACTAAGTGATACTATCATGAAATGGATAAGGTTATGGATATACCCTAGAAATGATTTTGGGTTCCAACCTTAGAGTTTTTCATATGAATAAAATTTGATAAATATTATCAAGATTAAGATATCCAAGAAGTGTTTCTAACCATAAGGTATGGAGCTTTTTTGAGTTATCATTCACCTTAACCTTATTAGGTTTGAATTGTTGGGAAAAAAATCCTTTTAAGGAGGGGTGAATTAAAATCCTCAAATTTGATAAATTTTAATTATATGAATATGAGACTTGATTTGATAAGAAAATTCCCTTTTGTAACTGATAGAACAATAATGTTATCTTTGTGGAATGGATTCAACCCATGGACCAAGTAAGACCCATGAGACATTTGCTTTGCAAATACGTGCTTGTGTCACTACTTCAAGAAATAAGTGATTTTGTGCATAAATAAAGGATAATGGATTCATGAATTGTTAGATAACTGAAATATGAATTAATAGGTAATTTCCAAAATATTCTATGATAAATTGTGATTCATATAATTTATGGAGTAATTATCTAGTCCCATCTTGCAACACACATTTTAAGGCATAAAATAAATGTTATTCAACCAAATTTTTGGTTCACTTAAAGATAATGTGGAAACTAAAAAAATTATAAAATTTTAGATGAAACGGACTTCCCATAATATGTGAGTAATAGTTTTAAGGAAATACATAAAGGATACATTTCTCCAATAAAAGGTATCCCAATAAATCCCAATAAATTCCAAAAATGACTTTGGAAGGAATATAGTTATTACTTTCCTAGCATCATGCCTTACAAATCTCCTAATATCAGTTGGTGGTTAGTCGTCGAATAAGAAAGATATCATTTTAATACCTATGGAAAGAAGGTAATGGTGTGATTATTTATCGAGAATGTCATTATGCCAAAACCATGCCTTGCCACTTTTGGATTTTACTTGAATGTTGAGGAAAAAGGAAGAAGAGAAATGAAACAAAGATGTGAGAGGATATATATAGGGGTTACAATGTAGTTGATTCATACCCAACCGACCAAACCTTGAACTCTCTCCCTCTTAATCCCCCGATGTCCAACCAACTTGTACTCCTCTTCAGATTAATACCAAGATCATACCACACCAATATGATGGCATTATCATGGATTAGATCAACATTATAAAGCATGCTCTTGTGGCTTGATTACGTGTTGTAGACACCAAGATGGCTCACCATAAACAAAGAAGAACTTTGTGGAAGGTGTTTGTCTACAAGGGTGCACCATCTGTGCCTATGTAAGGTCCTAAAACCTCCTTCTCACAATTATGTACCCTATCACATCATCTACAAATTGGAGACCTAGTTCTCTTGCCTCCGCTCATCGCCAATCATACCTAGGTTCTTCCCAGGTCCCGATGATGATAAGAGGAGTCATCACAATCTTTGATGGGTGTTCATAGGCCATGAGATGGGGAGTCAGATGCATGGTTGGCTTCCCCACAAACAACACAGACTGACATTACGAGCTATAAGAAGTGTAAAAGCATAATTGACCACCCTGCCAAGGGCATGTGGTGATACAATTCACCATGCCAAGGGTAAAGGGGGCATTTTCTATGTGTTAGGACCCAATCACACTTAGGCGGTTGCTTTTCCAAAGATCCTTTAAAGTCATGTTTTAAGATCAAGGGTAAGGTTGTCATATTACTTTATTCCTAAGCATAGATGGGGATTTGTAAAAATGGTACTTTTGCTGATGTGTCAATATCTAATTTGTCAAAATAGGAATAACTTACCATACATGTTGTAAATAGACTGCAACACATAATATAATGAAATTATGCATCAAATTGATCATAAAATGATGTAGAATCTAAATAAAATATGTTTGAAACCTAATTCTGATCATAGTTACAAAAATATAGCTAATTCATGAATGTAGGGTAATTAATACATGTAAACCCTGGATATGATAATCAAGATATTGGATGTATTCAAAATATCTTGCCACATACATTGATATTTTTCTAAATATTATGAGAATCTAAGATGATAACAATAATGATGATTTATATTTAGGGTTTCTAGATCAATTATAATGCATGCAATGAACTAGGATTTTGAAACCAAAGATCATAATTTTCTATGATAATAATGCACATAATCTAATCTAGGTATTCACAATGAAAAAATATGATAGATCTGATAATTATCTAATGACTAATTAAGGTTTGTAACTCAAATTAATCATGGTGCATTGGAATCAGGGTTAGTATACTTATTCCTTATCCTAACTCGAGACAACCCTAAACCCTAGTTTAGGACAGATGTTTAAATTTGTTGTAAATGTTTATAGTGACACTTTAGGATATGCATACATGCAAATAATGTTGGTTTATTATGTTGAATGCTTGGATGTTTGGATATGTGCTTAAAGTATGATTGCATGGTTTACCTTGTTCTCCATTGAGATATGTGGTTACTTTCGAATAATCACTCTTATCAAATTCTAATGTTTTATGAAGTTTGATGAATGTGTTGCCATTAACCTTCTTGGTTTTCTATTAATTTCTTGAAAACAATAACCTCCCTGTGTGTATCACCTATTATTAACATAACATGCTCGAACCCAAAATCTATCTTTGAAAGGTTGAATGTGGGGTGGCGAACCCTAGAAAAATAGGAAGTAAGTCATTGCGGAGGTGAATATAACCAAGCCCTTAGAGAGAAAGGTCACAAAATGTCAAGTCCTAGAACAGAAGGCCGACATGGAACCAAACCCTAAAGGCAAAGTTGTGCAAGTCCACTGTAGGGACCAAACCCCATGATATGTTGTACACTGGAGATTGAGAGATTAAGAGTTGAGAAGATATAACAAAAAATGCATGTTCGATTATTTACTAATAATTGTCGATATGGTTGTTACACCTACATGGGTATACTTTTATTGCACCACTTACAAAATATAAATATATGATGACCACATTTTGGATTGTTGGTGTCTTAGCTAATTTCCATATTTGAAGAAATGAAGACATGGGGAATCAGAGTAAATAAATGAAGACATTCAAGCTAAGTAAAGGAGAATTAGCTATATGTCTGATCTTGTTTGTAATAGTTTCTCTTGTAAACTTCATGTAACTTCTTAGAGCGGACTCATTCTACATCATGTAATCAACATTTGTGAAACAAATGGTAGTTATTTGTTATTATTTATTATTTTCTAGATATGGATACTTGGGAAATTAGTAATGGATCTTGACTTTAAGGTCCTTTCTTAATTGGGGGACATTAAAAAGTGAGGTCGTTTCAGTTTACATCCATGATGCCTTCTATGTAATAGGGATTTTTATGTACACCTACCCAAGCATGATCTCCATATATAGGTCATCAAATAATCTTCTATCATGGATGATTTCCATGATGTACTTCCCACAAAGTCATGAGAGTTTTCAATTGCAATGTATTCCATGGGGACTCTAAAGTTCAAGGCCTCTATAATTTTCAAAAAAATGAACACACTATTCCAAAAATAAGAAATTTGTTGAAGGTTGCTAAAACTGATTGTGAATTTCTTCCAGTTGAGGCCATTCTAGTTATTGGATTCCTTGATTGAATGTTCAACCCGTATTGGGATCTTTTGTATTTTTGTATATTTGATATGAATTAAGAGCATTTTGTTTCATAGAATATCTCTGATATTGTAGTTATGATTCCTCATCATTCAATTAGTCCACAATTGACAAAAGCCAATGAACATTGGAATTTTAAGGAAGCATAACTATCTTTATATTTCTACTGCTTCATAGTGTTGTGAGAATTTCATTGACTTAGGTTACCTTTATACTGCATATACAGTCTAGTAGATAGACTAAGTGTAGAATTAAAGATGAGTACTTCTTTGTCTCTATGCATAAATTCCTTAATAATAGTTCCATAGAGAACATGGAATAATCTTTTAATGATAGAGTCTTTGAACCTAAATTTTGTTTTTAGGTCTTCCCTAATCAATATACCCCTTTCATTCTAATACACCAAATCACTCCTTATATTGTCAGCATTGAGGACATCATCCAGAACATGGATGTACCTTATAAACATTACCAAAGCAGTTGACATGTCCATGTCTCTCATTTTTAAAGGAGCGGTGGAGGGATAGCTAGACACCATCATGATGAGTTTCTAGTTCATAGAACATTGGTTTCTCTTATCATCTAGGGGAATCTTCTTATACCCTTCTTCGTCATCAGAGGCGTTCTCTTCGTTAATTTCCATGAACACATGGCTTTGATGTATCTTGCCATTTTTAGATTGAATTGCGAGTTGGTTGGACATGAACTCTTCAAAAATATCTCCCTATGGGAAAGTGTGTAATTGAGCATTACAATACAAATATGTTTTCGAGTTTTTCCATTAATTATTGAATATTCTCCCTAACTTATCTTTCTTCTGGTATAGGGTAGTATTGAGAGTTGCTTTATTCCCCCTAATTGTTTCTTCTTCATTAGTGTTTGTGGGTGCTTCAATGTCATCTTAGGAAACTTTAACCTCTATAACTTTGTTAGGATCGTTATCCTTAAGTGTGTTAGATACATTTTTGGAATGTCTAGGGGAGGCCACATATTTCACTTTGGATTCCTATTAAAATCAAATGTTCCGGTTTCATGCACATATCTTCTTCTTTGTTGTGGTCATAGAGAACCACTATGGAATAGTCATCAGGGGGAGATATTAATATAGTTTCAACTGGGGCTATTAAGGTCATGTAATTTTAGTTGATGTCGACATTCTGATCTGGTTGGAGAATTACTTTCTTCTTCATGATGACTATTTTTTCTTTCAATATTCATCTCTTCAGGTGGTGCAAGTGTTGTAATGGTTGAAAGGGATCCCTTCCTCTTCTTGTGCTCCTTAGAGGCATGACTTTGTTTCATCAAGTGGTACTCCTTAAGAAATTAGCCACATCCTTTTGCATCTTGGTAATATCATTGGCCATGTTAACCATGGTCTCAATCATTTGGTGTTGATTTTCTACCAGTAGCTCTGGGTGCTAAGGTAGTTGAAATAGTGATTGAATTTGCACTGTCACCTCCTTTACCTATGTGATTAGTAATTGATTATATAGATATAAATTGCTAATATAAATAGCTTATCTACAAACAATCCCATTCATGATACCCAATTTCCATACAATTTTTATGAATCGCATTGTAGTTAGTGTAAGGCATGGGCACACTCCCAAGGCACTAGTAAGGTGTGATGAAATAGTTCCAAACCATGTGTAACAGAATATGATAATTAAAGTCTTCAATAACATCAACAATAAGTAACATAGTGTTTGTTTCCTCGACAAACATAAGAGTTAAGAACAGAACATTATTGTCCACATAAGGGACTACATCAAAATTCTAATAAAGATAAAAGTGTTATGCCACACAAAGGACACCTTGCCATGTTCCTAGCTTTAACTTAGTACTCCAATATGGAAGACTCCAGGTGAGCAGGTCCTTCTGTCCATGCAATATCCCAGAGGGATAGTAAACCACGACATGGAACAAAAGATAGAATGTGTCAGCAAAAGCTGGTACTATATCCATATTATTGAACTATGTGCAAAATGGGATTTAGTTGCATGAAAAAAATAGGAAAGAACTATTTGGTGGACTAAAGCCTAACAAGTAAGAATTCAAATATCAATTTCAAGATGGAAAATATTTCACAAGATCACTACTAGGAAAGATTCAATATTTCAAATAAGCAAAGTATATCCACACTGGCCACAAAGTATATCAATTCTAAGATATTCAATTTGATAAGTTTTGGTACCTTTCTATCATATCTTTTCTAGGTCTAAGTGCCTTGTGTTCTCACACTCTAGGAGAGAACTACACTAGTGCCTTATTAGCTATTCTAGTTAACTGGGGGACAACTAATCCCTATCCACTGCATAGGGTTGTGGAGTACTTGGCCCATTCAAGTGAGCCAAAGATCTATAGGGCCAAAGCCCTAGGGACCAAAGTCCACAGGGAGTCAAAACTCCAAATAGATCAAGTCTAGTGCCAAAATAATTATCAACAATTAATAATTTATCAATTACAAAATGAGAGCGGTGAACTTTCAAGAATAAGTAGAGGTTTCAAAACTATATGGCATTCACCACTATTCAAGATATGTGTGTATGTATGTTAAGAGGGAAAATAATTCAACAATTGAAATAGTAGATCTAGTACCTTGTATTCCAAGCAAAGTTCAACAATATCCATAACTAGGGTTCAACTGCTATGAGGTTTCAAATCCTAGAAAAAAAAGGGAAACATCCCATGTCATTTTGCAATTCTTGGCTTTGAAATTATCTCCTAGATTCTCATTAGGTAACATTACGATTTTACCCCTCATTAGATTTGATGGTTATTTAGAACTATCATGAGGTCATTAAGTCCCTTTTGGTCATAATGGGTATTTCTTTGTGTACATGTATTAGAGTATTTATTACTCATGTTTATAATATATAAACTTCATATTTCACAAAATACTACTTATGTCTACATTCCTACATATAGTTTTACAACAAAATAGTTTATATGACTGGTAGAAAACTTAGGGTAATCCGAGTTAGGGTTTTCCTCATTTGATTTCTCCATATGTATACTTCTTAACATCCTTATCATTATACCTTTTCTTCTATGCTAGGTTGAAATCAATATGGTGTGATAAGTATACTTACTAGAATGTAATCCTTGGGAATTTCATTAAACTTTTATACTTCCTCATGCTTGGTCATAATAAGTATACCTATTTATAGTTTGTATTTTACCCATGGTAGGGACATGTACATATGGATTAAATAAGATAAATATATACATGGAGGTCATCATATGATTATATAACTTGTGATTTGTATTGTACCCATAGTAGGGTCATGTATTATCTTTTACTTAATTTCATTTACATCTAGTCATATATATTACCTTGGGCATATGTACTTAATAAGGATAATTTACATGGAGTCCATCGTGTGCATGCGTGACTATGGTTTATATTACATTCATCATTGAATCATGTGTATGTATATCTATACCCTTCTTTATTTCATTAGCTGGTCGGTAGACCATATCCCAGTAACTAATTAGTTTCTAAGTTACGATAAGCTAGTAGAAGGTCAACGCAGTTACCTCCTAAGGTGTCAGTGTCTTCAGGGGTGTTCTTGTTTGATAGCTGACCTCATCATAGTCTTGGCTCCTGTCGTCAGTGGCCACAAAGTTGACGCTGGTAGCACAATTAAGCATGGTGCATCAGATCAAGTAGAGAACAAATGTCGACTTGCAGTAGTCACGAGGTGGTGCTACTTCATCCTCCTGACAGCCGTCAGACTTGCAGCTATGGCGCCGATGGCATCGAGGTGTTGTGGTGCACAAATGTAGGTTGTCGGGGTTGCGGCCGAAGATGGAGGTTGCGGTGTGGATGGTGGCGTCAGGGTATTAGGGAAGCATGGGATTTTAGGAGGAGGATTGGTGGCTGTCGTGGTGGGGTCACTGATCTGCAGCCTGCCCAACCCGGCGGTGCTGCACTTGAGGGCAACCAAGCTTGGAGCGACGCTCACCCTGGAGAGGGCACCTAGGTGTTGATGTTGCTAGCACCCAACAGTTATTGATGAGTTTAGGAAAGAGGCGACGACACTATGATTGCTAGGTAGAGGAGGAGAGCTCGAGGGCGGAGTTTGAAGCTGCTTTGGGGGTGTCGATGGTGGGGAGGCATTTTCTAATGATCCTAGCTAGGGTTAGCGTCTATGAGTAAGGCAATGTCGATGCTAGATGAGGTGGCACAGCTGGGTTGAATGACCATTTTTTCCATTCTCTCCTCTGGTCTTTAATGGCCAGCGCCGTTACCTTTTATTCTGCATTGGGGAGTCGATGGTGGAGGGGCCATGCAGTCGTGGATGGCGGGCGTCGTAGGGGAAAGGCATCACCGTGATCATCGCTGCACTGGGGACCGGTAGTGGGAGTTAGGCGTGGGGAGAGGAGACCGCATTCTGCGGGGGAAAAACACAACGTGACCAGCTGCTAAAGGGGCTGAGCAAATCAAGGCCCATATGCCTCAAGTAAATCTGGCAATTAAATCCATGTATACATTTATTACTCTAACAACTTATAGACCTATATATCATCATCAACATGTCCATTTATTTTTATTTTTTTAATTTGTGATATAATTCTGATGACTATGCCTCCATAAGGTCAGGTCTCTAATTGCTGATTCCAAGGTGGTCCAATGTGATTAGTGTCATGATTAACTTAAGCATTAAGCTTAATAATGATAATTTCAAAGCCAAGAATTATAATAAGGTTTCCATTATCCAAATACGTTTCAAATGAGATGACTAGACCCAACAAGGGCAATTCACATTTCTATGATACAGTTTCAAGGTATTCCAAATAGGGTGCAAAATAAATGCGATTTAGAAAAGAAACTTTCAGTTTGGAGAATTAGAAATCATAGATCAATATTTAAAATTGGCACCGAAATTTAGTATGTTACATAAGGTTTCAAGAGTAACTATTGGACTCAAAGACCACCACTAGCCTGAACTGGATGCTTTGTCCTCATTCACATGCAAGCTGAGGACAATTTCTTGACTGGGCACCCATCCTAGTACTACTCTGGCTTGAGAAAAATTAACCACAAAGATCATTTATCTAAGTCATCAAATCTTGGGACTTCACAATATCCTCCATTTAGATTTTTGACGTCCTTTTTAAGGCTTAATAATATGGCCTCATAATGTCTCCCCATTCTAGTATAGACCTAGAATGGCACATGTACACCCAAATCCCATCCACAATTGTCGATTCAAGGGTGGCTCCATCAACTAGGACATCCCTTTCCAACATGCCTAAACTACACGACTTAATACTAGAATGTCATGCCCACGTAGGCCTTACCCACTAGAGGGGATCTAGCTATAATACCATTTGTCCCAAGGATCAAGTAAGTTTTCATGAATAACGACTGGTTTCCCAGACCACCATTATATCCTTAACTACATGCTTTGTCCTCACTCACACGCAAGTCGGTGGTCAACTTGCCAAAAGGTCACACATCCTAGTACTAATCTAGGCTGAGCAGGCTTAACACCATAACTCTTTAGAGATGGGATCCATGAAAAGGAGTTGCACCTTAGTGATATGGGTGGTCCAATCATTTATTTTAAGATTATTTTATCTAAGGCCTCAAATTGTGGGACGTTACAGTTGGTGTCTTCCTAATCTGAGTTGGTGTAAGATCTCATGATTTGAGGCCTCAGATAAAATAATCTTATCACCAAGATGCAACTCCTTTTTAGGGAGTCCATTACTAAAGAACTCTATGGTTAAATGTGTCAGCTCAAAGTAGTACTAGAATGGGTGACTAGTCAGGAAGTTGATTGTGGCTTGCACGTGAGTGAGGACGAAGTGTGATTTTATGCCATTGGTGGTATGTGGGCCATTAGTCATTTCTAAAATTCTAATAGAGCCTTGGGCAGTGGACCTGGGCATTACAAATGGTATCAAAGTCAAAACCCCTCCTGTAGGTAGGCCCCACATGTGCATGTGGCATGCCAATCTTGAGCTGTGCGGTCCAGACATGTTAGTAAGGGATGTACATGGTGATGTAGCCACACTTGCACTAGTATCCTGTGATCGGGAGCTAGGTGTCTGTGTCCCATTATGGGTCTACACTGAAATGGGCATATACTGTGAGGCCATATAGTTGAGCCTTGATGAGGAAGTGAAGTGTCTAAGTGGGGGAGATTATAACGTCCCATGATTTGAGGCCTTAGAAAAAAAGATCTTAAAAGGAATGATTGGACTACCCATATCACCTAGGTGCACGTCCTTTTTAGGGAGCCCATCACTAAAGAGAAATGCGGTTAAGTGTGATCAACCCAGAGTAGTATTAGAATGGGTGACCAGTCAGGAAGTTGATTGCGACTTTTGTGTGACAGAGGACAAAGTGCACAATTAAGATTAGTGGTGCTCTTTGGGACCAGTCGACATTCCTAAAACTCTACCAGAGCCTTGGGTAGGGGGCCTAGGAATTATAGCTGGCTTTTCTCTTGGGCATATCCATTGGAGGAAACTGTGTTTCATCATCTCCTACATGTTGGTGTAGATCTCCTAGAGGTTATTGAATTGGTTGAGTGGGTTCAACAATTGAGGTCTCTTTATGGACCTCCTATATCCTCCTTGTTGATGTCTACTCAATTGTAGACTTCGCCATTGTTGAATTCTTTTGTTGCCATGTTTTTGGGTATTGGTTTCACATTCTATGCATGGTGATCATATTTATGCAACATTGTTCTTCCCCTATTCAAGAATAGTTTTGGGTGGGTAGGACATGCTTTTCTACTTGTCTAGTAGGGGGAGTCATCTCTGACTTCTTTGCTAGTTATTTTGGTTGAGTCTAGGATGAGATATATTTTCCCCTTCTTGGTCCTGTTGTGGCCTTCTTTGGGATCCTCATATTAATCTTGCACTTTTTGGTAGGTTCTGATTGTTGTCCTCCTTTTATGGTTTGTATCTTCTATTGTAGGTTTCCTATGACTAGGTAGAGGAGTGGACCTGATTTCATCTTCAAGATTTCACCAATAACAAATATGAGTGGATCACTATCGTAGTAGCAAATTTCTTGGGAAGGGTAATATATTGTTTGTGTTCTTAAATCTTTAGAAAAATTTGTTCTTCTACCTTACTGGGACACTTATTCATGTTAGGTATCTCATGTCCATGGATTTCCCCCCTTTAGATTTTGTGAAGTTTGTGAAGACCCTAGGGTACCCAAACCTCTATGTTGTATACATCACTAGGCCTCCCATCAAAAGTTCTTTTCAACCCCCCTTACTGCTTGCCACAATCAATTTGTCAATTAGCAACCTTCCAATGCTTACTGGTTTCTTTTCCATTATGCTTGAAAAGATGTGGAGGTTAGATCTAGGTATGTTCCACATGTCTACTCTAGTAAATATTATGGAGGTGATGATCTTGTGGATGAAGTTCTTAATTCTAGAGTGCATTTGGAAATCCTTCTTTTATTTGAGTTTATGAACCTATTCTCATGTTTGTTTCTCTTAAATTATCTGAGTTTTGAGACTTATTTATAGTTCTTACCTTATTGGAAATTTTAGCTTATCCTCTTATTATAAGAAGATGGAAATTAACATCTTCTCTATTAGTATGAAGTGCTTCATTATCCCGATATCTTCTTTGTAGGGTCCTCCACATTTCATACTTCTTCCTTATAGACTGGGAGATTTTGACTTATATTCTAGAGTAACATCCTCATATGACCTTTAGTCACTGAAACATATCTAGTAGAGGTATGGGACATGCATGAAATCTTTCACCCTATTGTATATTACCAACTCTTTTAGAATGTGGATACAACTATAATACAATGCCTTGAATGTTCTACTCTTGTCCATTTCCTCCCAAATTCTCCAATTCTTAGTATCTTTGGTCTCAAAGTAATTATTAGGCTGGGAAGAGGATTCGATTAATGGTGCTCCCAAGGACACTATTCATAGCCTAAAATGGTTAGGTATCATGCTTGGTCTCACTTTTTGTTTCCTGCCTATTCTTTGTGTCTTTCCCTCCTCCTATGTGGCTTTGGTTATCTTCCCTTTTCCACTCAAGGGAAGGGGTTGACTATCTTACTTTGTCTAAGATGTTCCAACTCATAATAAGGGATACATTCATAAGATTTAATCGCTTCTGAATCAGTTGACTGGGAGGACTCTTGAGTGTTAGGTGCATGTAGTTGTTTCAGGAGGTGTGCATCGTGCATAGATATGATTCTCTCTAAATTATGATCTCCATGCTCCTATATCTATCTCGTAGCTCCAACATTTAATCTTTCCATCTTCTGTATTTGTTCCAATTATAGTTGTTCTATCAGAGTGGCCACCTCCTTCATCATTTCATCTAGAGTTGGTGGTATGTCTATCTTGGGTAACCTCTAGTTTTGTACAATTCTAACCAGATGCAATGCAAACATGTATGTATCTGGTGGAAGATGTTAGTGCTAGATCAATGATAATATATTTGGACATAGGATAAGGATAGAAAATGATGAAAATCTAATATTGATCGAAGGATGACATATGAAAAAATAGGGATCCAAGAGCCGATGGAATCCTAACTCCATATACCAATGAAAATGGATCATGTGATATCTTCCAATGGAAATAGGCAATGATAGAGACAAACTAAGGTTCATGAAAAGGTGAAAAACCTTTGTCGTTGATAGAAGGGAGGGTCTAAATTTGAGGCTAGTGAATGAAAAGTACATGTTGGGAAGTGATGACCCACTGAATATCGTCTATGGAAGGAACTGATGGGAATATTAAAATGATTCATCGAGAAATAAGGAGAAGCAAAACACAACTAACATCGAACCCTAATGAGAATAAAATTGTGTTATTAAATTATCACTATAGAAAGTAAAGGTTATTTAGTAGTTAGAAATGAAAGTACATAAACGTCTATATATAAGACTGAGGCCATTTCAGTTGGTTATAGGAGCCCTACTTAAGTGTGTGTACACGAGAAGCAAAAAAGCATATACAACCATATCAAAAATACAAACACACACCCTCAAGTTGGAGAGAAAATATAGTGAAGTCCTAGCTTGATGCCCATATATTTTAATAAATTAGGAGGACGAGGTTGGGTAAGGATGTCAAAAACTTGATCACCTATCCTAGTGTGAGGAGTGATGATATACTTCGCTTGGACCAGGTATCTTCAAATAAATGGAAGTCAACTTCAATGTGTTTTGTGCACTCATTGAAGATTAGTTAATTAGCTGTGTATAGCCACATGGTTATCACAATGTAAAGTTTTTGAAATTTGGAAAGGGATTCCACACTCAGTAAAAATGGACCAGACCCACTGTACTGTTGGGTTTTATGGCCTCAGAGTAGGCAGCGGAAATAAATTTTTTACTGTCCATTAACCCATAACAGGAGATCGCATCAATGAATATGTAATGGGAAGGATGGTTTTATCAAGATATTCCTAGTTCTGGGGCTTGCCCAGAAAACATACCTCACATCCATGTCCGGTCTTCAACACCATGTCTTAGACGGTGTCTGTGCAATTCCTGGTCTTCGCCATGGATTCTGACCTCCAACATAGTCTGTGGCTCGCGTGTCCTCCTAAGCGGAAGCCATCTCCCGCCTCTGTAGATAATCCACACGGACCACCTGGAATTCCTGCCATTCTAGAAGAACTGGCAGGAAGGAGACGATCTTCATGTTAGTGTAATAGCACCAACCTGCTCTCCCAAACTCGAACTAATTTTCTACAGTTGTCTTTCCCTTGTTGTGCCTCCTAGTCAGGTAGCACTTGCTCGGGATGTCTCGGTTACCAGAACCAGAGAGGACAACAACTTTGTAGAGCAACTGATGGTTTGAGTTGTCTGTTCTGAGAAGCCCCCAGTACCCCTCTATTTATAGTAGAGGGTAGGGTCAGCGTTCCCAGTCTGTTTGATAGCACAAGGATTCGAAAATTCCATGAATAGTTTGTATTGCGGTAGGTGAACTGATCATTTAATTACTAAAATGGTCATTTGGCAAGGTGAGCCAATCAGTTCACCAGTAAACCAGTCAGTTGGGAGTGTGAGTTGATTAGTTCACCAAGTGAACTAGTCATATCACTTCCTAGACTTGCCTTCAATTGACTTTCCTCAATCGTTTCCAATTAATGCAAAGATTAATCCTTGTTCTAATCGAATTGAAAAAATGAAACGTGAAAGTTTTCTTCCAATCGAGAAAATCCTTATTTCATTAGTTGGTAGGACTGTGAGCTACCCGGTTCACCAAGTGAACCAATCAGTTGGCTCACACCAGCTGATTGGCATTCTTGACATTGCCAATGCAATCTCCAATTGACCTGACACTCTAACCAGCTAGTTCAACACTTGAACTTGATTGTTCTGAGTCCAATCTATCAATTGTATGTTTAATTGAGTACCTAAACACCTATAGTCTCAATCTAAACATCATTCAGTGATAATCTCCTCTTTTAGGGGTATCCTATGTGTGTGACCATGTAGGTTCCAATTTACGTCAGAAGTGAATGTTCATAACAACTTATGATATCACAAGCAATGAGCAGAATCTAGTAACTCATCATTGCTACCCAAGTAACTCAGAAAGTTGGAGAACAACTTCAACCTACAATATGTGATTAATGTTACCGTGATCGTATAGTTCCTTTATCACTGACATCCAGATTGAACTTGAGGAATGGAATGTCATCCACTTCAACATTCAATCCATGTTCCTTGACCTAATCCAGATAGTCTGATAGGCATGTGAATTCACATATCATATATTGAATCACATGAGTATGGAAATACAATTCTCAGTCTCTCTTATCAAGGGGCCCTAGATATCATACTCCTTGTAGGATGGAAAAATCCCATATCTATTACTCATAGTCAAGTCTCCATGTGTCAAAGTCACCCAATCATCATCGTTATAACAACCCATGTTTCAGGACTGCGTTTGATGATGTCAAAGTGTACCCAATCACATGTGATGTGTGTAGTAATTTTAGGTCTAAGAAGCACAATCACCACCATAACTATGATAGATGATTGTGGCTACCATTCCATGGTTTCCATGTATCACTCTCATGGTGGGTCTGTTCAATATACTATTCTCTAACATATATCTATGTGCTTGACTTGATATCATATATAATGACTAATGAGACTCTGTCATCAGTCAACACACACTCTAGTCTTATGTATTATTATTGGCTATTTTTCTTCCACAGTAATATCCGACTAGGGACATAAAAAGAATGTATGTACTCTTATCATACATATGATCTCATTATTTATGTCCTTAACATAAAGACATATGCCATTGAGTCACATCATTCTTTACACATCTATCATGTATGTGCCATCATGTCATGAGTGAGACAAACATAATAGATAGAATTACCTTTATCATTATCAAATCAAGTATCGCATGCCTCATTGCAATCATCATATGATTGGCTCTCTGGGCATAGTATACCAACAGACTCCCACTTGCACTTAGATCCAATCACCCATGGATCATATTCCAAGTGATCTTAACATGTCCATCATGTTTCTGCTACACAAGTGCTTTTATAGCGGGTAAGCAACATTTGTTTCAAGTCGTTATATTGCATGTTTCACATCCCCTCACTATACGACAACTCATATGAGATGGAAGTGATGTAGTATGCTATCTAAAATTCCTTTGCCTAAACAGTAGCTCCATTATTGTCATAATATTACTATTGAGTCACCAATGGTCAAAACCTCCCATAAGTTCATCCATATGAACTTCTAGATGTATACAATATCCTTTATTGTGTTCGTACCACTAAGGTACTCAGCTTCTTATTGTAGAATTAATCAATTTTTAATGTTGGAACATTTCCAACTAACAATTATTATATTATGTTCAAACACAATTTTGTCATTTTGGAAGCTTGCATCGGTGTAAATCTTTACACCCAAGTCTTCCTTATTACCATACTAAAGAAATAATTCTTTTAGTACTTCACAAGTACACAAAGATGTACTTCATGGTATTCCAGTAACTCTTACTGGAGTTTGACATATTTCCATTCATCATGTCCTATACATACGAGATAACTAGATATTTATATCATCTTGTCATACAAGATGATGATTTCATATCTTCTTGTCATGTCCAATACATACAAGATGATGAGTTTGCATATTCTTGTCATGTCCAATACATACAAGATAATCATTACATATTTTATTGTCATGTCCAATACATACAAGATAATGAGATGAGTTCATACGTGATAGATCGAATTGAGAATGCATATGGCATCCATCCATGTGTTCCTTATTCTTCATAAGAATTGGGACATTTGGCTCTTGAGAGACTAATTTCATGGAACATGGACAAGTAATCTCTCACCATGCTGAACTCATTCAACATCTAGCTAAAGTATGCTCTCTTTCTTTGGACAAGAAACCCTCTTGATCTATCTCTATAGATCTTGATTCCTATCACATAGGATGCTTCTCTAGAAACCGTTTAGAATGCACTTCATTTCTAGATTTAGTAGTATATGGATGATACTCCCCATCAATATGTGGAATATATATATGCTCCCACTAAATTATTATAATCACACATTACATCTTCATTTTGACTCAAGTCAAACTCTTTGACTATCTTTCCAAATTGAAGATCCAGTTCTTAGGTGCTTGCTTCAATCCAAAGATTAATCTATGCAACATTATAGACTTTATTTGCATTATTGGATTTATAAAACCTTTAGGCCATGTTACATACACATCCTGCACAATATTCCATTTAAGGAATGTGATTTTAACATCAATATTCCAAATCTCATAGTCATATTAAGCTACAATGGTAAGCATTATCTAGATGGATTTATCCATGGTAACTGCTGAACAGATTTCACCATGTTCAACACCTTGAACTTGTTAGAAACTCTTTTCAACCATCTTACCCTCCATGTCAGTCTTCTTCTGAAAGACCCAAGAGTACCCTATGGGTTCTACCCCTTCAGGTGGATCAACCAAAGTCATACTTTGTTGATATACAAGGAGTCAATCTTGGATTTCATGTCGTCAAGCCATGTCTCACTTTCTGGCTCTCATTAGCTTCTAGGTAGACTTTTGACTCATCATATGATCAACTCACCGCCTTCTTGTCCATAAGATATCATATATCATTCAATCTCTAGGTGTGTTCTACCAAAATCATGAGTTATGTGTGTTACTTAAGGAACTTTGAGATTCTATAATATTTTGTGACTCTCTTTATTCCCAGTGTAAAGCATGTGCCCAAAAGGAAATTTGAAGTTTTAGCTAGTAATCACACTCTGACTTATCAAGGTGTGATTCCTTTTTTCTGATACACTTCTCATGATACACTATTATTGTGTTTTAGATGGAATCCATCATGATACATTATCATGATCTTGCAGAAGGTTCTCAAACTCTTGGTTCAAAGTATCTCCAAATCAATTAAATCAAAATTATATACTTATACCATGATAAATATGTACTTCATTTTGATCTTATTAAGCACTTCAAGAGATTCATGTTTGTATTTCACTAAATACAAACTATCAAATCTATTGAGGTCATTAGTATATACATTTAAGTACTAGTTTTTACCTTTAGTATTTATTCTAAAAGGTCTATATAAGTAAATATGTATAATCCTTAATAGAATAATCATCCTCCCACTGCATCTAGTGAAGAACCTTTGTCATATTGCACAATGAATGAGATTATCATGTCTCTATTGGTTCAACAAACAAAAGATTCTAGATATCCATCATATGGATTCTAGAAATTCAATCCCATTTATGTGTTGTAGATGATATCGCTAAAGGAATTCAAGTTTGATTTATCATGCCATTCATTACATGTGTCACACACATTTTTCTCTTTAACTTTCAAGTATAGTTAGTGAGACATAGGCTTTGCCATCAAAGATCATATCTTTAAAATGAAACATCAGTCCATAACACTCTTGCCCATACAAGATGTGTGATGTTTTCATTGATGGCATATATATAATAGCAATTTACTAATTCTATTACATGCCCATGAATGTCATAATGTAACTGTAATGGTAGCAACTCTTACTATGCATAGTTTCTAGCTTACTTCCTCTTAGGTCCTGAAGTAGAGATCTCTATCTCTATCATCTTCCCGAGATCCTCTATAAAGAGGTTATTTCCCTTTCCTACTTACCCCTATCCATATCTTGAGTGATGAAGACTTGGACCTACGCTTGGCTTAAGAACAATTCTTTACCTTGCTTTAGTCTATGGACTCCACTCTTCTTATCATTATCATAGGTTTTGTCCTTTCTTCATTCATGCTTTGGCATCAACATGCCAAGCACTTCAGACAATGGTTTGGCCAATTTTCTCAACATTTGATAAACTAGCTATATGATTCACACAATGATTTGTAGAATCATATGTTTGGTCAACTCCTGATTTATCAGAAATTGCAGTTAATCTATATGCACAATCATATTGAGCATATGAGATTATACTTGATCTCCATCTATTTGATTATACTCAAACATTGCTTTGAAGACATTATACCTTTCATGCTTTACATGATTCTTAAGATGTTTAACTATCTTAAGAATGTCCATGCTTCAAGCTATTGATGCAACTCATAGTTCATATAGCTCAACATAAGGTTCTCGATGTATTAGGCATAATTTGCATACTACAAGTAAGCATCCAATTTTAGCCTTAGGCGCATTTGGAGGGGTTCAACCGGCTCTAGTATTTCAAGGACTTTAGAGTTTACACTCACCATTGAGAGTAGTTATCAAATGTCCCAAACCAGATTTGAAGTTTATCCCATTTATGAACTGATCACAATGATAATGTATTTGTATTTGTTATTTGGATTCTACAAAAGAATTTTGCAACTTTTCAAAACATTTTTGATTTGTTTGATTTGATAAAGTTGATGATATGATTGATCCAAATCAATGTTGGTGATGTAGGTACAACTGGTAACTCATATTACATGTCAGTTTGGGGGTAATCGAGGTGGTGGTGGTGTTGATAGTAATGTTAGTGGTGTTGATAGGATGAATGGATCAGGCAATGAGACCATAGTATTAGTATGATCTATGGGGGGTGAGGATGATGAATAAAATTTCATCCTCATGAAAGGTGACATCCATAGAGATATAGACTTTCGAGATCTAGGGTCATGACACTTGTTCCATTTTTGAGAAAAAGAATAACTGAGAAACAACATTTGAATTGTGGAAGGGAAAGCTTTCCAATCTTGGGATCAAAATTATTAACAAAGGTTACACAATGAAAACCAGAGGTGGGAGCAAAAATAGTTTGGATTGAGAATGAATAAAGTAAAAAGGAGTGTGCTTCCTGAGAATAGAGGAAGGTTGGTAACTAATAAAAAAGAAAGTGGTGAGGACCACATTAGATGAAAAATGCCCAGGCAAGGTCGCATGAGTGAGAAGAGAGTGTGTAATGTCAAGTGGATGATGATTTTTATGCTCCATGATATCATTTTGTTGTGGAGAGTATGTTCACAAGCGTTGATGAATCATCCTTACTTAGTGAAAAAACAGGTGGTAACCTTTTTGGTATACTTGAGGGTGTTGTTGGTTCAAGGAATCTAAACATAAGTTGAAAATTTAGCAGAAACCAACTCATAAAACTTGCAAATTAGTGTAAAACTTCGTCATGAGTTTGAAGTAAATACAACCATGTAATTCTAAAGAAATAATACACAAACATTAGAAAGTATCTACAGCCATTGTAACTAGTATCCCTGAATGGACCACAAATATCACTATGACCAAATCAAACATATGGGATGGTTGTTTAGAGATATGGGTTGGGAAGGACACATGGTGGTGTTTCCCTATCTGACAAACATTACAAGAAACTGAAGAACAAAAAGATAATGTACTAGATAATAATTTAAGCTTGTCTAAAGGTGTATGGCCATGACATAGGTGCAACTGAAGTTGCCTGGAGGCAAGAAGGGCACGTAGTGCACTTGAAGGTGGGGTAGAGAAGTAGAAGAGATCACTAGAGTGTACTCTCTGACCAATCATCATCAAATTACACCAATCCTATAAAATAAAAGTAGATGTAGTAAAGTTTATGAAACATCAGAGGGAATCTACAATTTTTTCAATAGACATTAGATTGTATAGAAAATTTGGAACAAAGTGGACAATAATGAACTTGATTCTAGAAGTGAGAGGAATAGTGCTAGAATGAGTTATTCATTTAACCGATCTACTATTAGTAAATTTGTGTAGGTTGTAGTATGTTCTCATATGCCTCGTTGGATAAGCATACATGATTTCTAGTAGGGAGGGAGTAGTGTAGTCGACAAGAGGGGCAAAAGCTTTGACATTGTGGGTAGCACCCCTGGCATGTTTGTTGTCATAATGGGACCAATAGAAATGATTGGAGTGGCATATCTCCTCTGTGTGGACAATCTTGCCATAGTAGGTGCACTTGGGTCATTGTCCTCATCCCAAAAAATGGTAGCCACAACCAATACTGAAGAATCTTAGATGCATCATTGGGAGGCACGTGAGGAGAGAGCATATCAAACTGCAAGAGATGAGGGTCATCTTGTTCTATGAACGGGAGTGTTGTGTCCATAAGTATAAGTTGGTGAATAGCAACATAGAAGGGATAAAGGTCTTTAAGGAGGTGAACATTTAAAAGAGTCTCCCGCTCCTTGGTGATTTAAGCAGACTTCACTGGACAGAAGAAGTTGAGCTAGTTTTCTAGGTCCTTCATGGTGTCGATGTACTTGGATAAGGTTTTCTGATGAATGCATATTGATCTTAGTTTTAATGGCATTTTTAGTCCATTGTAGAAATCAAATGTCTTAGTCTTCACTAGAAATATCTTTGTTTCAATATACTTAGGCCACTATGCTAATTTTTAGGAATTTGATACTTTTCTTGACTCCCCTTGCTAGTTTTGGGTCTTATCACTCTATAGAAAGAATACCCAGGGGGTCATGATGATCGATCAATACATTTTGTTCAAGACCATAATTTTCAAGTCCATTGACGCTCCTACTCGACCTACTGATTGACATCCAAATAAGGTGATCGACCTTCTATTCGTTGAACCCAATTAATAAATACCCCATTGACCTTCAAGATCGATGGCTAAGATCGTGCTCCAGACCAACCGACCTTCTGGGTTGATAGTCACCAGGTCGACAACCACCATTTACAAACATCATACATCTACCATCAATTGATAGCCATCAATCATAATCCATTAATCTCCAAGTCAATATTTTATTAAATTTCGCCTATCAATGTCCAAGAGACCGACCTCCTCAAAGTCGAAGAAGATTTAATCCAATTAATGACCCATGAACTCCTAGGTTGATGGCAGGAAGCCCAAGGGTAAATGCCCAGTTGGCCAATCATAGTTCAACATGAATCAACTTGAATCATAGAAATAAGCCCTAAGGGCATCACTTCAGGTTATCTTAGATTTAGGGAGAAAAAAAGCCAAAAAGGCTATCACCGAGAACAAAGCCAAAGTCTAGAGACCATCAACCGAGATAGTGTCATCGACCTAGAGAGACCATCAACCAGAGAGAGTCATCGACGTAGAGAGAACATTGACCTATAGACTTGGAAACTATCCACTTCCATCAATTGGCTACAAACCTACTTTATTATGTTCCATGGTGAAAAAGGGGAAACCATCGACCCCTTCCTTCAACAACTCAAAAATTATTGATCTCCTACTCTAGGGAGGTCGATCTTTTTATTGAGTTGTTGTCAATCCACCTACTTCAATATCAATACTTAGAAGTGAGAGAAGGGAGGAAGTCTGCCTTAGCACACCACATTGTGCTACTTCTACTACAATCATGACCATAAGTGTATCGTCTTCCTCTACACATGATATTAATGTCGCCACACAAGGGAGTATTAATTTCACTAGGGTATAGGGACTAGCCCCGCTAACCGTTTCTTACAGTTTTATTCTTACTCCAAGAATTATATGAACTCATTTAATTTATTCAATCATTTGAATCATGTTTTGTGGATTGATCACCCACTTTACATGATTTATTATAATCTTAGACCGTGGAAATTTCAACGTTCAAAATTTGAATATCAATTGATTTTGGTTGATTCCCCAACAAGACATTCTTATGGGAAGTCTCTAGAGTAGAAAATAGACGACCTCTAAGCATCAAGACATCAAGCTTATAGTGATATCCACTCATGTAAGCTTCTAAGGCCAAAGTGTAGACCTTGCATAGATCCAATTATCACTTAGTACAAGTTTGGATTTAAATGGTTGCATAGATTTGAGTAGTGGCAGGGAAACCTGATTCCACCCCAATGTTTTCCACCATCAATCTAGATCCAATTTTGTTCCATCTTTTACTTTGCTTGCACTTTCTTAGATCAAACCAATAAGATCTCAATTTGAAATATTGGTCTTAGTTGAAATGGATACAAACTATAATCTTCTTGAAAAAGGTTTTCCTGTGGGATTCAATCAACTATACTGCAATAAAACCAATCCTCTTACATGTGGCATTATAGCACATTCTTTTAGGTAAACTCTAGAAATTTTATTCCTTGTGAATTTTTTAGTGTGATAATATCCACATCAATCACTGTCCTTGTTGTTTGGAGAACATCTTGTCCATGATGTTGTACATGCACATGCATTTCCAACCTGAGTGAAGAACTACTTCACCTCCTCTCACATACTCTTTGCATTGTAGTGCCACATGTACATAACCACCACCTCTGGCTCCATGCATGCTCAAATACATGAGAGAAATAGACTCTTTGATGTCACCAATGCATCATCAAGGACTACTAATGAATCTTTGGTGATAAAATTTTAGTTTACTCCGGGACAAGAAAAATGTGTGGATAACATTCATGCATAGAAGAAAGTTGTAATTGTCAAATTTAATGGGAGATATATGTGGAATATCATTGTAAACAATAGTATTCCTACCACAATCATCCATTATGAGGTGAGTAAAGTACTACATGTAATGGCATGATACAAATTGAAAGAAAAGTACAGGAATGTAGCACAATAGAAATGAAAAATAGAAATACTATCATAATGGAAACTCGGTAGAAAGAAGAGTAGAAATACCATAATGAAATTTGGTAGGAAGACAACAATACTACCAAAATGAAACTCAATAGAAAAAGGATTGGAACTATTTAAATGGATCATGTTAGGTAAGTAGAAAACACTACAAGATTAATTGCATGTTAGGATAAAAAACATAAATTCTTTATTTTTAATCAAAGCACTCGGCCATGTGGATTAGGAGAACTATATGGTGAGGCATAGGACTAAAAGTTGTGTCACTTACTCTTTTTAGTGTTCTATATTTCAACATCGGGTCTTTTGTAGGGAGAGGGGGAAGGGGAAGTGAGAAAATCCATCCGAAGCCATTTATGGAATGATGTTTACAATGATAGTAGCCGACCACAACTAGCACACAAGATGCAACATGCTTCCTGCATGCTCCTCCAGCTGCATGGGGCAAGGGGGAATGGAGGGTGGTTCGGGGAGTGGAGGGGAGGGAAGTGGTGGCACTGGTCACTAGCACATATAACACCTATAGCTTTGGTTAAAATATCCCTAAAATATAATTTTTGTATCAAAACATTAGTAGGTGATACTACAACTAAGTATCTTCTATGTTGGTTTTAAAAGAAAAGAAAAATTGATGACACATGGTCAGTGTCTGTTTCTATGGGAATAGAAAACGACGAGTCATAGAAATATCTATGTCATGGTATCACTGAGTCGTCGGTTCTTAACCAAAAAATAAAGCTATAGGTTAATCTCTATCATTATTTATCTTAAAAAAACAGACTCCATATGTACTAATCCCTTTTATATTACTCCAACGTCACGAAGACTTGTATCTCCAGTTCCCAAACAACAACCAATGTTATAGGATAGCTATATCATTGGTTACATACTAAAGAACCAGTGTCGCAGAGTGATTCCACAACTTGGTAGAATGGCTATGTTGGGAAACATGATGTTGTTGCGGGATGGGTACACATTGGGCAGCATGATGTTGTTGTGGGATGGGTACCGTGACTATGCTGGGTGGTACAACCAGTTTGTAATAGTGTTCCAGCTGTATGATAAAATGACACCACATATCTACAACGTTGGTTTTTCATAACAATTGATGCCCTACTGTGTGGGTATTTTAGATGGAGAGCATGTTGTTCATTATAACTACTTGTTCCATCCTTTTTTTATCTTAATAATAGGACAATATGCCTATAGAACCTACAATACCAACCACATACACGCAAATCATCCACCCAAAAACATTTCCATTCTCCTTCTATTCCCTTCAACACTTAATTCCATTTTCATGCCTATACACAATTCAAAAAAGACACATACAATTCCATTCTCTAATACCATTCTTATGACATGTACAAATGCAATTCTTCTTGTATTCATTCATCTTCAAATTCATACACACACATGCATATATACTCAAATCATTGACATATGCACCAATAATTGAGTTACACTCAAATTTAATGTTGCAAAAAGTCATAACTATCACACGTATATAGAAATAATGACATCAAAGTTTAGGAAGCCTATATTTTATTCCAATCAAATTCAAAGATGACATCCTTACCGAAGGACTCTGCCTACACTTCTTGTATCTCATCTAGCTCTTCATTTGTATAGGGATCCATCTTTTGAAACAATTGCATAGAGAATGATATAATTCAAGATTTTGATTTAATTGTTTTATACTATCAAATGAGACTATTTGGTTATGATGATCAAGACTATATAGATTACCTTTCATATATAGTAGATGTCTAGTACTACCTATTTGACAATCAAATCCATATACTGCACCACCTAGTATGTACACATCCATTCATTATTTTGTAATGGGCACTATAAATTTACAGTAATGTGAAATTCTAATAAATAAAATTAAGCATAGTTGTCATATATATGTAGTGGAATCAAAAAACTACCTCCACATTCTTCCAACATAATAATATTTTTTATCTACCTTTCCTTTGATCTTTTTGAATGCTTTTATACCCCTCTAATTTTAAGTATAACATTCAATTAAATTAGTAAATAGTAATGTAATGAGTAGGCATTAATATATGTTGATGAATACTTAATGAAGAAATGCCTTTTTCATTGTGTGACCCCCACTTTCAACTCTTTCACCCAAAGGGTCTAGATAATACATAGTTAGTGTCTCAAGGACAATTACCAATAACTCCTAATGATTATTATTAAAAAGAAGTCAAACAAAAGAAAACTGAAATTCCACAATGAATTGTAATTTATAAGTCAAAATTATAAGCTAAGTGACTGAAACTTACCCCAACATTGAAAAGAGTTATATTCACGCTCTTTACCATAGAACTAAAATATTTAAATGTAGTAGAGAAGTAATCACTAAATGGTGTTGGGTTTGTATCTACATGACTAATCAATGATGAAACTAGAAATGCCACATTTGTTAGTGTAGACTGTCCATACACCATATATAAGTAGCTTCATAACATATATATCTGCATTAACATATAAGAAACTGATCAAAATATATTTTCAAATATATAGATCAAGGTATCTAGCCATAAGATCTCACCATTTCCAAGGTTCTATCACAATTGTATTCAACCAATCATAAGAAAACAACTTCACAATATTTGCCAAGAATACAATATTAATGTGATCTTGACCTACAACATCATCCTAGATACGAACCATTATATTTGACCCTTCTTCTAAGTCATGTAGCCATAGTGTTAACCCCCTACAGTTAGGGCCTAGTGAGTCTAATTAGGTCCTTTGCAATACAAGAAGGTAATTAGATATCTGGAGGAGGAAGTGGAAGAGGAAGTATTGGGTGATTTATGTGTTATGATCTACATATATTATCATATCAATTGGAATTTATATACACAAGTATAAAAGAACAGCAAATACAAATGCAATAAAAATTTAGCATATATATATAAATAGATAACTTCCACTTTGTTCCACACAACCATGCTACCCTCTACATCACCTACTGTGTTGTTCTTGGGGAGGCCACATGCAATGGTGTCTATATACAAATGTCATAGACAATCATGATAGACACACAAACTACAACGGTGGGCATTGGAGCACCATGAATCGTGTCAATTTGAAGGGGTGGGTAAGCATTGTTCAATGCAACGACATATGATCCATGCTCTACTAATGTAAGAAGGAATGGGCTTAACCCCTTCAAGCTTGTGTATAGTTTTATGTATGTATATATATATATATATATATATATATATATAAACATATATGAAGTCACCTGAAAGAGTATTATATCACAAAAAAACTTACACCAAGATTGGAAGATAGCGGGTCGATGAGATTAATTCCAATTCCCATTATCGTAGGAAGATATGTCTCGTAAGAAGAAAAGGATGGCACATTACTGTCTGATGAGGTTGAGATTGGGAAGTCTAAAACTGTCTCCCCGCATCCTCTATCCCCTTTGAAAATCATATCTTGTACCTGTTCTTGTGAAAATCATCCTTTCATGATGGATTTTCTATTCTCTGATGACCCAAAAAAGGATCTTATATTGACACGAGACCCATCGACCCTCACACGGCAAGGATTTTATGGAGTACCTAGAACAACCGTCAATTAATCCCTTTGGCCCTTGGGGGTGATCTTGACTTCCTTTTGTTTTCTCATAGAGTTCCTATCAATCATCATCAGTAATAACTAGTAAAACATAAAAATCAAGGACAAAAGGAACATACACTCTGAAAGTTGAATTTTATCATTTTTTTGCAGCCACCTTAGTAGTTGTGGGGTTGGATATTTCTCTAGATCAGTTTTTCCTGGAACCTATCCACCCCTCGTAGGAAGTAAAGGTGTAGGAGTAGTAGAAGACTCAGCAAACCTAGTAATAGGCTGCTCAAAAGAATACACTTATAGTCTATTGGCAGCCTCTTGTGTAGCTACCTGGACCCAAGTAGTGGTCGTACACAATCTTTCCATGCCTTTCTTTTTTAGTATCATGTAAAGCATGGTTAATCTAAAACAAATGTTAATTTCCTAATAGTTGAATTAACAAGAATGCATTTTAAATGAGGAGAAGTAATACCTTGAATTCATCAGGTCTCTTGAAGCAACAAAAGCTTCCCGCTCTTTTGGGTCAAGATAGAACCAATGTTCAATGGTGGAATTCTTCTTCTTATTGCTCATTATGCATTCTCTTATCAGATTTGTCCTATAATTCCTGATATGCTCCCACAACATTGCATCACCATTGTATAATGCAATTTTTCATCAGGACCAAAGATTCTCTTCAAAATATCATATACTTTAAATCATATTCTTAAAAATAGAAATGTGGATATCTTTAAAGATCGTATTATCTTACATCTATGCACTTCCATATGTAATGTTTTTGTGGAAGGATCAACTGTATGCCAAAATTATTTTGTTATTTGAACTTTAATGTGGGTAATAACCCCTAGATGTTGTGAGAAAGTATTGTGATTATTCCAAATAGGATTTCCTACATCATCAAAGTCAATTGACATCCTGAATCCCTTATTCTGTTGTGCTACTAACTTGTTGATCAAGGTGATGCCTTTTTACATGCACAATCATGTTTCTACTCACCAAACCCAACACGATCCTAAGAGTGCACATCATTAGAGTGTACATCCTCATGATTCTCATCCTAAAATTGTAAAAAAACACATATAATTGATCGATAATATAACTTATATAATTCTAATAGAGAATGAAAATTGCAAATCTATGTTATAAAAAATTTATAACTTACACCGGACTCATCCTCACAGTGCACATCATCACAACACTCATCTTCACAATAGAAATAGTCTAAATTTTTTATATAAACAATCAAAGAATGATATATGTGTGATAAGAAATGTAAAATGTACATGTAGCACATCAAACATATATAACTATAATAAGGAATGTAAAATAAAACAACTTGCATTTTAAAAATATACATGCCTCAAGTATTGGTTGGATCATTGATCAATTGGTATCCCATATTTGTAATCTCTACACATTTATAAGTTAGTATTACCACCAACATTTAGTATTGGAAAGCCAACTGAGAATTTATTGGAGTCATCATACATTTTGTAGTACTCTTCTTTATCTAAAGGGTCTACAATGAACCACATTTTCCCATGAAGAAGGATATAGCATTTTTCATATGTAGGATCATCAATGTAGAATACTTGCTTTTCCTGTAATGCCATAATGAAAGGTTCACCCTTCTCGCCAATATTTTCAAAATTCACTAATGTGAAACCCAATTCATCCACTACCACTCCTTTGCTGTTAGCAACCTAGTTACACCAAAATACACGAACTCTCACATCTATTTAGTCAAACTACCATGTATTTTCAATGACACCATAACAAGACATTTTAGCTTCACATTGACTCTTATACTTTGCACTAGAAAATGGCAATAAAGATATTTGAAGCATAACCTGAAAATTTTGGATGAAGCTCTTATCATCTTGACATTCTGTGTAACATGAAAAACCACTTATATCAAACCTTTCATAAGACATACCATTCATTTTTTGCTTAAATTTGATCCATTTGATAGTTTTAGTAACATTACATGGTGTTTGAGATAGTTGATGGAAGGCTTTATCTTCAAACAACCTAATAAATGTCCTACTATGTGCTCTAGAAAGCCACACTTAACTAGATGAGAATATTTTTTCTTGATAAAATTGGCATGTTCGGTGATGTAAATACCCACTTCATCGATGTTGTGTAAACCATACAAGTGTGCTTCTTCCCTCAACTCATGACTAATTAATTCCACTCATGCTTCTAAAGTCCTTTTGCGAAAATAGGGATGAATATTCTTTTTGTTGACATGAGCTTCATTACAACTTATAAATTCATTAAAAAGGTCTATAACTTCCCTAGACACATAACCCTCGATTATACTCCCTTTAGGATGATAATGGTTTCGAACATCACCTTTAAAAACACTCATGTACCATTCAAAAGAATACATCCCATGCAAGAAAATTGGACCCAATATTTTCACTTCCCAAGTCAAATGGACAACAAGATGTACCATGATATCAAAGAATGAAGGAGGAAAATACATCTCAAGATGGCATATGGTAACAACCACTTCTATTTACAACTTATCAAGATTCTCAGTGTCGATACCTAGATTCTCAGTATTAATACCTTTTATGCATAAAGTGTTGAAGTGTAATAAATCCTAGTGATTGCAAACCTTACATGATCAATTAATATAGATTGAATATCCATAGTTCAATATTTGTTGCATTAGAGTGTGACAATCATGGGACTAAGACCTATCAACTTCGAATGCTTTATTCATTGAACCAATGTTCAATGGTGGAGTTCTTCTTCTTATTGCTCATTATGCAATCTCTTATCAGATTTGTCCTATAATTCCTGATATCCTCCCACAACATTGCATCACCATTGTATAATGCAATTTTTCATCAGGACCAAAGATGCTCTTAAAAATATCATATACTTTAAATCATATTCTTATAAATAGAAATGTGGATATCTTTAAAGATCGTATTATCTTACGTCCATGCACTTCCATATGTAATGTTTTGGTGGAAGGATCAACTGTATGCCAATATTCTTTGTTATTTGCACTTTACTGTGGGTAATAACCCCTAGATGTTGTGAGAAAGTATTGTGATTATTCCCAATAGGATTTCCTACATCATCAAAGTCAACTAACATCTTCAGTCCCTTATTCTGTTGTGCTACTAACTTGTTGATCAAGGTGATGCCTTTTTACATGCACAATCCTGTTGCTACTCACCAAACCCAACAAGATCCTCAGAGTGCACATCATTAGAGTCTACATCCTCAGGATTCACATCCTAAAATTGTAAAGAAACACATATAATTGATCAATAATATAACTTATATAATTCTAATAGAGAATGAAAATTGCAAATCTATGTTATAAAAAATTTATAACTTACACCAGACTCATCCTCACGGTGCACATCATCACAACACTCATCCTCACAATAGAAATAGTCTAAATTTTTTTATATAAATAATCAAAGAATGATATATGTGTGATAAGAAATGTAAAATGTACATGTAGCACATCAAACATATATAATTGTAATAAGGAATGTAAAATAAAACAAATTGCATTAAAAAAAATACATGCCTCTTGTATTGGTTGGCTCATTGATCAATTGGTATCCCATATTTGTAATCTCTACACATTTATAAGTTAGTATTACCACCAACATTTGGTATTGGAAAGCCAACTGAGAATTTATTGGAGTCATCATACATTTTGTAGTACTCTTCTTCATCTGTAGGGTCTACAATGAACAACATTTTCCCATAAAGAAGGACATAGCATTTTTCATATGTAGGATCATCAATCTAGAATATTTGCTTTGCCTGTGATGCCATAATGAAAGGTTCACCCTTCTCGCCAATATTTTCAAAATTCACTAATGTGAAACCCAATTCATCCACTACCACTCCTTTGTTGTTAGCAACCTAGTTACACTAAAATACACGAACTCTCAAATCTATTTAGTCAAACTACCATATATTTTCAATGACACCATAACAAGACATTTTAGCTTCACATGGACTCTTATACTTTGCACTAGAAAATGGCAATAAAGATATTTGAAGCATAACCTGAAAATTTTGGATGAAGCTCTTATCATCTTGACATTCTGTGTAACATGAAAAACCACTTATATCAAACCTTTCATAAGACATACCATTCATTTTTCGCTTAAATTTGATCCATTTGATAGTTTAGTAACATTACATGGTGTTTGAGATAGTTGATGGAAGGTTTTATTTTCAAACAACCTAATAAATGTCCTACTATGTGATCTAGAAAACCACACTGAACTAGATGAGAATATTTTTTCTTGATAAAATAGGCATGTTTGGTGATGTAATTACCCACTTCATCGATGTTGTGTAAACCATACAAGTGTGCTTCTTCCCGCAGCTCATGACTAATTAATTCCACTCATGCTTCTAAAATCCTTTTGACAAAATAGGGGTCAATATTCTTTTTGTTGACATGAGCTTCATTACAACTTATAAATTCATTAAAAAGGTCTATAACTTCCCTAGCCACATAAACCTCGATTATACTCCCTTAAGGATGATAATGGTTTCTAACATCACCTTTAAAAACAATCATGTACCATTCAAATGAATACATCCCATGCAAGAAAATTGGACCCAATATTTTCACTTCCCAAGTCAAATAGACAACAAGATGTACCATGATATCAAAGAATGAAGGAGGAAAATACATCTCTAGATGGCATATGGTAACAACCACTTCTATTTGCAACTTATCAAGATTCTCAGTGTCGATACCTAGATTCTCAGTATTAATACCTTTGATGCATAAAGTGTTGAAGTGTAATAAATCCTAGTGATTGCAAACCTTACATGATCAATTAATATAGATTGAATATCCATAGTTCAATATTTGTTGCATTAGAGTGTGAAAATCATGGGACTAAGACCTATCAACTTCGAATGCTTTATTCATTAAACCAATGTTCAATGGTCGAATTCTTCTTCTTATTTCTCATTATGCATTCTCTTATCAGATTTGTCCTATAATTCCTGATATCCTCCCACAACATTGCATCACCATTGTATAATGCAATTTTTCATCACGACCAAAGATGCTCTTCAAAATATCATATACTTTAAATCATATTCTTAAAAATAGAAATGTGGATATCTTTAAAGATCGTATTATCTTACATCTATGCACTTCCATATGTAATGTTTTTATGGAAGGATCAACTGTATGCCAAGATTCTTTTGTTATTTGCACTTTACTGTGGGTAGTAACCCCTAGATGTTGTAAGAAAGTATTGTGATTATTCCCAATAGGATTTCCTACATCATCAAAGTCAACTGATATCTTCAGTCCCTTATTCTGTTGTGCTACTAACTTGTTGATCAAGGTGATGCCTTTTTACATGCACAATCATGTTGCTACTCACCAAACCCAACAAGATCCTCAGAGTGCACATCATTAGAGTGTACATCCTCATGATTCTCATCCTAAAATTGTAAATAAACACATATAATTGATCAATAATATAATTTATTTAATTCTAATAGAGAATGAAAATTGCAAATCTATGTTATAAAAACTTTATAACATACACCAGACTCATCCTCACGGTACACATAATCACAACACTCATCCTCACAATAGAAATAGTCTAAATGTTTATATATAAATAATCAAAGAATGATATATGTGTGATAAGAAATGTAAAATGTACTTGTAGCACATCCAACATATATAACTATAATAAGGAATGTAAATAAGAAATGTAAAATGTACATGTAGCACATCAAACATATATAACTATAATAAGGAATGTAAATAATACAACTTGCATTTAAAAAAATACATGCCTCAAGTATTGGTTGGATCGTTGATGAATTGGTATCCCATCTTTGTAATCTCTACACATTTATAAGCTAGTATTACCACCAAAATTTGGTATTGGAAAGCCAAATGAGAATTTATTGGAGTCATCATACATTTTGTAGTACTCTTCTTCATCTATAGGGTCTAAAATGAACTACATTCTCCCATGAAGAAGGACATAGCATTTTTCATAGGTAGGATCATCAATCTAGAATACTTGCCTTTCCTGTGATGCCATAATGAAAGGTTCACCCTTCTCACCAATATTTTCAAAATTCACTAATGTGAAACCAATTCATCCACTACCACTCCTTTGCTGTTAGCAACCAAGTTACACCAAAATACATGAACTCTCAAATCTATTTAGTCAAACTACCATATATTTTCAATGGCACTATAACAAGACATTTTAGCTTCACATGGACTCTTATACTTTGCACTAGAAAATGGCAATAAAGATATTTGAAGCATAACCCGAAAATTTTGGATGAAGCTCTTATCATCTTGACATTCTGTGTAACATGAAAAACCACTTATATCAAACCTTTCATAAGACATACCATTCATTATTCGCTTAAATTTGATCCATTTGATCATTTTAGTAACATTACATGGTGTTTGAGATAGTTGATGGAAGGCTTTATCTTTAAACAACCTAATAAATGTCCTACTATGTGCTCTAGAAAGCCACACTGAACTAGATGAGAATATTTTTTCTTGATAAAATTGGCATGTTCGGTGATGTCAATACCGACTTCATCGATGTTGTATAAACCATACAAGTGTGCTTCTTCCCCCAGCTCATGAGTAATTAATTCCACTCATGCTTCTAAAGTCCTTTTGCCAAAATAGGGATCAATATTCTTTTTGTTGACATGAGCTTCGTTACAACTTATAAATTCATTAAAAAGGTCTATAACTTCCCTAGCCACATAACCCTCGATTATACTCCCTTTAGAATGATAATGGTTTCGAACATCACCTTTAAAAACATTCATGTACCATTCAAAAGAATACATCCCGTGCAAGAAAATTGGACCCAATATTTTCACTTCCCAAGTCAAATGGACAATAAGATGTACCATGATATCAAATAATGATGGAGGAAAATACATCTCAAGATGGCATATGGTAACAACCACTTCTATCTGCAACTTATCATGATTCTCAGTGTTGATACCTAGATTCTTAGTATTAATATCTTTGATGCATAAAGTGTTGAAGTGTAATAAATCCTAGTGGTTGCAAACCTTACATGATCTATTAATATAGATTGAATATCCATAGTTCAATATTTGTTGCATTAGAGTGTGACAATCATGGGACTAAGACCTATCAACTTCGAATGCTTTATTCATACCAATCTATGGATATTATAAGAGTATACATGTGGTACCCTAGCATTAAGTAAGCACTCATAAAAAGTTCTCTTCCCCTATCTAGACAATATGTAACAAGCATTTGGTAATATGTTATTTGATCATTGCCTACTTCTATTGTTAAGTATTTCCTTATAACCAATTTCATGCATGTGCATTCTAGATTTGATGCCATATTTAGTCTTACCTGGTATATTCAATAGAGTACCAATGACACTATCACAAACAATTTGTTGAACATGCATGCCATCAATGCAATGCGTAACTACCAAAGATCTATAATAAGGTAGATCCCACATTATTGACCTCTTATGGAATAAAGATTTGTTTCTATGTAGAATACTACATTGTGATCTCTTACCAAAATCATTAAGAAAGTATTTTACTCTTACATTAACAACCTCCCCTGATATAAGTTTAGGGACACTCTGTTCTCAGTTGATCCATTGAATTCTTTGCACAACCTTTGGTAGGTGTCTTGTTCTCTGCCGTGGACTGGGATCACTGATGAACTTTTTAAAGAAACCTCCGATGAACAAGATATGCATTCTTTCCACCATGTTTTAGTCATATCAAATAAATCTTCTCCTCACATATAAGGCATGATTTGGATCCTTTTACATTGTATCTAGACAAATTCTCATATGCTAGAAATGCACTAATAGTGCAAAACAACATATCATGCAAATGAAATGTCTCTCTACGCAAAACATCATATCTCATCACATCGTCTCCCAAGAGTTACTTAATGCCATCAATCAGAGGATCAAGAACAAAATCAATATAATTACCAGGTTGTTTAGGGCTTGATATTAACAAGGACAACATCACATACTTATTTTTCCTACAAAACTAGGGAGGAAGACTGTATACAATAATCATAACAAGCCAAGTGCTATTTTGGATGCTTAGTGTGCCATATGGATTCATCTCACTAGAACAAAGCTTAAGTCTTAGAATCCTGACTTCTTCACCAAATTCAGGGTACAATAGATCAATTTTCTTACATTGTGGGTAATCTTATGCATGTCATGGGATCCCATCATTATTTTCTATGACTATGCATGTCAAGAAAACTTTTGCACATCCATGGTATTGGCAAACAAGTGTTGAAGCCGTGGTATTATAGGTAGATACCACATCACGTTGGTAGAAGAGCCAAATTTGGACTTGCCTGAAGTCGTCATTTTATACCCTGACGCCCCAAATTTTGGACAATCTTTTAAATAAACAGTCCTTTTAAAATTACACACAATCATTCGGAAATGCATGCATCTTATTAACCTCCATTACCATTGGGTACATCACTTTATTTAATTTGTATGTCAGGATTGATAGCTTGTTGCGTTCCAGGAGAATTTCTTTCCATAAAGACAACAAAGAAGTGAAGCTTTTGTCGCTCTGTATATTGTTAACCTTTAATGTACACAGTCTCAACACATTTCTCAGCTTAGTAAACTTAGTATAACCTAAGTATAACTGTCTTTCAGCATTGTGTACATTGTTTTTAAATAAGAAAGGTAGATTAGTAAGATTTACCCCACAACTATCAAGCATCACGTCAACTATGTCTAACGGAATCCTTTTATTCACATCTACATCATCAACACTTTCTTCTTCAACACAAGTACTACAATCAACATCTCTACATGACTACATCAATATTTACAGCCCTATACAATCTCATACACATGACATGAGTTTTGACTTCATTAACACTTCCAACTTTCAAGTTGTTATTGCAATTCCTACACAGACAATAGAACTAATCTCTAAGTTGTTTCCTATATTCTTCCACAAATGTTATGAACTGATCAAGACTAGTAATAAATAATAGAGTCCAACAATTCAAAATGGACATCCATGATCAATTCATTCTATGATCACAATGAAAACAAGTATTGAATTAGGTATCTAGAGACTAGAAATTATAGATTATGGGTTAGAAATTATGGTTTATCTTGTAGGGTTTTACATATCAGGGTTTAAAGATTAGGGTTTACAAATTAGGATTTAAGGTTTAGTAATGAATGGTGTACCAACTATCCCATTCATCAACATCTACTCTCACTAGTAAGTGTATAATTTGTATTCAATTTTCAAGAATATTTTGACAAAATTTTCCCATAGTTCTCGAATTACACAGATGTAGATGGGCAAATACCCAACTACATATGTACTTAGAGAACAAATGTGGAAGTGTTGATGTAACATCTTGAAAATGGAATACACATTATACACCTACATCCAAAATGAGATTAAGAACAATCCCTAACCAAGAAATATCCTCACACAGGTTTCTAAGCCAACACATGATGTAGAAATTAAGGTTCATAGATTAAGGTCGGTCTCAATGCCACACATCTATAAGTCATTTATCAAAATTTATATCATCACTAATTAGCTTGGAGGTTGGTTTCATAAACAATGCTAGACATATAAAATTTACATGCCAAATATGTTAATAATACCAAACATAAAATTCAAAATTTAAATGTCAATTCTAAATAAATGAATCAAACAACTATACATACATTTTAAAAATATAGATAATTAAACAAACAAATAAACTAAACAAACAAGCAAACACCAAATAGAGTTAAAAAACTACACACCATAGGCAGCAATAGAGGACGATATGGTGGCAATGCTCAAAACAACATCATCAACAATAGCAGTAGTGGTAGCTATACTTGCAATAGTAGCAACAATGACAACAACAACGACTCAAGAAACAAAAACAATCTGAGTAGAATAACAGCAACAATGGCAGGAATAATGATGGAGGCACTCACAACGAAAACCATAGTGACAACGTATAGAACAACAAGAATGACTAAGGAGCGGCAACAGTGGGGACAAAGAGTGGATACCTTATTTCCAGAGCATAAGAAAATCATGGAATGAAATAAAGGCTGAGTAAAATAAAGTTTTTTGGTTGCTATTAAGAGAAAATATTCGATGATTGCACCAAAAAACCGATGACAATGGTCTTAGTAATTGGTTTCTCAAAAAACTTGATGATATAGTTCATTTGATGTCATCGATTATCCACCAATAAACCAAAACCATATGTACTTATCCCTACTAAACAATGCTAACCTCGTTAAAGCCTATGTCGTAAGCTTCCCAGAAAAACTGATGTCATAGTGCATTCTTTATTTTCAGTTATCCACCAATTAACCGACACCATATGTACTTAACCTTACTAAAAATTCAAAACTCACTAAGCTTTTTGTATCAATTTCCTAGTGAAACTGATGACAGGGTTCATTTTCTATCATTGGTTATACACAAATAAACTGACACCATATGCATTTATCCCTATTAAAAATATCCTACCTCACTAAGACATGTGTAGTCAATTTCCAGAATTGTTTTTGAAAAAAATAGCCTAATTTGAGGGGAAATGTATTGTACAAGGGACATGGCAGGAATCCTTTGTCATCTGTTCTTCTACAAAATATCGACATCATGTGTTTTTTTGGAGGTAATTGTTTCTACAGTGGGCATGGCCTACATCATCATTTTTATGGAGTGTAATTGATGATGGGGTTTTTTTGGATGAAAATTTTACTTTATGGGAAGAACTTTGTCATTGACATTTGTACAATCGATGTGATAGGCATATATCAAATTTTCCTATAAAAAATAAATTTTGTGGGCTATCTGAGATGACAATTCCTCACAATAAAACCAACATTATAGTAAAATTAGTACCCATGTTTTTTTCGTAATTGACAAGACTTGACTAGTAGTGACATTTGTGCTTTACCAACTGACATGACAATCTTGTAATGTCAATTATTTGTAAAAACTAATGCTAAGATAAATGGCACAAATGTAAGAAAATGTACTAGTGATCAAGTTGTTGTCAGACTTTCCAGAGAGAGGAAGAGAGGTGGTGTCAGGGGGAGGGAGGTGGGAAAGATGGATGTTAGGTAGGGTTAGAAACTTTCTTTTGATACCATGTAGAAAGGAGTGGATATTTAGTAGTTAGCAATGAGAGTACATAGCCTCCTATATATAGGATAGAGGCCACTTAAGTGGGTTATAGGATCCCCACTTAGGTGTGAGTACAAGAGAAGGAAAAGTATGGATACAACCATATCAAATATACCAACAATCACCAATTGAGATTTACATAGAATATAGGAGGAAATAGTTAGACCCTCCTTACTCTGTATTTCCAGAAATTGATGGCTATTTGTTGAAAAAATGAGTATGTTATAAATGTTCCTTCATTATCTATATCTCATGCTCAATTTTCCATTTGCAATGGTGACAAAGGTTATGAGCAAACAATGTTTCAGTGGTGGCGTCTATCGGATTGAGAAGAGAAATTATGCTCTAAGGTAAAATTGGTGAAAAATAGGTTGAGAGAATGTTTTTCTCGCAAGTGGTGGCAAAGTCAAATGTGAGTTCTTAAGGTTGGTGTTCTTTTTCAGTGGAAAAGCACCATCTACCAATGGTAGAAGTTAGTTTTGATTGACCAACCAAGGTTCATGTTGGCTCAACCAATGGAAGAGGTTGTCTTAATTGGTGATTAGGGTGAGGTTTTCTAGTTCTCTTGGTTTGTTTTATAGGGTTTGGATAGTACAACTGTAAGCCTGTACTGTGGCTTATATACCTTTGGGTTTTTGTAGTAGCGGGTCATGTTGTTTCTTCAGTTGACTCACTATTGGAGGAAACAATAGAATTTGCCTATGGATTGAAATATGGGTTGTACCGGTAATCGTTTATTTAAAATTTGAAAATGGCATGTACCTCAACCGATGGTGCCACAACCTAGAATATGATGAAAGAGAATACATCTTAAACTGAGGGCTTCAATGGATCTTACACACCTATGGCTACATGAACTTAATTCTCTAATGAAAACCAAAAATGATATCTATCGATGAAATATCATTAACGTCCTTTGATGGAGATTCATGGTTTAACTTCTAATGGTACTTCTGATCCTAATTTGCTTATGGGACTCTCAAATTTTACCAAGTGATAAATATTATATATTTATATATCAATGGATGTTTATGTATTTGTACACATATGAGATTGTGGCTTGTGTCAACTAACGATAATGAAGGGTTTTTCTTATGATGAAATTTGTTCCTTAATGAACTAATGAAATGTCTTCTTTCATGAATAGATGAAAGAATTCTTCCTTGTTATGTTTTAGATTTTAGCAAATGAATTTAACGTCTTTGATTTGACATTTCATTGATCAATTGAATGTTCATGTTATTGGCTAAATGTTTTTATCCATTCTAGTACCAACCTTTGTTATAAGTTGTATTAAAATGTAATTTCATGATAAAGGGAAACTAGAAATGTATATTGAAAGCAATGACTGGGATATCAAAGAGAGAAACTTGAGATTATACAATTTAGGGAAAATAAAAATAAGGTAATAGATCTTGGGTTGCCTCCAAAGGAGAGCTAATTTAAAGTCATTAGCTTGCTTTTACTATTCTTCAAATTTGTTTCTATGGTTCTACGAGCCAAAGATCAACTCTCTTTATGAATTCATCATCCTCATATTACCTCTTTACCATGTGCCCATTTATTGGTAAAAACCATATTTTTCACTATAGAGTTTAATCATAGTTGATAGATAGTTCTTTGTGACAATGAATAACCCATACTATATTGAGCCTAGTTTTCTGGGAAATAACTTGATGGAAAATTATAGAGGAGGAATTTGTCTCCCACTTTACAATACTTTTTTTAAGTGTGAATCATGGACCACCTAGGTTCTTTCCTTATAGAGATGACATTCTCATAAGCATGTAGCCACATATATTCTAATTTTTTAAGTGATAGGAATCTTTTCCACCCTACCACGTCTAGATCCGTGTCGAGATACTTGATAGGCCAAAAAGATTTATGCTCTAGCCACTAGCAAGTGGCACATTTTATCATATATCAAACTATAGGAAGTGGTCCCTGTAGGTGTCTCGTATTATATTCCTTACACCCATAGGGTGTTATCTAGCTTAGTGGACCAACCCTTACTTGCTTTCCTACCATCTCCTATAAAATTTATTTGATCTATCTCTTGGAGACTTCCACTTGGCTAGATGTTTTGGGGGTGATGAGGTGTAGAAACCTTGTTCTTTACTCTGTACTTTCTTTAGAGTGCTTCTAGCTATGTTTCTGCAAAAGGTGAGACCTCATAATTTATGACAGTTTGGGGACTACACACCATGGTAATACAACTTTTTTGAAAATCTTCATCACTTATTTAGAGTCACAAGTGGGAGTTTTTGTGACTTCTACCAACTTATACATGTAGTTGGCTGCAACCAAGATATATTGGTTTCTGCATTTTGAAGGTTAAGTTCTCATATGATCGATCCATCATACATAGAATATTTCTACCCTTATCCAATTCAACACATGGATTTTATCACATCTAGATCTACTGTTAGTCTTTTGACATTTGTTATAATACATTATGAGGGTTTGATAATCCTTAAATATATTCAACTAGTAGAATCTTGATTTTAGCACCTTCATTGTTATTCTATATGCTAGCAAATGTCCTCCGTACAGTGAAGCATGGAACATGTGTAAGATATATGCTTCACCATTAGGTATTCATCTTCTATATAGGTTGTTAGCACACCTCTTGAATAACAATAGGTAATCCCACTAGTAGTTATTCATATCTAAGAAAATATTATTATTATTATTATTATTGTAGATAGTGTCACGAGGTAGATATAACATCTAATTTTGTGGATGTTTTTTGCCTACTTTTGCCCCTAATTTCCTTTAACAACACAAAATTTCTCTAAATACATCATGTTTTGTTAATTATACCTTAATTAGACACTAACTACCTCTTTTTTGTAGGAATTCATCAATCGATGGTTTGAACCAAAGAGATATATTTGAGACAGGACTTTCCTCAATTTTCTCGACCAATGGTCGCCACATTCCCATCCTTCCAAAGGTTCTAGTTGCACATCCATTGGTAGGCGGTTGGCAGCCGTCCCTTCATAGGAATCTATATACACTACCTCACTACTTTAAGGCGAGTGACCAAACACCCATCTATATGCACCACCCAAAGTCCACTCTCTGGATAGCCATGCAATGGTGAGACATGACGTACAACTATTGAATGAAGGAATAGATCTCACCTTCTAATGGCTTAGCTGGGGGTCATTAGTTGAACAAGTGACCATTGCCTATTGATAGTCCGACAACATTCAACCAACCAAAGGCCAAATAGAAAATCATGAACCGATGGTGTGCCTATGTGACAAAGTGAGTTTTCTAGCTTAATTCAGAGAGCGGGATTTCTTTATAGGTGTGTAGAATGTGATGAAGTGAACTTTTAAAATTCGTGAATGTACAACAACACAAGTATTCATGTGTTCAAATAATATTAAGATTTGTAAGGGTGTTGTCTTAAAATATGGATGCTTTTTGATATTGACATTAGGATTAGTATCCCAAAGTTAATATTGTTTTGAGGAATTTAATTGATTGGTCTTATAGTCGAGTTTGGCACCAAGGATGGATGTGAAATAGCTGGGCTGATGATAAGAATATGAGCAAAGTTTCATTAGATTCCCACACTCCTAGATGGAGATATCCAAGTTTCAAATAGACCTAATAATGATTAATTTGATGTGCTTGGGACCAATGTTTCACATTTAGAAATATAGGTTATGATCAATCGGATGCTTGTCATGCACACGCCTGCTATGGTTTTGGTTGAATTGACCTTAGTTAGAAGTTGCGTATTTCTATTTTGGAGAAAAGAAATAGTGGCCTTTGGATGCAGACCGTGAGGTGGAGGCTTGTTGTCTTTTGCTTTGGCACAATAGAAGTAGTGGGACGAAACCCGTCGTGCATGCCTGGATGCATCACGGCCACGATCTCCGATTGTGCATAGAAGAGGGACCAATCAGTTAGTCTCCACTCGTCTTAAGGAGCAACCTGACCCTTCACTCGTTTCCATTAGACCAGTCTACATATATACAGAGCTCTCCTTTCCTAGCGGTTCTTCGTCGTAATGAGCGGCGGTGGTTGAGGTCGAGTTCGGGAGACCCTGCAATGTTGCCTGAAGCTTCAGATCACTCCGGGGGGAGCCTTGGCGGCCTGGAAGTCGACGCCGAGGAGGAGCACGGTGGCCGATCGCAGGCCAGAGGCAACACCTTCTGAAGACCCAGCCGGAGTCGAGGCCTGGTGGTCATGGCGGCGCACAGGAAGACCACGGCGGCGCCCTCACGGAGGTCGAAATCTGCAACCAAACCCTAGGATGCGAGCTGCTGTGGGAGTCTAAAGGTCATGGGCGGAGCTGCTGGAGGACTCGCGAAGGAGAGACGAGCGCTGAATAGCAGTGCCGGCGACTTGGCGGGGAGCTTGTGGACGGTGTTGTGGATCAAAGGCGCAGCAGCGGCGCTCCCATGGAGGTGGTGTGGATCCATTGTCCCAGCCCTGGAAGTTGATGTGGAGAATCGGAGGGCCAACGATCGCTCGCTTGAGCCCAGCTGCGGCGGCGTTCCACGGCTTGACAGAGCCGCACAACGCGACCCTGAGGACGCGTGAAGAAGAAAGGAGAAGGACCGATTGGTCCAGCTGCTGAACCGGGTCCAGGTGACCGTGAACCACCGGCCCAACCAAGGAAAAGACGCCCCCCGGGAAGCCACGTGTCAGCGGCCGATTGGCCCGAAAAGGTAATAATTCCCAAATTGATCAATTCTTCAATAATCCATAGAAATTAGTACGAATATCGGAAAAATACAAACCAGATACCAAAACGTTCAGAAAAATGAGTAGAATACAATGGAAGCATAATATCAGACTTTTGATGAACTAATCTCAGTGATATCATGAAAGATGTGCAATGATCTTTTAATGCCTAATAAATAATAAATGAAGACCTAATATTATGAGAATGTTTCAGTAACTCTTTAATAATGTTTATAATGCACCCGATGTCAATCATGATCATGTTGATGCACGAAATTATATATTTTGATTAATATGGCTAATTAGGGCTTTTAACCCTAAATAAAATGTATTAAATACATGCATGCTCAATAAATAATGATATTTACAGTGTAAGCTCATATCAGCATATGGAACCTCAGTTTTCATTATGAGATCATAATGATGAACAGAATCCATGTTATATGTAGATGATCCTTAATACAGATTATAAAACCCTAATCTAGGTTAATGATGTAACCTAGGGTTAATTAATGTGCACAAAAATGCTATGGAAGATAATATGCAGATAATGAATCATAATCTGGAATATGATATCAGTGAGATAATCACAAGACAAGAATATAAATAATGATGAGAATATCCATAAAAAGATAAGCTAAACCCTAATGAACACGATTAGGGTTAACATGAGATGTCGATGATGAGAATCTGATATTAGTACATGGTCTTGTCTTAATCAGGGATGAACAAGGTTAGAGTTGACCTGAGGAATACATATGTGATTAGGAGGTCTCTTTGGAAGGTACGCCATTACCTCTTACTTGGCTTATTATACAATATGCTTGTATTATATGTGTAGTAAAATACTTGGCATATGATATTGGATGAAATGTTTGTTCGTGTATGATATGTTGCATGATTCTCTATACTTATTGCTATGAACACATGAAACATAAGATATCTGATCCATCATATATATGAAAGCACACGGTGCTCAAAAAGTGATCACAAACTCCTAGGGAGTAGATCACATGTATAATGATCACAAACCACTTGGTGGTAGATCATAAGGCCTAAAGACATCAAAGCCCTAGGGGCAGATGCATGAGAAATATGATGGAAATAAGCTTAAAATATGTGTTCTCTTTTGTTAATAAACTTTCTTGTTCAAGTATACGTTTTTCTTATATTGCTTCTGTTACTGCCAAGTATTAGTTTTATCTTATTGCCAAGATATGATGAGAGGTAAATAAAAGACACGTAGGCGTACTCAGTACAATATTCATGAAATATTGTGCTGACGTGTACCGCATGTAATCTTTTGTTTAGGTTGTGGTTATGCGCTTGAAGATCCAGGATAGTGAGAGTTGTATAGCGAGCTGATGTACAGGTGGACCTGTTGTCTTAAGATCCTGCAGTTTAGTGGTAGTACATGTATATGTTTAAGTTTGCTGTTCAATGTGTAATATCAAATGTTGTAACAATTCATGTTGTAATTATATGTTGAATGGTGAACATGTGTGTATGGTTTTATTATTGTTCATGTACATGTGCTACTGATGTAGTGTTTCCTTATGACTTCCTCTGATTTTCTTCTTCTTAGCCTAGTGTGGGATGTTTAAATTGGGATTCTCACTGAGGTGAGGGTTTCAATTTGGACGTCTCACATCAGATTAAGTTTTAGAAAATCCGGGGACGTCACAGGTGGTATCAGAGCATGAACAATAGCAAAGCCTGACATTTTCTCATTATGCAACTCAAAACTAAAGAACCTTGAACCTTAATAATCGTTTAAGGTTAGATTAGTCGTCTTTTCGAGACTAGATCTGACCTAGCCTCTAGGTTAGCACCTAGATGTCCGAGAACTAGGTCTAGACTGGTGCTTGTTAAGTAGCAGGTCCTTAGATGTCGTCCCTTCCTTGTAGTGCAGCGGTATGGGACGTTGCACTATTTGGAAATGGCGTGCATAAAAGGAAGAGAAACCCTAGACATATGGCGCTCATTGTCTAGAGTAGCTACACTAGTCTACACCATGTTCTCACCCTTTTCACTAGTTTTCATGACACTGGACCCTCTACTATGTGTGGGACACTCGTTTTCCGGATTTGGTTTTGGATTCCAACCGGATCGATCTGTGATAGTTTTCTCTGACGCTTGTTTTATCGGAGAAAAACTATATAATATTTTATTATATATATGTATTACAAAAATGTGTCCCCACACATGTACGAGTAGGAGGTGGTCATGTAACCTAAGTGAAAGTGCATCACATCAGTCTAGAAGAGAGAGTAGTTCTAGATTAGATGTCTAGAGCCTTGTTTGATATATATGATAGATGAAATAAGTTTTGATGATATGATGTAAGTCTTACATAGAGGACATAAGATGGTTATGATGATCTATGTTTGTCTTTGAGGACTTAAGTCAGTTTTGAGGTTTTGCGATAAGTTTTGATGATGCAAGTAAATAGGCTTTTATGAGACAAGATAAGTTAAGTTAAGACTAAGTTGTGAGTCAGCATGAGCCTCAATCTCTTTTACAAAGGAGGACCTCTAGTGTTAGGACCAGTTTTGGGGTTAACTCCAGAGAGAGTGAGACCCATTGGGAGAAGGTTAGAGAACCTAAACTCCAAGATATGAGAATTTTGAGATATGTGATATGATATGTCCTAAACTAGAGTACTCCTGAGTGATTGAGTTGAGTTGCTTAATGCATGATTCCTATAGTTTGTTGAACCCTAGATGTCCTTGGGAGGACCAAACCCTAGAGACAGAGAGAGGCTGGTTACATGTGCATATGTGAACATGAATATGAGTACCTGCCATCCGGGTGAGGGAGAGAGCCCAAGACCCTGGAGGAGGTAGCTATGTTAGTTTTGTACAGCCTCATGCTCGGGTTGGTGGTTTCCCACATAGGAATCTAGTGGTGTATATAAGAGAGTTGGGTAAGCATGTTTCATGGGTAGAAGGCCTGTGATGAGAACATCATGTCATACCATGTTTGGTTTGTGCTTATGTGGATAGAGCTTGTAAGGCTATCTCTAGTGCCAATGAGGTAATCCGAGAACCTTAGACTAAGAGAGGGAAGATAAAGTATATGCATGTGAGATACTCATAGAGTTGAGCTAGCTCAGAGAGACTGAGCACGACACTACCCTCACGATATGGGTCAGGAGAACCTCAATTGGACTATATAAAGTTTTGATACATGTTTCACGAGCCACTTGTATAAGTTTTTTTAGCATGACCATGATATAATATATGTAAGGATGTGATCGAATCTCGAGATGTGATATATATATAGACCTGATATGATGGAAATCTAAAGGATGGTTTATTAGATATTAATGTATAAATGGTTAACCTTGCACAAGAATAATGATGATTAATGTGAAACCATTGTTTAATCTTGTGATGAACTCACTAGAAAATGATGCAATTTAGTATGAACAATGAAATAATATCATATGTATGAAACATGTTGCACAAGGTGTTAATCTTGGTGCTTAACAAAGATGGAAAATATAGTTTGATAGTTAGCACAACATAATGTTGATGACACCTTGATATAATGAGCTAATCTTAGTTAATTCCTTTAGAACATGGTAATATGATGTGGGAACCATAATGCACGGGTTAAGATAAGGATGCAACCCTAATATATGAGATATGTAATGACATAACCTAAGCTTCTAAATCCTTATTGAGCTTTCTATGAAGTGATGTTTAACCCTAGATGTGGTAAATCATCCTGGTAGCTTAGATATAGTTCTAGAGCTCTGTTTTGAGATATGTTGCACATAGAATGGTGCCTACATATGGATGAAGGTAAGATAAGGCTTTCCCTGGAAGTATGAGTATGGTTTACTTTCGAGGACGAAAGTTCTTTTAAGATGTATATGATGTGACAAAGTGAGTTTTCTAGCTTAATTCAGAGAGCGGGATTTCTTTATAGGTGTGTAGAATGTGATGAAGTGAACTTTTAAAATTCGTGAATGTACAACAACACAAGTATTCATGTGTTCAAATAATATTAAGATTTGTAAGGGTGTTGTCTTAAAATATGGATGCTTTTTGATATTGACATTAGGATTAGTATCCCAAAGTTAATATTGTTTTGAGGAATTTAATTGATTGGTCTTATAGTCGAGTTTGGCACCAAGGATGGATGTGAAATAGCTGGGCTGATGATAAGAATATGAGCAAAGTTTCATTAGATTACCACACTCCTAGATGGAGATATCCAAGTTTCAAATAGACCTAATAATGATTAATTTGATGTGCTTGGGACCAATGTTTCACATTTAGAAATATAGGTTATGATCAATCGGATGCTTGTCATGCACACGCCTGCTATGGTTTTGGTTGAATTGACCTTAGTTAGAAGTTGCGTATTTCTATTTTGGAGAAAAGAAATAGTGGCCTTTGGATGCAGACCGTGAGGTGGAGGCTTGTTGTCTTTTGCTTTGGCACAATAGAAGTAGTGGGACGAAACCCGTCGTGCATGCCTGGATGCATCACGGCCACGATCTCCGATTGTGCATAGAAGAGGGACCAATCAGTTAGTCTCCACTCGTCTTAAGGAGCAACCTGACCCTTCACTCGTTTCCATTAGACCAGTCTACATATATACAGAGCTCTCCTTTCCTAGCGGTTCTTCGTCGTAATGAGCGGCGGTGGTTGAGGTCGAGTTCGGGAGACCCTGCAATGTTGCCTGAAGCTTCAGATCACTCCGGGGGGAGCCTTGGCGGCCTGGAAGTCGACGCCGAGGAGGAGCACGGTGGCCGATCGCAGGCCAGAGGCAACACCTTCTGAAGACCCAGCCGGAGTCGAGGCCTGGTGGTCATGGCGGCGCACAGGAAGACCACGGCGGCGCCCTCACGGAGGTCGAAATCTGCAACCAAACCCTAGGATGCGAGCTGCTGTGGGAGTCTAAAGGTCATGGGCGGAGCTGCTGGAGGACTCGCGAAGGAGAGACGAGCGCTGAATAGCAGTGCCGGCGACTTGGCGGGGAGCTTGTGGACGGTGTTGTGGATCAAAGGCGCAGCAGCGGCGCTCCCATGGAGGTGGTGTGGATCCATTGTCCCAGCCCTGGAAGTTGATGTGGAGAATCGGAGGGCCAACGATCGCTCGCTTGAGCCCAGCTGCGGCGGCGTTCCACGGCTTGACAGAGCCGCACAACGCGACCCTGAGGACGCGTGAAGAAGAAAGGAGAAGGACCGATTGGTCCAGCTGCTGAACCGGGTCCAGGTGACCGTGAACCACCGGCCCAACCAAGGAAAAGACGCCCCCCGGGAAGCCACGTGTCAGCGGCCGATTGGCCCGAAAAGGTAATAATTCCCAAATTGATCAATTCTTCAATAATCCATAGAAATTAGTACGAATATCGGAAAAATACAAACCAGATACCAAAACGTTCAGAAAAATGAGTAGAATACAATGGAAGCATAATATCAGACTTTTGATGAACTAATCTCAGTGATATCATGAAAGATGTGCAATGATCTTTTAATGCCTAATAAATAATAAATGAAGACCTAATATTATGAGAATGTTTCAGTAACTCTTTAATAATGTTTATAATGCACCCAATGTCAATCATGATCATGTTGATGCACGAAATTATATATTTTGATTAATATGGCTAATTAGGGCTTTTAACCCTAAATAAAATGTATTAAATACATGCATGCTCAATAAATAATGATATTTACAGTGTAAGCTCATATCAGCATATGGAACCTCAGTTTTCATTATGAGATCATAATGATGAACAGAATCCATGTTATATGTAGATGATCCTTAATACAGATTATAAAACCCTAATCTAGGTTAATGATGTAACCTAGGGTTAATTAATGTGCACAAAAATGCTATGGAAGATAATATGCAGATAATGAATCATAATCTGGAATATGATATCAGTGAGATAATCACAAGACAAGAATATAAATAATGATGAGAATATCCATAAAAAGATAAGCTAAACCCTAATGAACACGATTAGGGTTAACATGAGATGTCGATGATGAGAATCTGATATTAGTACATGGTCTTGTCTTAATCAGGGATGAACAAGGTTAGAGTTGACCTGAGGAATACATATGTGATTAGGAGGTCTCTTTGGAAGGTACGCCATTACCTCTTACTTGGCTTATTATACAATATGCTTGTATTATATGTGTAGTAAAATACTTGGCATATGATATTGGATGAAATGTTTGTTCGTGTATGATATGTTGCATGATTCTCTATACTTATTGCTATGAACACATGAAACATAAGATATCTGATCCATCATATATATGAAAGCACACGGTGCTCAAAAAGTGATCACAAACTCCTAGGGAGTAGATCACATGTATAATGATCACAAACCACTTGGTGGTAGATCATAAGGCCTAAAGACATCAAAGCCCTAGGGGCAGATGCATGAGAAATATGATGGAAATAAGCTTAAAATATGTGTTCTCTTTTGTTAATAAACTTTCTTGTTCAAGTATACGTTTTTCTTATATTGCTTCTGTTACTGCCAAGTATTAGTTTTATCTTATTGCCAAGATATGATGAGAGGTAAATAAAAGACACGTAGGCGTACTCAGTACAATATTCATGAAATATTGTGCTGACGTGTACCGCATGTAATCTTTTGTTTAGGTTGTGGTTATGCGCTTGAAGATCCAGGATAGTGAGAGTTGTATAGCGAGCTGATGTACAGGTGGACCTGTTGTCTTAAGATCCTGCAGTTTAGTGGTAGTACATGTATATGTTTAAGTTTGCTGTTCAATGTGTAATATCAAATGTTGTAACAATTCATGTTGTAATTATATGTTGAATGGTGAACATGTGTGTATGGTTTTATTATTGTTCATGTACATGTGCTACTGATGTAGTGTTTCCTTATGACTTCCTCTGATTTTCTTCTTCTTAGCCTAGTGTGGGATGTTTAAATTGGGATTCTCGCTGAGGTGAGGGTTTCAATTTGGACGTCTCACATCAGATTAAGTTTTAGAAAATCCGGGGACGTCACAGGTGGTATCAGAGCATGAACAATAGCAAAGCCTGACATTTTCTCATTATGCAACTCAAAACTAAAGAACCTTGAACCTTAATAATCGTTTAAGGTTAGATTAGTCGTCTTTTCGAGACTAGATCTGACCTAGCCTCTAGGTTAGCACCTAGATGTCCGAGAACTAGGTCTAGACTGGTGCTTGTTAAGTAGCAGGTCCTTAGATGTCGTCCCTTCCTTGTAGTGCAGCGGTATGGGACGTTGCACTATTTGGAAATGGCGTGCATAAAAGGAAGAGAAACCCTAGACATATGGCGCTCATTGTCTAGAGTAGCTACACTAGTCTACACCATGTTCTCACCCTTTTCACTAGTTTTCATGACACTGGACCCTCTACTATGTGTGGGACACTCGTTTTCCGGATTTGGTTTTGGATTCCAACCGGATCGATCTGTGATAGTTTTCTCTGACGCTTGTTTTATCGGAGAAAAACTATATAATATTTTATTATATATATGTATTACAAAAATGTGTCCCCACACATGTACGAGTAGGAGGTGGTCATGTAACCTAAGTGAAAGTGCATCACATCAGTCTAGAAGAGAGAGTAGTTCTAGATTAGATGTCTAGAGCCTTGTTTGATATATATGATAGATGAAATAAGTTTTGATGATATGATGTAAGTCTTACATAGAGGACATAAGATGGTTATGATGATCTATGTTTGTCTTTGAGGACTTAAGTCAGTTTTGAGGTTTTGCGATAAGTTTTGATGATGCAAGTAAATAGGCTTTTATGAGACAAGATAAGTTAAGTTAAGACTAAGTTGTGAGTCAGCATGAGCCTCAATCTCTTTTACAAAGGAGGACCTCTAGTGTTAGGACCAGTTTTGGGGTTAACTCCAGAGAGAGTGAGACCCATTGGGAGAAGGTTAGAGAACCTAAACTCCAAGATATGAGAATTTTGAGATATGTGATATGATATGTCCTAAACTAGAGTACTCCTGAGTGATTGAGTTGAGTTGCTTAATGCATGATTCCTATAGTTTGTTGAACCCTAGATGTCCTTGGGAGGACCAAACCCTAGAGACAGAGAGAGGCTGGTTACATGTGCATATGTGAACATGAATATGAGTACCTGCCATCCGGGTGAGGGAGAGAGCCCAAGACCCTGGAGGAGGTAGCTATGTTAGTTTTGTACAGCCTCATGCTCGGGTTGGTGGTTTCCCACATAGGAATCTAGTGGTGTATATAAGAGAGTTGGGTAAGCATGTTTCATGGGTAGAAGGCCTGTGATGAGAACATCATGTCATACCATGTTTGGTTTGTGCTTATGTGGATAGAGCTTGTAAGGCTATCTCTAGTGCCAATGAGGTAATCCGAGAACCTTAGACTAAGAGAGGGAAGATAAAGTATATGCATGTGAGATACTCATAGAGTTGAGCTAGCTCAGAGAGACTGAGCACGACACTACCCTCACGATATGGGTCAGGAGAACCTCAATTGGACTATATAAAGTTTTGATACATGTTTCACGAGCCACTTGTATAAGTTTTTTTAGCATGACCATGATATAATATATGTAAGGATGTGATCGAATCTCGAGATGTGATATATATATAGACCTGATATGATGGAAATCTAAAGGATGGTTTATTAGATATTAATGTATAAATGGTTAACCTTGCACAAGAATAATGATGATTAATGTGAAACCATTGTTTAATCTTGTGATGAACTCACTAGAAAATGATGCAATTTAGTATGAACAATGAAATAATATCATATGTATGAAACATGTTGCACAAGGTGTTAATCTTGGTGCTTAACAAAGATGGAAAATATAGTTTGATAGTTAGCACAACATAATGTTGATGACACCTTGATATAATGAGCTAATCTTAGTTAATTCCTTTAGAACATGGTAATATGATGTGGGAACCATAATGCACGGGTTAAGATAAGGATGCAACCCTAATATATGAGATATGTAATGACATAACCTAAGCTTCTAAATCCTTATTGAGCTTTCTATGAAGTGATGTTTAACCCTAGATGTGGTAAATCATCCTGGTAGCTTAGATATAGTTCTAGAGCTCTGTTTTGAGATATGTTGCACATAGAATGGTGCCTACATATGGATGAAGGTAAGATAAGGCTTTCCCTGGAAGTATGAGTATGGTTTACTTTCGAGGACGAAAGTTCTTTTAAGATGTATATGATGTGACAAAGTGAGTTTTCTAGCTTAATTCAGAGAGCGGGATTTCTTTATAGGTGTGTAGAATGTGATGAAGTGAACTTTTAAAATTCGTGAATGTACAACAACACAAGTATTCATGTGTTCAAATAATATTAAGATTTGTAAGGGTGTTGTCTTAAAATATGGATGCTTTTTGATATTGACATTAGGATTAGTATCCCAAAGTTAATATTGTTTTGAGGAATTTAATTGATTGGTCTTATAGTCGAGTTTGGCACCAAGGATGGATGTGAAATAGCTGGGCTGATGATAAGAATATGAGCAAAGTTTCATTAGATTCCCACACTCCTAGATGGAGATATCCAAGTTTCAAATAGACCTAATAATGATTAATTTGATGTGCTTGGGACCAATGTTTCACATTTAGAAATATAGGTTATGATCAATCGGATGCTTGTCATGCACACGCCTGCTATGGTTTTGGTTGAATTGACCTTAGTTAGAAGTTGCGTATTTCTATTTTGGAGAAAAGAAATAGTGGCCTTTGGATGCAGACCGTGAGGTGGAGGCTTGTTGTCTTTTGCTTTGGCACAATAGAAGTAGTGGGACGAAACCCGTCGTGCATGCCTGGATGCATCACGGCCACGATCTCCGATTGTGCATAGAAGAGGGACCAATCAGTTAGTCTCCACTCGTCTTAAGGAGCAACCTGACCCTTCACTCGTTTCCATTAGACCAGTCTACATATATACAGAGCTCTCCTTTCCTAGCGGTTCTTCGTCGTAATGAGCGGCGGTGGTTGAGGTCGAGTTCGGGAGACCCTGCAATGTTGCCTGAAGCTTCAGATCACTCCGGGGGGAGCCTTGGCGGCCTGGAAGTCGACGCCGAGGAGGAGCACGGTGGCCGATCGCAGGCCAGAGGCAACACCTTCTGAAGACCCAGCCGGAGTCGAGGCCTGGTGGTCATGGCGGCGCACAGGAAGACCACGGCGGCGCCCTCACGGAGGTCGAAATCTGCAACCAAACCCTAGGATGCGAGCTGCTGTGGGAGTCTAAAGGTCATGGGCGGAGCTGCTGGAGGACTCGCGAAGGAGAGACGAGCGCTGAATAGCAGTGCCGGCGACTTGGCGGGGAGCTTGTGGACGGTGTTGTGGATCAAAGGCGCAGCAGCGGCGCTCCCATGGAGGTGGTGTGGATCCATTGTCCCAGCCCTGGAAGTTGATGTGGAGAATCGGAGGGCCAACGATCGCTCGCTTGAGCCCAGCTGCGGCGGCGTTCCACGGCTTGACAGAGCCGCACAACGCGACCCTGAGGACGCGTGAAGAAGAAAGGAGAAGGACCGATTGGTCCAGCTGCTGAACCGGGTCCAGGTGACCGTGAACCACCGGCCCAACCAAGGAAAAGACGCCCCCCGGGAAGCCACGTGTCAGCGGCCGATTGGCCCGAAAAGGTAATAATTCCCAAATTGATCAATTCTTCAATAATCCATAGAAATTAGTACGAATATCGGAAAAATACAAACCAGGTACCAAAACGTTCAGAAAAATGAGTAGAATACAATGGAAGCATAATATCAGACTTTTGATGAACTAATCTCAGTGATATCATGAAAGATGTGCAATGATCTTTTAATGCCTAATAAATAATAAATGAAGACCTAATATTATGAGAATGTTTCAGTAACTCTTTAATAATGTTTATAATGCACCCGATGTCAATCATGATCATGTTGATGCACGAAATTATATATTTTGATTAATATGGCTAATTAGGGCTTTTAACCCTAAATAAAATGTATTAAATACATGCATGCTCAATAAATAATGATATTTACAGTGTAAGCTCATATCAGCATATGGAACCTCAGTTTTCATTATGACATCATAATGATGAACAGAATCCATGTTATATGTAGATGATCCTTAATACAGATTATAAAACCCTAATCTAGGTTAATGATGTAACCTAGGGTTAATTAATGTGCACAAAAATGCTATGGAAGATAATATGCAGATAATGAATCATAATCTGGAATATGATATCAGTGAGATAATCACAAGACAAGAATATAAATAATGATGAGAATATCCATAAAAAGATAAGCTAAACCCTAATGAACACGATTAGGGTTAACATGAGATGTCGATGATGAGAATCTGATATTAGTACATGGTCTTGTCTTAATCAGGGATGAACAAGGTTAGAGTTGACCTGAGGAATACATATGTGATTAGGAGGTCTCTTTGGAAGGTACGCCATTACCTCTTACTTGGCTTATTATACAATATGCTTGTATTATATGTGTAGTAAAATACTTGGCATATGATATTGGATGAAATGTTTGTTCGTGTATGATATGTTGCATGATTCTCTATACTTATTGCTATGAACACATGAAACATAAGATATCTGATCCATCATATATATGAAAGCACACGGTGCTCAAAAAGTGATCACAAACTCCTAGGGAGTAGATCACATGTATAATGATCACAAACCACTTGGTGGTAGATCATAAGGCCTAAAGACATCAAAGCCCTAGGGGCAGATGCATGAGAAATATGATGGAAATAAGCTTAAAATATGTGTTCTCTTTTATTAATAAACTTTCTTGTTCAAGTATACGTTTTTCTTATATTGCTTCTGTTACTGCCAAGTATTAGTTTTATCTTATTGCCAAGATATGATGAGAGGTAAATAAAAGACACGTAGGCGTACTCAGTACAATATTCATGAAATATTGTGCTGACGTGTACCGCATGTAATCTTTTGTTTAGGTTGTGGTTATGCGCTTGAAGATCCAGGATAGTGAGAGTTGTATAGCGAGCTGATGTACATGTGGACCTGTTGTCTTAAGATCCTGCAGTTTAGTGGTAGTACATGTATATGTTTAAGTTTGCTGTTCAATGTGTAATATCAAATGTTGTAACAATTCATGTTGTAATTATATGTTGAATGGTGAACATGTGTGTATGGTTTTATTATTGTTCATGTACATGTGCTACTGATGTAGTGTTTCCTTATGACTTCCTCTGATTTTCTTCTTCTTAGCCTAGTGTGGGATGTTTAAATTGGGATTCTCGCTGAGGTGAGGGTTTCAATTTGGACGTCTCACATCAGATTAAGTTTTAGAAAATCCGGGGACGTCACAGCCTACTCATCTCCCATTCCAATGGTACAACAACTCTTATCAACTGAAGGTTAGAAAGATGCAACTATGTCGATCGGTGGTTCACAGGAGCCATAGCCTCTAGCGATGGTGTCAACATGCACATCTTTTATACAGTTAGTTAGGCATGTGCCATGACTGACATGCCCCAAGGCATGTGCTGAGAAATCTAGGGGTGCAAGAGAAGCTCACTTGTGAGTGCTTCAAGTCTTGCAACAAACTCTATAAATAGCACACTCCTTCCTCCTAAGAGGGGGTCTCACATTGTGAGATTGAAGATGAAGTGTTGCATCAATGCTAGTTCACCATCAACTACACTCCTTACCATCCATTTTTTGCATCCAAGGATGAGAGTTTGATGATTATCATCTCTTTATTTGAAAGTGGACTCGACCTTAAATGACTTGATGAGCCTGCTGATTATCATATTTTATGTCGTATTAAGAGGTTCACTCAAGCTCAAAGCATATGGATCTCATGGTTGTCTAGTAGGTACGGTGATTCCTTGGATACCTATGCCAGGAATGGTTCTACTTGCTATAGGCGTATGGTATATCTTTGGCCTTCCTTCTCTATGTGGGGAAACATGGATCTTTGGGAAAATGTCAGGCAAAAGCGTCCAACTAATAAAGCCTATGATAATCTTTGGTCCTCCAAGTACTATCGTAGGTGGAGTCTCACTTGATTTAGAGCTCTCAACAATGTTCTTCCTACACTAGAAAAGATTATCTCCTGGTCAGGCATTCTTGTACCTGCTTTCTTATTGTGTGGCCAACACAATGATTCGGTTGCTCATTTATTCGATGGCTGGAAATTTTGGAGATATATTTGGGGTTGAGCTCAGCTTAAGCTCAACATCAGGTCCTCCTACTCTCTATATATCTATCTAGATGACCTTGGTAAGAGGTCTAAACAGGACAAAACCATTGAACTTTGGGCTATTACTGGTGATGTCCATCTTGTTTGGGAAGAATGCAATAAACGGCTGTCTAATGGTGGCACTTCTAAATTTGTTGTCATCTTCAATCATCTTGCTCTAGAAATCAAGAGAATGTACTTTACGTTTAAATAATGCCTTAGTGTACCTCCTATGATTGCTAGGAATTGGGATCTGTTGTAACCAATTCCTAGGAGCTTGAAGTCACATGTGAGGGTGTGGCTTGTACTTTGTCCCCTGCCCGGGGTTTTTTGGAATATACTTACCCAATTTTCCAAAAAAAAGGATGAGAGTTTGATAATCTAGTGACCCTTTGCATCCACCGAGCAAAACTGTAAGTCTTCATCGTGAGAAGAAAGACCGCTAAGTTGATAACACCTTCCTTGAGCCATCACTGGAGTTGGATATGGGAGGTCTCCGTTGACTTTGATTCTATTAGAATTATTTTTGGTGTATCTTCCATCCTCCTCTCTGACTTGTCTCCTTCCTTCCATCCATCCATGATGATGTCCCCGCATTTATGAAAATCCACAATGTCACTCACCACCACTAGTGGCTAGTCATTTAACTTGGTTTGGGAGTAGCCACTAAGGCTCTTCCAACATGTAAATAGTTATCCATTGAATATATACTCTTAGAAATGTTTTTTTCCATACTCTTGTTCTTAATGTTTCACTTACATGATTAGCTACCATCTTGTGTTTTTTTATTTATTAATACCTCAAGAGAGAAGTATTAACCTATATCTAGGAGTTATGAAGTGGAATGACTGCATGAGAATGTTGTAATGCGTAAGCTAATGATCATATGTTTGTAACTTGATGGATTTTTTGCCATCTCAAGAGAGAGAGAAAACCTTATAATTTTGATCTATCCTAAGCTTGAGAGAGGAGGGAACATACACTTATGATGATTTCTTGTAAACTTGCTAACGGTGTACTATGGGTGTGATTATTTCTTGTTTGTGATAGATCTTAGATGGTGAAATCCAATTTAAGTTTCCTTCCATCCTTATCTTCAAAAAACTTAAACATTCTTTTTCCTTTGTTTGATCTTTTGTTTTAGTTTACATGTTTCTTACTTGGCTCATTAAAGATTCATCGTTCCATAACGAACACTTACCTTACCTTTTGGCGTAACTAATCTAAGGCTTTAAGGATCTTGATACTTACCACCCTTATCCCTGTGTTCAACTCTAATTTACTACACTATAACCTATTACTTTCATTGAGGGTGCCTCACTATACGATTATAACTTTAAACTATGATTACTCCAGATTTCATCCTTTGGATGTGTGACTTTAGGTGATAAATTTTGGCGTCGTTGTTGAAGATAAGGCAACCAGTACTATTAACCACCTGAGTCTACTTAGCATACACATGTGACTTAAATCTAACAATAGACTTAATAACACACTTAGTCTCGATAACTCTTCCCTCCTTGAATACCTTGCATTACATGTCTAGTCTCTAAACATGACCATACAATTTGTTTTAGGAAGTAAGCATGAATCAAACTACAATTACTAGTAACTACTAGAGTCATGCCCCCCAGAATGATATTGACTCTTTTTCTCCATAATAATGAGGATGACCTTAAGGAACGCAACAAATAATGCAATAAGCATCACCACATGGAAGAAGATGAAGAACACATTCATGAAGCTGAGGATTGCGAACCTCATGGTGGTCAAAAGAACTTAAACAATGAAGATGACAATGATGACTATGATCAAGATGGCAGACCTTCTCTTCACGAGTTGGCTGCGATACGAGCCAATGAATCCCAATGCCTGATCATCATCCTTCATTTTAGTGTTGCAAATTTTGATTTGAAGTTATCAATCACTAATCTTATTTCACAAAGGACTTTTGCATGAAAATCCTTGGATGAAAACCCTTATAACCACCTTGATTCCTTCAAGAATATCTATGACACCATTAAGATGAACTGGGTGACAGAAGAAGTTATTTACTGGAAAGGGTTCATTTACTTATCGTGGGATAATGTCTTATCATGGTATCTAGATTTGATAGAAAAAAGAATCAATGTGTGTGGACCTCTAGCTGATGCTTTTGTCACCGAGTTCTATCTAGTGGAGAAGACTCTTCAAAATAGGCATAAGATCATGAGTTTTAGAGAGAAACCAAGTGAGAAGTATATGATGGGTGGGAGTGATTACAAAAGTATCAAAGGGACTACCCCCACCATAATTATGACAAATGATTCCTAATAAACACCTTCTATGATAATCTCACCTCTATAGAAAGAATTTCACTCAATGCACCTGCTGGTAGTGATTCCCTGGGTAAGAACCCAAAGAAGACTACAAAAATAAATTACAACATGGTTGCGCTACAAGTTGTGTTAGACTATGAGAGAGGGTTAGGAAACAAGATTTCTATTGAAGGGACAACAAATGAATCTAAGACCCTCAAAACTTTAACAACTCAAATTCAAAAGATCGCTACAGATGTTTGCTAGTTGAAGGATTCTGGAAATAAAAGGAAGAACAAGGCTGAAATGGTGATGGAATGTTGCTATATGTGGAGAAGGAGGGTATGGATGGACTGCTACATTTATACTCCCCAGAGGAGTAAAACCAATAGGCTGATATAGAGAACATCTCCTTTGCCGATTTGAAGAGACCAGATCATCCCATGTTCTCGAATGGGAACAATGATGTGTCTAAGAATGTTTAACTGTTAAACATTCCAAACAACCCATATAGAAGATCACCTAGATTCAGTGGGGGTGAATTTTGAAGATTGAATCAGTTGACAAACTATCAGAAGAATAGAAATAATTCCACAAGAGCCATTCAAGGTTAGGGTCAAACCTCTAATCAAGTAGACTTAATGTATGAGATGCTCTATGACATGAAGAGACATGCTACCATAAAAAACAATTAGGCCAAAGTTCTATGAAAAATACTTTCCTACTGAACATGATGCATTCCCGTATAGACGGTGTCACTCCATAGATGTTTGATATGAAAGTCCACAACAAGATGGTTGATCAACAAGTGGCCCAACTATGTAAGTTGATCAAGAACCGATAAGGGAAGACCCCTTCAATGAATGAGACTGCAAAAATGTTAGTGCTTAGATTAGGCAAGGTTTTAGAAAGATCTACAAGTGAGGCTACTCAAGGAAACACTCCTACCACTGATTCCTTGCCTAAAAATGACATGATAGAGGATGAGGCCAAAGTAGAGGCCGTGACAAAGAAAGTTAAGTCAAAATAAAAAGGAAAGGGAAATGATACATTTAGAAAGAAGAAGCTTGATGTGGTTAAAGAGGCCCTAGATAGTGGGGATCCCTATTCACCAAGGATACCTCTTCCATATAAGATAAAAAAGGCTTATTTGAAAGAGAGATAGAAAATATTTATGTAAGTTGTAATGAAACTACACTTGGACATTCCTTTTCTATATACCATCGAGGAGATGCCGACATATGCAAAATTATTCAAAGATCTTATATGTAAGAGAAGATGTGAAGATGAGTTACAGACTGTTAGGCTTGCTAAGATGTGAAGTTATTTTGTACAGGCAAAGATGGCAACTTAATAGAGAGACACATGAGATTTCACTATCCCATTCAATGTGGGAGACAATGAGGTTAGGAAATTCTTAGCTAATCTTGGAGCAAGCATTTGCATGATTCCATTCACATTATCCTAGAGGCTAGGTCTTACTAACATGGTCAAAAACAAAATGTAGATTCAAATATTATACAATTCCTTCACAAGACCTATTGGGATGAAAGAGGATGTTTGCATTCGTGTGGGAAGATTCTTCATTCCTTGTAATATAGTTATAATCAATACTGTGGAAGATCCAACATGCCTGATGATATTTGGAAGACCATTTCTATCTACTAGAAGAGCTCTAATAGACATTAAAATAGAATTCATTACTATATGGGTAGGGAATAACCACATCGACTTCCATGTCAGAGACTCCATGAGGGGGCCTTCCCTCTTTGAATATGTCTACTTCATTGACATCTATAACCAATTATGTGATGAAGTTTAAGAGTAGATTAAGATGATAGTTCCACTAATGAGAGTGTTGAATAACCCCGGTCCTAGTGTATGTGATTAAATTACTTGATTATTTGGTTGCACTATAGAGTGATTACAATGAAGAAGATAGTGAGGTCACTAAAATAGTGAAATATACCTCACTTGAGCAAACTTTTGAAAGCTCCAAACCCAAAAAAGTTTTGAAGCAGCTTCCTAAAGGCTTGGTGTATGAGTTTCTTGATGATGATGAAGAGAGAAATACCCTCATCATAAACTCATCTCTGACAGAAGATTAGTAGGAATAACTTCTGTCTGAACTCAAGAAGAGAAGAAAAGCTAATGGCTATTTGTTGGAAGTTATTGAGGCTTTGACTCCAGCCGACTGCATGCATATAATCTACTTTCAAGAAAATGTGAAACCCTTAGAATAAGGCCAAAGGAAGCTGAATCAAAATATAAGAAAAGTTGGTAGTTGTAAAACTCAATATGTGAGGTTAATATACCCTATAAGAGATAAGAAATAGGTCAACCCTATTCACATCACACCTAAGAAATGTGGTAGGCCAATGGTTAAAGGAGAAAAGGTGATGAAGTTTCCACCACAATGGTCATGGGTTGGAGGACGTGTAGATATTGCATAAAATAAAAAGTTGTGACAAAGAAGGATCACTTCCCCTTACCCTTTTTTAACGAAGTTCTTGAATGTTTAGCCCACCATTCACATTTTTGTTTCCTTGACAAGTACTCAGGGTGATACCAAGTTCCCATACACGCAGATGACCAAAAATAGACAACCTACACTTGCATCTACAAAACTTATGCCTTCATGTAGATACCATTTGGCCTCTATAATGCACCTACAACATTCCAATGGTGCATGATATCCATATTTGTAAATTTCTTAGAAGACATTATGGAAGTTTTCATAGATGATTTTTCCATCTATAGAACCAATTTCAAAAAATGTTTGAAAATTTTGTCTCATGTTTTCAAATGCTTGAGGAGAAGAAGATTGTGTTGAATTGGAAAAAAATGCCACTTTATGGTGCATTAGGGAGTCGTGATTGGTCACAAAGTTTTTGAGAGAGGTATTGAAGTTGATATGAGTAAAATGGAATCTATATCCAAGATCCCACCTCCACAATTTGCGACCAGTGTCAAAAGTTTTCTCAGAGACAGTGGATACTATAGAAGGTTTATTTAAGACTTCTCAAAAGTATGTAAACCCCTCTCCAGTCTCCTATTTATTGATGCAACTTTTGATTTTACTGATGAACATCTGAAGGACTGTAACACCTTGAAGGGCACCCTAACAACCACAACAATCTTGCAAGCTCATTATTGGGATATTCCTTTTGAGCTTATGTGTGATTCTAATGAGTACTTAGTAGGAGACTTGCTAGGAAAGAGGAAAGGTAAAAAGAATCAAATTATATACCATGCAAGAAAAACTATTAATGAAGTTCAAATTAATTACACCGTGACTAAGAAGGAAATGATAGGAATAGTGTACACCTTTGATAAATATAAATCCTACCTAATGGGGTCAAGGGTGATATTCTATATCGATCATGGTGTTATAAAGCATCTGATATATAACAATGATACAAAATTGAGGATTTTAAGATGGGAACTCCTACTAAAGGAGTTTAACAATGAATTTATTGATAAGAAAGGAATGAAAAATGTTGTGGCTAATGACATATCCTGATCTGTTGTAATTAGAAACAACTTGGTCCTGCTTAATGACAATTATCCCAAACCTCTAATACTGGAAAAGACCATTGAACCTGTTTTGCCATGGTTCGACGATATCTACAACTATTTGGTACGTCAATAACTAGAACCAGATATTACCTATAATGAGAAGAAGAAGTTATTCTTGTTGGTATGTATGCCTAGAGAGACAATCCTATGATGATTGTAATGCCTTGATTAATAATATATTAATCTTCCAATTTATTTTTTTATTAAGGTATGAGATAATGATGAAACATAAAAAATGTGTAAAGAATGATATTACTCAATGACGTATGTCTTCGGGTTAAGGATCTGAATGACAAGATCATACGAATGTCTAGAGTATATGCATTCTTGTTGTCTCTAGTTGGATGTTATTGGGGAAGGCTAACAGACAACAATAACACTTTAGACAAGTGTGTGTGTGTTGGTTGATGGTAAAATCTCATTAGTCATGATATGTGATATCAAACCAAGCACATAGATACTTGTACAGAACAGTGTATCAGGGAGACCCACCTTGAAAGCGACACATGGAAACCATGATTGGTAGTCAGAGTCATAACTCATAGTGATAGTGGTGATTTTGATTCTTAGACCTAAAATCACTACATGGGGATAAGGGTTTCCATAAAAGTGGTTCTCAGGTACATTGAGTCACATGGGGATGATTGTGCTCGATGTAGATGGGATTTGTCCCTCCTCCTGGAGTTTCATATCCTGAGCACTTGATAACTGAGACTGAGAAATGCATGGCCATGTTGGTGTAAGTAAATATGTGGTATTGTGATTACACATATCTTTGACAGTCTTCTTACTAGAAAAAGAAAGAGTCTCCCTACGACTTCATCATGACAAAGAGAATTGTTGGTTTGACTGACGAACTATTTGGGAAAATAAAAAACATAGATTGAGTGTTGAAGAGGATGATGATTCCATGCCTTGAGTTTAATACAAACATTAGAGGGAAAGGAACTATACAATTACTACAAAACTGATCGTAGATTGTAGTTTAAGTTGTTCTCTAACTTCTCCAATTACTTGGGTAGAAATGAAGTCTTTCTAGATGCCAATCATTGCTTGTGAAATCAAAATGTGATTATGAATGTCACTGCCAGCATAATTTGGATCCTACCAGGTCACACAAAGAAGACATATTGGAGTATGAGTATAATTGTGGATGTGATTGGAAATTTTCTAAATCAAAGTGATTACTAAAATGTTTAGGTAATTTGATATAATAATATTGGAATTTAATCTGACTTAATTGGTTAAAACATTTAAGCCAACTCATTATATTTAATTTTTATGTGATGAAATTAGTTAATCAATTAATAAGATGAATCGATTAATTAATTGATTCTAGGATATTCTTTTAAGAGTCCACGATTGGCTCATCTTAAATGCAGCCGCAACCTTTTTGTTTACCAAAGGGTTTTCGTAAACCTTGCTCCCTTTCCTCTACCATTTATAGGGGCATGATGGATGGATTATAAAACACACCCATGGAGACACACTCTTGTATGTGAAACCCAACTATCATCATCCCCAAGTGGGAGAGAAGGAGAACAACCAACAATAGCACGTCATCAAGCAGAAGGCGACTCCTTCCCACCAGATTCCGAGGCATGACATGGAGTTCCAGTCCATCCTCATGGATGAACTAGAGACACAGGAATTGGGTTTCCTGCGTTCGGGGGATAGACAAGTGTCATTTGTGTGTGCTAGGAATGACACACATCACTGAGCTAAGGGAATTCATTAGACTTTCTCTGGGATGAGGTATATCCCACACATTTTCCTTCTGAATATGTTGTCATTGATGAGATATTCTAGTAGGGTATGTGGAGTTAAATGTATTGTTTCTGCTGCATCCATCACCTCCACAAAACCCAACAATTCTCCAGTCTAAAAAACTACAATTGGGATGACCCCCTACTCTTTAAGAAGTGAACTGATAACCTATATCAACATTTTTTTCCAGAATTAGTAGTGCTACAAATGTTGTACAAGTGACACTCTTCACCATACAATGGGCACTTGGGTAGAGAAACGACCACCACAAAAGTTCTACAATTTGGGTTTTACTGGTCCAGCTTGTTCAAAGATGATCATGCCTATGAAAGTATTTGTAAAGAGTATCAACACACCAGAAACTTATTGAGAAGATGAAATGCCTCCTTATGATTGAATTGAAGGAGATATTTTTGATGCATGGGGAATCAATTACATGGAACCTTTCCCAACTCATGAGGCAATCAATATATCCTTGTTCTGGTAGAGTATGTATCCAAGTGGGTGGGATTAGTAGCTATACCCACTTGTGGTTTGAATTTCATGATAAGGTTTTTTGAGAAGATTATCTTCCCAAGCTATGGGGTCCCGCACACCCTCATCAGTGACAGGGGATCTCATTTCAAGGAAAAGAGTTTGAAGCCCTAGTATGAAACAAAAAGTGAAACACAAGATCATCACTCTGTATCACCCGCAAATGTTGTGTCAAGTTGAAGTTTCAAATAGGAAAATCAAATAGATCCTATAGAAGATTGTTGGGTGCACTAGACAAGACTAGTCGAAGAAACTAGATGATGCCCTCTGGGCATATCAAACAACATATAGAAGTCCTATAGGGACCATCCCATATAGAATAAATATGGCAAGGTGTGCGACCTACCAATGGAACTTGAACATAAATCTTTTCCTGCCATAAAGTTTCTCAACATGGACCTAGAGTTGGCATATAAAAAAGATTCTTGCAATTACAAAAAGTAGTAGAGCTTAGGTTGTGTGCCTATGAGAATTCTATAAATTACAAGTAGAGGAAAGAGGTGTGGCATGATTCCCACATTGAAAAAAAGGATGTCTGCGAACAAAACAATGTCCTATTGTTCAACTAAAGTTATGCCATTTCCTCAAAAAACTCCACACAAGGTGGTCAATCCCTTTAACTGTGTCAAAAATATATCCATCATGAATAATGGATCTGTATAGTGAAGAACTTTCCATATAAAATAGAACATAGTAAAGGGATACTATGAAGACGAGGATTTTACAAGAAGAGCTCAAGTCTAGCTTGATGACCCACCTCCAACACCACTAGAACATGACAAGTGATGACTTTGGAGACAGTCATGCCAAAAAGTATAAATTAGTGCTTCTTTGGAGGAAACCCATGTATTTTTGAATGATGCATTTCAAACTTCTAGTTTTAATTATTTTTCCTAGGGTTTATCTCAATTAAATATTAGTCTTTAGTTCAAACTATTTTGATCATTGTTCTAGATTAACCTTGCCTTTCTGTCATAATTTTATTGCATATAGAATAAAATTACTGAAGACCTAAAATTGTTTTAACTGTTAAAGGTAATTTAATTGGTTGAACCATAAAAATAACCATCAGTTGATCAAATATAGAAACCATCAGAAGGCAGTCATTAAGACCACCAACTTCAACAATCAATCTCTCAATACTAACTTATCATCAGAAAGAAGTTGGCGTCCACCCTACCATTAGATCATGATAATGCTGCTCTACCATTGGAAGACAAGCAACTACCTACCTATAAAGTTTCATGCAGTTAGAAAAGCCATCAGGTCTTGATGAGGCAATCAATTAATCCATCAGAAGGTAGGGGTTGTCCATCATTAGAAGGCTGGTAGCCGACCCACCATTAAAAGGTGCATCACTATCAACCATTATAAGCTAGAAAGTCACCTGCCAAAGTTCATGGGTTATCTCCTCTACATAAGACAGACACTATAAAAGTAGTAGTGACCCAATACCTATACACCCTATCATACACTTGGAGTTAAAGTAATAGACCAAAGTAAACCCTAACTCTCCGAACTCCATCAGAAGCGAGACAATTACCACCACTACCTCACTTCCCTTGATTAACATGAGGTCATCTTCTACCATACAGATCAAAAGAAAAATCCACCATCAAGGGACCAACTCACAACAATGACTTGATTAGTATGGGGGAATGATGAGAACCTTTGGATGACGATGGCATGGCGAGGAGCCGGAGCGGCAGAAAGAGGCTCCCCACCCATTGAAGAACGGGGAAATGAAGAGCATCGATGAAAATTGGTAACCATTCTTCTCCTTATTATTATATTTCTCTATTTTGACCTATTGGAACCTATCCTTGTTTCTGCGACGACGACATCTACCATCAGAAGGTAGAAATTGAGATTTTTCTTCATCAACAATCAGTAGGGGCATCTTGATTTTCTTTCCTTTTTAATAGTTCTCCCATCTCCCTATCACCTTATTTCTCCAATTCTCACCTTTTGCACCTTTGAAATAGGCCATATATATATTTAAAGAGGGTTCCACAACACATCATGCAGTTCACCTACCACGACCATAGATTCACAAAGGGGGTACCTTCTATATAAAGGGAACCTAGCCATCAAATATGAAACTATTTTTTTGAAGTGTCTCTTCTAAACATCCTTTAACCATCAAATCTGCAACTATTATTTCTACCTTATGTTCTCACAACCATTGAGTTTTACACATACTATTTCACTACTAAACTTTGGTCAACCATCTAAAGGTAGACCTCTTAGACCTTGAGAAATTACCAATTTTCATAAACCATTAGTTCACCCAGTTGTCCTTGTGACCAATTGACACCATCAGAAGTCCACCTTCATCGATTTACATATATCTGGTTTAGACATCTCTACCAACTTAGTCCCTCTATTTTTCTTTGCTAGCCTTTACACCATTAAATATTGGACCAGATATTATTCCCCAAATATATTACTATTTGTTACCCTGACCTCTCTACAAGAGATATTTCATTATCTACATTGCAACCCAGTTAAAATGGAAGGAAAATAGGTACAACTAGGGAAAAACTTAGCCAAGAGGATATAGAAAAAATGGAATGACTAACGGATGAGGCAACAACGTATGTTAAGATTCATGGTGACCCAACACTATAGAGAATATAAGTGCCAATTTGGAGATAGATAGACTAAATTATCTTAACAAACCGATTTTATAGGAGTCTTTCAAGTCCCTAGAACCATAAGGAACAAAAACTTTTGAATACACCCCTTCAGTAGAGGCTGGAAACCCAAAGAAAAGAAGGTTCTTCACCCCTTCCACTAGGGAAATACAAGAAATAGAGTCAAAGTGACTGCAAAGCAACACACTTGAGATAGGACAACAACTCAGCAATTGAGAGTTACTCTAGTCAATTCACCCATGCTAAATATTCCCCAGTTCGAAAATGTCACACCCATACCCCAACCAGACAATTATTTCATCCCAAGGGATGATGATCACAAAAAGGTATAGGAAAATACATTTAGCATCAGGAACTTCAAAGAAGAATGGTCTAGTGATGTTGATACGCTGATTAAATTGGGAATCTATGAAAGGGTGAAGAAACATCTTCACAATGTTGGGCTTTACAAGATCTATTTTAACAATTACATCTCCTACAAAAATCTAACACATGAGTTTATGTCCTCTCTTAAGAAGTTACCAATACCAACTGATGAAGAAAAGGAGTGTGGGGGATACTTCAAACTAGTAGTGAGAATAGTAATGAGATTATAAATTGGCAGAGAATTGATTGGATTCAATTTTCACCAATTTAAAGGAACAAGATGAATTAGCAAAGAAAACCACAAGAGATATAGAAGTTTGGGGGTTTCTAACTAACAAGACAAGGAAAGGCTATCAAAGGAAGACCAGTTCAGCTCTGGAAAATCCTAATCCCCCAAATGCATTCCAACATAATGCACATTATGCACATGGAAGGCCTCATAACATACATTGCTCACCAACTAGCTATCCAAATGAATTGAAACTTTTTACCATCTCTAATGGAGAAATACTAACATATGTGAAACAATTGATCATTAGAAACCTCTTATCAAGGAAAATAGAGAAGTATTTCTACAAATTCTAAAGATCAAAAGACTTGCTTCCCCTTATTGAAATGAGCAATTATGACAATGAAAAACTTGTATTCTATGATGAGGATATTCTAAATAATGAAATCAGGATCCAAACCCCTTATGTAGATAAGTGAACAAGGGTCTTCCAAAAGACAAGTTGAACATATAGATGATAATCCTGTTGAGCCAACAAAGAAGAAGCTCTTGGCCATGCTCCCCAAAAAGACCACCACAAAGAAAAAAAAAAAAGGCTCCTACACCCAAATTAATCACTAAGTAGAAAATCAGGTGATTGCTACCGCAACTACATACCAACTTAATATTGTCAAATACACTTGGTGATGTCCAACCAGAAGACACCAAGAACTAAGTCCACTAAGTTGAAGCAAGTGTGGTATCACACTACACTATCACAAAGGAAGACAAGGTCAACACTCCGTAAGAGAAGCTTCCGAATATCAAGGTCATTGATAAAGGTGCATCTTCTGTTGAAGAGGAGGCAGCAGATAAAGAACTCCCTGAAAAAGAATCCACCCAATCAGACAAAGAGGGGGATCAAAGCTTGTGTAGGAGTAGAGCATACTTTAGATGTATTCACAGGGATGACCTTCGGCAGGAGGCAAGCTCGTGAAAATATAACGAACAACCAACTAGTCTTCGACACAAAGAAACTCATATTTGTCGGGTAAGAAATTGATGACCTTTGTTGGATGTTCTCTAATTCTGCTATTCATATTTTTCAATTTATGTTTCAATATGTCATCACTAAATTTGTAAGTTGAGAAGATTGCAAAAAGCCTACAACCATTATGAAAGTGTTGCAACATATGGAACTCCTCACAGCCAACCAAATTCAAATAATGGAGGCCCTACCACAATGAATAGGGAGGTTGTCTTACTGTGACAAGAGTGGGATGAGTTAAGGAAATAGAACAAACACGTTTGCACCTATGACGAATGGAAGAGAAAGGAGGCGTCATCGACATTGCCATCCAAAGAAGAGTAGATCACCAAAAAGTGGAATATTTCCAATGAAGAGGCCTCCTGTCTACATAAAATTGAGATGGATGTGCAAATAAAAATATACATGGTCCTAGAGAAGCTAGGCATTACAAGTTTCATACCATCTTTGGCATGCCATATTACAATAGGGCCATCTAAGAGGCATAATAAGTGGATTGTGTTAAAAATGCAAAGGTGCCTGATGGAGCCCCAGTTTAGGGCTCCATATTGTGTCATATTGCATTGCAATCACATCTATACTTGTTAGATTACACATCATTTTTTCACTTTTAGACATTGTTTGTATGTTTTTTAGGTATTTGGACCATGCTTGGATGAAAGAGAGAGAGGAGGAGTGATCCTAGGGTTTATCTACCCTTAGAGAGGCACAAAGTGAAGTCCACAGATCCCTCAACCTACCCCTAGTGGTTAAAGATCAATTGAAGCAAAGATGTCCAAGAATGAACCAAGTACAAGCTCAAAGTGTTGATACAGAGAGAAGCATGGCCGTGGTACCAGAGAACGGCAATTCTATCTCACTCAAAACCAACAAAGTCAGGCTTGAAGTGTTGCAAAGATCACCACGACCATGCCACATAGAATGATCATGCCACCAGGATCTAGATTTGCCATGACACCTTGCACAGCCGTGTGACAGTTAGAGAAGAATTACCATTCCACCAAGAATAGACAGAGCATCCCAAGACACCATGGTCGTGGTACTCACCATGGTTGTGCTACCTAGAACCACCACAACTGTGGTGCTTTTAGTTTAAAGTACCCACTGATTTGTGATTGTTACCATTTTCTTACCTCATTCGTTCACCTCTACCTCACCCATGGTGACCCCTACCCACCATGGTTGTGTTGCCCAACCTGACCGTGCTACTCACAAACAACCTAGCTACTTTTAGACTACATTTCCCACTTTTCCCCTATTTGACCTAGTGCTTCCCCCCACCAATATATATCTAGGTGGTGGATAGAGGTTGAGGTTAGCTATCTTCTACTCCTTCTTAGCTCCCTATTTACATTCCACCCATTCCACTTGATTTCCACCCCCATTCAACTCCATTTCACCATTTCCACCACCAAAACCCTAGTTTCCTAGTGTTTTCACCCTATTCCACCATCATCCCATGACCTTGCACCTTGGAAGAAGGAGGAAGTTGACCTTGTAGCTATTGGAGAGTAGTCTCCCATCTACATCGAGCTCCATGGCTTCTTCTACCTCTTTCTCCTTTCTTTTCATATTTTGCACTTCCATGAGTAGCTAGGCCCCTTAGGTGGGTTGTTTGGCCCTCAAAATGTTACTTTGATACCATGTTGGGGAAAAATGATACGTAAACACTATAATTTTGTTTGATAATGATTAATTTCTATATTTATATCATTCTCCATGAATTGCTTGTTGGTTTGTGCTTGAAATCACCTAGGAATTTAGGGAAATTACTTATATGTGTGAAATTTGGGATTTACACCTAGGTGTAATTCATGTATCCTATCTGGGCAACCATCTTCCTACATACTAATCAATTATCTCAATCCTACTTGAAAGATCTAAGTAGCTAGTTTAGATGAATTTAGTGTGATTATCTTAGAGGATTCTCATGGCTAGAATGTGGGTGATGTGAGGCCTAAAACCTCACTTCCACTCACATTACTACCCTCAGCCCCTAATCACCCTAAGATCCTCTGCCCTAGAAACTTAGGCACGCTTAGACTCGAATTGAATTACACCTTGACCCTAACCAAATTGAGTCTCATAAGGGTAGTATGAGTGTTAGGGACTAGTTACCCTATACACAACCTATCCTATCCATTTCCAGTTAGTAGTGTAGGGCACTTCATTAGACTTTAGCTTGTTGTTTGGTTTGGTAATCTAAATGCAAGAATAGGGTTCACATGTCACCCAAAACCTAATTGATAAGTGCATCCCCCAAGTAGCCCACATTTTCCTTTATTGCATTAAAACCCTAACTGCCTTCTTGCTTAGATAGATTTAGCTTAGTTAGCTCTTTACTTGGTTATTTAGATTCTTGTCTTGTTCCTTCTTTTCTCTTTCTAGTTTAGGTCTTTAATTTCTCTTTTTCTTAGTTTGCTAGCTCAGTGTAGTGTAGACTTCTTCTTGCCTACCTTAACATAACTTGCTCTTGTCCTTCCTTGCCTTGTCTTTGATTGATCACCAGAACTCATAGTCTAGGGTTAAATTAGGTTTTGATTTTGTTTTCTTTACTCTAATTATTTTCTTGTTCAAGCCTTAGTGTAATAAAAAAATCAACCACCTAACCCTTAAACCATAAATTCTATAGTAGGAACCTAGCCCAAAAACTAACCTAGCTCTAGTGCCCCTTTTCTCCCAGTGGATCGACCCTATACTTCCCTCCTTCCTATACTAGGACACGACCCTATGCGCTTGTGGTTGTAGTGTTTTAGTAGATGTAGGTGTGTTGGTTTAGGTCTTTATAAATTTATAAAGTTATCCCATGTGTGTTCTGATCTCGTGGGGTGCATCTAGTCACTTCTAGTTGATTACCATGTCCACCTCTGGAGGGACGAACCAAGCTTTCTGGTGTTGTTGTTGGGGATAAAGTTGCTCGGCCTACCTATTTAGTATTTCTTTGATATTTTCCTACTGATCTCATCATTGCTATTCTTTATTCTTTATTTTTTGAATTCTTCGTGCATATAGGTTTGCTAACTTGTTTTATTTTGTTTGGTTGTTCCGTGTGCATGTGATAAGACACTATGGAATACTATATGGAAGGTTAAAATGCACCTCACATGCCACTTCAAGAATACTTCATGCCTAGCAACCACAAATCTCCAATTTCTGGAAGAGTTGATAAAATGTTAGGGGAGCAATTATCCATCCCTCCAGGTCTTCTTGGGCCCCTGTCGTCTTCTAAGGCTTGGAGAGTGAGAACCCCTACAAGCACTTAGACTCTTTTCTTAAAGTATGTCAACCTTTAGGATGTCGACGACCTATGATAACACAATTAGGTTGACCTTGCTCTCATTCTCCCTCAAAGACAAAGCCATTAGTATGATTCGAGATGAGACATCATGAGTTGGGAAGAGATGAATAATTCCTTCTTAAGGAAATTCTACTCCATTGCATGGTTGAAACAAATGCGGCGTGCCATAGTGAGTTTCACTCAAGTGGGTAATGAGAGGATCCATGATGCTTGGGAGGGATTTCAAAAGATGTTGAGAGAGTGCCCGCACCATGAGATCCCTTTGTGGTAGCTAGTTCAGTGCTTTTACTCTGGTCTGTCTCAAGTGAGTTAAGCTATAGTGGATTGTTCATGTGGAGGAGCTTTTATGGATAAGCCACATGAGTAGACATGGCCCTTGTTTGAGAAGTTGGGGGAAAGTTTAAGGATCTAAGCTTCTATAACATGATGAATCATGATGACCACTTCTTTGTTGTGACATTTCCAGCTCATATTTATTCAAGCCCACAAGTGATGAAGATTCTTGGTGACTTTGTGAGGTTCATGATGAAAAAAGTGGGAAATGTTCCTTGCCATTCTATGAATTATGTTGATCCATTTGATGAAGAAGTGAAGGCACCTCACTCCTATAGCTACCCAAAACAACAAAGTCCAAGATATATATAAAGGCTTAAGGAGGAAGTTCTTTCTAGGTTGAATAGCCTTGATGATATCAAAAAGAATTTTATAAGGCTTGAGGAAATAATAGAGAAGCTATCTTCCATATTTATTCTCTAAGATGAAAAATTAGCTTCAAAATCCATAATGAGTTTTAATGAAGCAAGTGGACCTATTCATTCCAATCAAGTTCTCTATAATCCACCTCCAATGAAAGTGCAACCCATTTTTCATTTCCAAGTCCATCCCATGCCTTACACACATCCTCCCCCTCCATCACCACAACTTTCCCACCAATTCACCTTCCAACCTCAATTTTCTCCTCCACCTCAATGTTAATACCCAATATCACCTCCACCTACTCCACAACCCCCAAAAGCTCCCCCTCTCCACCATGAGCAAGGAAGTGTCGTGATAGTTCTAAGGAGTGGAAAATCTCTAGAGAAACCTATGAGTCAAAGAAAGGTTGATAAATCAAAGCAAATGCAACCAAGTGGTTATACTGTGATTGAAATTTCCAAAAACGATTATGTGACAACATCTATTGAGCATGTGATACTATGTGATCCACCTCACACTCCATTTGTAGGTTGCACTGTACCTAGTATTTCACATCATGGCATGTCCAAAGAGAATCATCTTGATGAAAGAACAAAAATGCTATGAGCCACCATTCATTGAAGCATTAGATGAGCTACTAGAAATGAAAAGGAGGCAAAAGCATAATGTTGACATTCTTGAGGTGTTTTTCCAAGTGAAGGTAAACATTCCATTGTTGGATGCTATCCAGCATATTCGATCATATGCCATGTTCCTCAAGAACCTATGCAATGTGAAGAGAAGATCACCAAGGAGAATACCAGAGAGATTCAAGTTGACTAAAAGTGAGCTCTATCATCCAACACTCATTTCTAGTGAAGAGGAAAGACCAAAGAGCCCCACTCATACATAGATACATAGGGGGACATTGCATAGACAAATCCCTAATTGATTTGGGATCTAATGTGAATTTGATGCCATATAGTGTCTATGTGGATCTAGGGTTCAGCAAGTTTAAACTGGCTTATTACACTCTCCAATTGGCAGATCACTTAAACAAAGTGTTTAGAGGAAGAGTGGATGACGTTTTGGTTATGATAGACAAGGAAAGGGGGGAAATGTTTGTAGTGGATTTCATTGCTCTTGACGTGGACCCAGATGATAGGAAGATTTCCATCATCTTCGGAAGGCCTTTCATATCTACATCTAATGCTGAGATACATGTGTGTTGTGCCACAATGACAATCTCTTTGATGGACATGAAGATAAAGATCAACATGTACAACACACCAATCCAAGAAACCCGAGATGAGGATATTGGACTTGGTCACTTTAACAGTCTGACTGGTAACTTGAAAGAAGGAGATCTAAATGGAAGACTTGATGATGGCTTTTGTGATCAAAGGGATGAGCAACATATGTTGAGTGCAAATGAGAGATGCATTTATTGGAAGAATGGACACATGATGATACAAAATGGTTGAGCTGTAAAGAGTGGGACCTGATAGTGGGCCCACTCAATGGTACATGCATGAGCCATGAAATTGTTAAGTAGAGGAAAAACAAAACTATTTACAAAGTTACAAAATATTTTCATGCAGATAACTTTCTCACCCTCAAGGTGGTACATAAAATGAAATGATTACATCTATTTACACATATACCCATATGCAGAGGGTAACAAGGCTATCTCAAGCTATCCTTATGTCCATCAATTAACTCACTATCATCCTGAGTCTCTAACCTATAAAGCACCTACATCAGGGTGGAGGGAACACCCAGAAAAATAGGAAAACAATATATAAATCAACAAAAGTTGAATATGTACATTAGAAGATTAACTAGGGCATTAATTATTTCAAAAGTAGAGTAAGATATTCCCATAATTAGGGGACATTAAAGCTATATAAGTTTCAATGAGAAGTAACAAGAGAAGGAATTTTTAAAAGAATGAGGGAGTATAATTAAACCATTTAAATAAAAATTCTTGCCATAATCAACCATCCAATCAATTAAATATTTGCATGTTGATATATTTTACTAAAGTAATTATAGTAGGGCCAGGGCACCACTGGGTCATTAGCTTATGTAAAATGGGAGGAAAAGCACACCCTAGGCAGAAAAGCATGCCTTTGCATATATAAGGGTGGAAAGCATACCCTGGGTAGAAAACCATACCCTAATGGTTATGTATAAGCATCTACGATAGTTAAACTAGTCGAATTATCTAACATTCATAAATAGAGTGGCAAGATACACCTTTCACAAACATATGTGGCATGATTTAAGCACAATATCTGGTGGGGTCATTGACCCAATTCAATATGATAATAGTAATTTGAAAAGAATAACAATAAGTCCAAATGAGAGTATATGATTTTTCCAACAAAAGGAACAAGAGCAAGTATTGCCAAAGCTACCTCATTATGGGAAAAATTAGTAATATAATGCCTAGTTATAAATAGGGATGAGTGCATACTTGGTCTTCACGACTAAAGGACAACTTGATTAATTGATCCAGAAGTTAGGTTTCCATCCTAGAAATGCATTAAGTACGTTAGTCAATCCATAGGGAGCATATTTATGCATTCCTAATTTGGTTATGCATATTGTTCTTAGCCCATTTCTATCACCTAATTCCATATTAGGGTTTATAATCATACTAAGGCAATGCATGATCCTTTATATATTAAAGTTAGTTCTAAGATTCATCTTCAGTCACATAAGTCTATATATTTCTAGATTATATGATGTGGGTGATACAAATATGTATTCTTCCCATTTAGGTCTTAAATGTTGTTCTCTGTGCAACTATATGATCCAATATCCTTTCTAACGTCATGTTAATATGTGTACTAATGTGGATACTAATTATTTCCCTAATTACTATCAAGTCTGTAAATATGTATTGCTATCTAATGTTTTTTATTTTCCACATGGATTGTTGATTTAATATCACCTCATGAAATATCATTTCTCTTAATAGCTTCCATCAACGAATCAAAATATGATCAAAACTAGGTTTCATTGATTCAACAAACTATTCTATTATTAAGATTAGATATAGAGTTTGGGTAATTACCAAATATTATCAAAACTTCATTAGCATACAATACAAGTTAATATTAGTTTCAAGGACACTATATTTTCAAGCATCTTACATCCAAGTTTAATTTCATTAGTACACCAAGTTTGGATAGGTTTTATACTACCAAAAAATGAGCCTTGTATGTGTAACACCCTTATCATTATCAAAATATTATCTAATATTTCACCACTAACTAAGTCCATCTACAAGATGAATTATAGATGTGGGTTTATACTCCAGCAAATATATACACTCATGCCTAATGTGGTTAACCTTTCAAACATTTATAATCCACGTAGTTACTTAACCTCGTATGATAAGTCATTATCCTTAGACCCCTCATCTTACGAATTATCTTGATCTTAGAAAGAATAGAAAGACATGTTACTTACAGGTTGTTGTAGGAGCCTCCATTGGCCATAGTAGTCAATGGTGATTGCAATGACGATGTGTTTAGAGAATTTCGTTTTGGTGAGAATGATATTTGGGTTGTTGCAGTGGGCGTGGAGTTCTTCTGATTGTGGTGGAGTCAAACACGTATATATTGTAGTCGATTCCCCAATCTATTGTAGCAACTGCCAGCATCAGTATGAGGGTGTCCAGGCCAACAACAGGTCTACCATTGGTGGTGGCGGTGACTAGAATTGGAGGAGAGATATGGGCGGAAAGATTTGGAGATAAAATTTTCATGGATGTTGTTGCAGGTTTATGTTGCTGATGGCTAGGTGTAGGGACAAGAAGGAGGAGAGGCGGCACTTCCTGGAGGTGCTCGACACAACATGGAATCACTAGCACATCTTGGTGCTTCCTGACATTGTTCGGTGCAAATGGAGGAGGAGAAAATAGAGGAAGAGAACAATGCATCTAGAGTTGTTATAGGCCATATGTTGGATGAAGGAGGAATTGGCATACTCTGATGATGATCATGGCAACGATTAGTGCTGAGTGATGCCGCTCGACACCGCTTGGTGCCCCTTGATGCTTCTTGGTGTCGCTTGATACTACTTGGCATCGTCTGGCACTTCTCTTCTCTACCTAACGTCAGAGGTCATGGTTAGATGCATATAAGAAGTGAGGGCATGCGTGGGATGTTGGAGCATGACAGATGCAGGAAAAATGAAGATGGATGGTGTGAAGATGGTTTTGAGTAGTTGAGGGCATCGTTGCAAGTGGTGGAAGCCCTGATCATTTTGGAGGCAACCACCTATCATGGAGATTGGCGCATAGGAAGAGAAGGGTACCTAGGGCAGTTGGGTTGTCATTGGAGAGGTCACCAGTAGACAAGATCTAAACATCGGGTCTGCATCTTGAGGGATTCAATTGGAAGTTCAGATGGCATCAATGGAAGGGAGGTTGCTCTCCATCCTCTAGGCATTGATAACTAGGTGGGGGTAGATCTATCTACGATGGGCAGTGGAAGGAGGTATCTGGGAAGGATAAGTATTAAAGATGAAAGGAGGTGGTTATGGTTGGTTCTCAAGAGTGGAGGTGTCATCTTCAAAGTGTGGAAGTCTATGGACCTGCAACACCAGTGCGTCACCAAGCCTTGTGTTGTCAGCTCTGATCTCTACAGCCAGGTGGTTGGCGTGAAGTAGGAGATGTCGATATTGACGGTGGCCACTAGAGCACTGGCAACACTATGTTGCAGCCATGGCAGATTGGTGGTGGCATCTACCACCTTGGATATGGACGCAAAGGTGAAGGGAGGCGTGTCGTTGAGGGTTTGGTACTGGATACTAAATAATGAGGATGTGTAGAGGAGGTGAGGAGGAAGAGAAATAGGGAAGAAAAGGCAGCTAGGGTTCTTTGTATGATAGAAGAACATGGGAAAGGGAGAGGGAGGACTATCATAGTACAGGCGTTACAGAAACCACATCCAGTGCAAGAAACATGCCTAAATGGCCTCGAATGGGGTGGAGCTATTACAAGGAGTTAACTAATCATTACCTTAATTTTAATTTAAACCATTCATATTAGACTTTGTATGTTCAATCAACTAATTAAGAGGGTAAAGAACGTCCAATTGACTAGAAATTTTACCAATAAGCTAAACAAGATGTGGGAAGTCCAATTTTAACATCAATTTCTCCTTTTGAGCACATTTTGCATTTTATTTCATTATTTTTATTTTAATCATTTATTAAATGAATTTGTTACTCAAATTGATACATTATTTCAAATGTATTGAAATGCTCATATTATTTGACTTAGGGTGATTGTGGATCATCAAATTTGGGGTCAACACCAATTAATTAGTGAGTTTATATCACTAATTCAGAATTGAAGACATTATTAATGAATTGGTCATTAAAAGGTTATTTGTATCAACTTTATATTTTCTTGAGTCTAGTTGATATTATTTAATCAAACTTTATGAAACGAATTGAATGATACATTATTAAAATTGGTCCTACTAAGAGGGATGTTTGAGATAGACATCAAGATTTGAGAATGTTACACCACTTCCCCCCTTAAAAATGATTTCTTCCCCAAAATCCACCAAGCTATAGTCCAATTTACTAAAACATATCTCATAATAAAGTCATGGATTTCTAGCTCCGTTAGTAATTGATCATATAAAAAATTAGATTAATCTTATATTACATTCCTAAGTCAAACTATGTTTCCTTTGTAAATCATGTCTCCGTTATACTACATTTTAAGGTCTTGCTAGGAAGGTAAAACCAATTCCTAGGATTAGCATAACAAGGTCATAGTGGTCATGGTTACATGTACTATTATGGTAGTTTGATTATCATGATAATATTACTTGAATAAGGTCTCTGGATTTTACTACCATTTCTACTATATTTTTTTCTAACTTGGTTGATCAATTCCCAATTGCTAGATTTTCCAATTAGGGTCATTAGATCACAAACACTAAGTTGGAAGCTTACATTTTTTGAGACAACAAATTCAATAATTACTATAATAATTTCTTATATCAAACTATTATTTTCTTTATATAGGGTGTATGAGTAATAATTATTACTATTATGCATTTTTTTAGAACAACTATGGTGGTCAATTAACAAGGCTTACTCATTCATCTTGATTTTGGTGGTACCTGTAATTATTTGACATTATTACTAGAAGTTACCTAAGAGTTTCATAATCTAAACTATTGATCTCTATTATTAATTAAATTAAGTTACAACATTAAGACTATAAGGATCTACCCCTTAAAAGGATTTCTATATAACCTATCTAACAATAAAGAGTCAACACGGGTAAACCAAATAAATTATACTTATTATATTTGTTCTTCTTCCTCTTAAATCATATATCACACTTATGCCTAGGGTTAGAGGGTTGAACATACAAGCTAAAGATTTCTTCACTAGCAGCCAATCTACTACTACAACTTCCTTGTGGTGATGAATTGGTTCTAAAACCATCGATCCTCAAAAAGTCTTTTTGTATTCATAATTTAATAATAAAAATATGTTTGATGATGAAAACCTTGCAATGTGAATCCAAAATGACGCCAAAATCAATTAAATAATCAAGTCGACTGCTTCCTACCACATACAACATATTCTATCACCCTAACTTCGGTTATCTTCATAGAAGAGGCTTCTCTACACACATAATCAAGGAATACAACAAGCATATCCAAATTCTAGATTAGAGGGGAAACATGTTTCTTCCAGCATGTAGTTCATTTCTAGTAGGTCCTACTACGCACAACCTGCATTACTTCCCCATTATCTTAATTTGTGAGTTAGGCCATCACATCCCACAATGTCATTTATTTTTAAGATCATGTAACCATAATAAGGAGAGATTAGGGCATCTACTTCCCTAGTTGGTTTACATCCATGGTATCATTACAAGCCCATGTAACTAGATAGTCAAACTATTCTTCATATCATACATCAGATAAACTAATTACACAGTGGCAATCAAAGAGTGGTCAACTCTTTAAGGATCAACCCTAAATGTACCTACCTCACATAAACTATGTGTCGATGTACTTCTAAAGTTTCAAGAAAATGAGTATCCACAATAGCTTCCAAACATGACTGTGCCTTCATATGTCCTCGGGGTAAAATAACATGGCACATGCTTTTATTATCTAATCAAACAACGTGATTATTCCTAACTTATGCGTGTGTAAGGGATGAAATCCCAAAGATAGCTACTTGATACCAATATCTTCCTTCAATAAACTCGAATTTCTGAGATATTGCAAGTTCAACTTGGATAGTATCCAACCATGGGATGGCAAATCTAAGAAAACCTATGTTGAGATAACTCCATGTTGTAGGCAAGACAATCCTAACCTTAAAGGATCTAGTTCATCCCATCATGTACTATCATAAAACGTCTCAAAATTTAAAACTCATGTCATTTTCTAAGTTTGTATCCATGTGTGCTCTCTCAACTTGATGTGTAAATCACAGGCATGCTAGAAAACAACAAAAACAAAAGGTTTAATGACTTGTACTAGGTTTATGCACAATTATATGTTTTCAAGTCAACCTACTCTCAATAGTAGATAAATTGTCCTCCACTATGGTGGGAGGTAGATGCTAAATTCTAGGACGGTCAACCTTTACATATAGTGGGCTATACCTATAATGAAAGATTAGGATTGATAATAGTTAACCAAAACTATGTCTTCCATATACTTTAAGTTGGGATGTATATATACCACTAAATTGGATAGGGGGTGAAACCCTAATTGGTAAACAAAATTTAGGTTTAGTATAACAACAACCTACACAGGGTCACCAACCTACTAAGGAACAATATTGAATAACTTGAAATAGTCTAGTTACCAACTACTTAGGCTCTGATACCATTATGTAAAGAGTGTGACTCGATAGTGGGCCAACTCAATACTATAAGCATGAGCCATGATATTCTTAAGCAGTGGAAAAACATAACTATTTACAAAGTTATAAAATGTTTCCATGTACATAACTTTCTCACCCAAAGGGTGGTACATAGAATGATTACATCTATTTACACATATACCCATATGTAGAGGGTAACAAGGCTATATCAAGTTGTCCTTATGTACATCAATTAGCTCACGATCATCCTGAGTCTCTACCCTATAAAGCACCTACATCTGGGTGGAACGAACACCCAAAAAAATAGGAATACAAGATATGAATCAACAAAAGCTGAGATTGCATATTAGAAGATTGACTAGGGTAATAAATATTTCAAAAGTGAAGTAAGATGTTCCCATAAAAAGGGGCCATTAAATCTAGGTAAGTTTCAATGAGAGTAACAAGAGAAGGAATTTTCAAAAGAATGAGGTAGTATAATTAAACCACTGAAATAACAATTCTTGCCAAAATCAACCATCCAATCACATAAATATTTGCATGATGATATATTTGACTAAAGTAACTATAGTAGGGACATGACACCATTGGGTCATAGGCCTATGTAAAATGGGTGGAAAACCACACCCTAGGCGGAAAAGAACACCTCTGTATATATAAGGGTAGAAAGCATACCCCAGATAGAAGAAAAGCATACCCTAATGGTTATGCATCTTCAATAGTTAAACTAGTCAAATGATCTTACCTGCATAAAAAGAGTGGCAAGATATACCTTCCACAAATATATGTGGCATGATTTAAGCATAATAGCAGGTGGGGTCATTCACCCGATTCGACATGATAATAGTAATTTCAAAAGAATAATAAGTCCAAATGAGAGTATATGATTTGTCCAACAAATGGAACATGAGAAAGTATTGCAAAAGCTACCTCATCAAGGGATAATTTAGTAATATAATGCCCAGTTATAAATAGGGAGGAGTACATACCTGGTCTTCTTGACCAAAGGATAACTTGATTAATTGGTCTAGAAGTTAGGTTTTCATCCTAGAAATGCATTAAGTATGTTAGTCAAACCATAGGGAGCATGTGTATGCATTCCTAATTTAGTTGCACATATTGTTCTTAGACCATTTATATCATCTAATTACATATTAGGGTTTACAATCATATGAAGGGAATACACGATCATTTATATATTAATGTTAGTTCTAAGATTCATCTTCAGTCACATAAGTCTATATATTTCTAGATTATATTATGTGGGTGATAAAAATATGTATTCTTTCCATTTAGTTCTTAGATGTTGTTCTATGTACAACTATATGATTTAATGTCCTTCCTAACATCATCTTATTATGTGTATTGATGTGGATACTTATTATTTCCCTAATTACTATCAAGTCTATGCATATGTATATCTATCAAGGGTTTTAAACTTTCCACATGGATTGTATGATTGAACATCATCTCATGAAATCCCATATCCTTAAATAACTTCCATCAACAAATCAAAATATGATCAAATCTAGGTTTCATTGATTCAACAAACGGTTATGCTATTAAGAGTAGATTTTGAGTTTGGGTAATTTCCAACTATTATTGAAACTTCATTAGCATATAATAACAATTAATTTTAGTTTCAAGGACACTACATTTTTAGGCATCTTACATCCAAGTATAACTTGATTAGTACACCAAGTTTGACTTGGTTTTATACTACCAAACAATGAGTCTTGTATATGTAACGCCCTCATCATTATCAATATATTATCTAATATATCACTACTAACTAAGTTCATCTACAAGATGAATTACATATGTTGGTTTATACTCCTGAAAATATATACACTCATGTCTAACATAGTTAACCTTCCAAAAATTTACCTGATTACTAGGTTTATCTATAATCCACGTAGTAACTTAACCTCATATGATAAGTCATTATCCTTAGACCCCTCATCTTGCTAATTATCTTGATTTTAAAAACAATAGGAACACATGTTACTTATAGGTTGTTGTCAGAGCCTCCACCAGGCACAATAGTCAATGGAGATTGCAACAACGACGTGTTTAGAGGATGTTGACCTAGTGAGAATGACCTCGGGGAAGTTGTAGTGGGCGTCGTGTTTTGCAGACTGTGGTGGAGTCAAACACATATCTGTGGTAGTTGTCTCCTTGATCTATTATAGAAATTGTCTGTACCAATAGGAGGGTGTCCAGGCCAAAAATGGGCTTACCATTGGTGGCCGTAGTGACTAGACTTGGAGGAGAGATATGGACAACGAGCTTTGGAGATAAAATTTTCATGGTCGTTATTGTAGGTATGTGTTGCTGATGGCTAGGGGTAGGGATGGGAAAGAGGAGAGGTGGAGCTTCTTGGAGGTTCTCGACATAGACTGGCATCACTAACACAACTTGGTGCTTCCCGATACTATTTGGTGCAGATGGAGGATGAGAAAATGGAGGAAGAATTGTTACAGGCGATCTATTGGATCAAGGAGGAATTGACATACTCCGATGATGATCATGCCAATGATTAGTGTTGAGTGATGTTGTTCAACATCACTTGGTGCCCCTCAATGTTGCTTGGCGTCGTCTAGCGTCGCTCTTCTCTGCGTATTGTCAGAGGTCATGGTTAGATGCATACAGGAAGTGAGGGAAGGCGTGGGGTTTTGGAGCATAATGGATGTAGGACAACAAAGATTGATGGTGGGAAGATGATTTTGAGTAGCGTATGGCATCGTTACATGTGGTGGTAGCTCTGATTGTCATGGAGGCAACTTCCTGTCATGGAGACCGGTGCATAGGAAGAGAAGCGTACCTAGGGAGGTTGGGTTGTCACTAGAGAGGTCACTAGTGAATAAGATCTGAACATAGGGTCTACATCTTGAGGGATTCAATTAGAAGTTTGGATGACATCAATGGAAGGGAGTTTTCTCTCCATCCTCTAGGCATTGATAACCAGGTGGGGTTAGATTTGTCCACAATGGGTGGTGGCAAGAGGGATCTAGGAAGGATACAAATGGAAGATGAAAGGAGGTGGTTATGGTTGGCACTCAAGGCTGGAAGGGTCGTCTTCAAAGAGTGGAGGTCTATGGACCTACAACACCAGAGCGGTGTCAATCCCTATGGTATCAGCTCTGATCTCTATATCCAGGTGACTGGCATGAAGTAGGTGATGTAGGTATTGACAGTAGCCACTACAACACTTGAAACACCGTGCTATAGACATAGTAGATTTGTGGCGGCATCTAGTGCCATTACTATGGATGCAAAGGTGATGGGAATCATGTTGTTTAGGGTTTGTTACTGGCTATCAAATAGTGAGGATATGTAGAGTAGGCAAGGATGAAGAGAAATAAGAGGAGAAAAGGTTACTAGGGTTCTTCGGATGACAGAAGAATAGGGGAAGGGAGAGGGAGGACTGCCATAGTGCAATCATTACAGAAACTGCACCCAGCTTAAGAAACACACCTAAAAGGCCTCGACTAGGAAGGAGGAATTACAAGGAGTTAACTAATCAATACCATAATTTTAATTTCAAAAATTTATATTAGACTTTCTATGTTTTTTTTGGAAGCTTGGTAAATTGTATTATTGGAAAAACATATGGGGTATACAAAATCCCATATCTATACACATGGGCTAAACTACAAAATCCCACCTCCTCGGAATGGAGGGCTCTAGAAGCACTATCATTTTGGGTTTTTCTTTGGCAACCCTCAAAATCATAGTCACAATGTCATAAAAGAACAAGTGAATCTTTTTCCCCTTCCCATGTCGTTTTTTGTTCCTTTTCATCCAAATAGAAAAGCACATCAGATTGAAACACACACTAGAAAAAAGGTCCATCCTACTATTGCAAAGGTTCCTCTTCATCCACAGAATAGACTCAAAGAGCTTGTTAGGAGGTGTGCCCCCCCAACTGAGTTTAAGGCTGATACAACACCAGATGTAAAAGTTGAATCTGCAGTTGAAGAAAATGTGATCGTGTGATTCATCAGCTTCATTGCAAAGTAAGCACGATGGGTTGACAGCCAAACCCCATCGCAACATTTTGTCCATGGTTGGGAGCTTCCTCATCAGCCCCCTGTACACACAAAAACTCCATTTCGGCACATGTGTATTGCACCAGAGTACTAAATGCCAAGGGACATGTAGGGAATTGAAGGAAATCCACCAAGGAGGGCGTCTCTCATTCAGTAGGTTACAGGTATCGTTGTGTATTCTGTATTCAGAAACAATCCCCGACCACATATCCACCACTCGGCGCCAATATCTGGAGAATTTTTTCTTAGGAATGTGATATTTGATCTCCCCACCGTATCAACATTTCATCCATATTGTCCAAGAAGAATGGGGTTAGTGCAGGAACCTATCCACCCTCCTTTTAGTAGCAGCAACATCCATCTCCCCAAGGTCAACAATGTTTAGTCCGCCTTCCGAATATGACCTAGAAATCATCCCCCAAGCAACAACATGAGCCCTACCGACCCAAAGGACACCAATTATAGATCTGATTTTGTCAACGACAAAGGTAGGTATTTCAGCTTGTCCGCACCAGAACTAGACTTTGGCAGTTAAGACAAATCTAATAAGAGTGGGTTTGTCCATCATAGAAAGGTTGAGACCATTCCATTTTACTACAGTCCTCCTAGTATAGTCGATGCAGGCATCATAATCAGCCCCTTTCTCTATCCCTCCTATGAGCAGTGTGCCGAGGTAGCATGTGGGGAAACTACCCTCTTAAAGTTGTATCACTCTTTTTAATCTGCCTTTCCTACTGTCGCAAGACTTAGAGAAATATACGCGTGATTTGAGTTCACTCATGAACAACCCGGTCATCTTGCCAAAACTTTTCATCATCGTCCTGAAGGTTCGCAAAACCTTGACTTTCCTAGAGAGGAAGAGCAACACATCATCTACGAATATTAGGTGTGACAGTACCTTGACCGTCCAATCTTGAACAGAGCAATCTCACCAGCATCCTCCTCTTTCACAGCAAGGTTCGACAACCCTTCCATAACAATGGTGAAAAGCAGGGGAGATAGAGGATCTCCCTGCCTTAGACCGTTGGTGGCTTTAAACAGTCCATAGGGGAGTCCGTTTACAAGCATAGAGAAAGTTGGGGTTTCAACACATCTTTTAATAGTATCAATCCATTCAGCAGCAAAACCCATGGATTCCATGATACTCCACATAGCACCCCAAATGACATTGTCATAAGCCTTGGATAAGTCCAATTTAGCACAAACCTTCCTATCTTGGTTCTTCACTTTGAACCCAATTAGAAATTCAACCGCTAGCAGCGCTCCATCACTAATCTGTCTCCCCAGTATGAAGGCAGTCTGATGCTTGGAAATGATATTGGGTAGGATTTTGCTCATCCTTTTAGCAAGTAATTTAGCAATGATTTTTTACATCATTGTGCAGTAAGCAATGGGCCTGAGATCATTTAAGATGGTGATCGGGTTCTTCTTTGGAATCAACTTTAAGAAGGCATGGTTTAGGCTTCAGAGCATAGCTCCACCCACCATGAACCACTGAACAACAATGTACACATCAGCCCCTATAATATGCAGAAGCTATGAAAAATTTTGGCATTCATCCCATTAGGCCGAGGAGCTTTGGACACCCCCAATGTCAAAAGTAACACTCCTGATTTCATCGTATGAGGCAGGATGGCATAGCTTGGCATTCATCCTTTGTGTGACTTTCAGGTTAGGCAGTGGCAAGTCAGTAATATGCCTTCGATTGTGGTTGTAGAGATTGGAGAAAAAGGCAATAGCTTCTTCCCCTACCTCATCAGTGCCCCTAGCCACAGACCCATCCTCCTTGATGACGGCATGGAATGCATCGCACATGTCATTTTTCTGGACAGCAGCATGGTAAGTTTTTGTGTTGCGATCACCATCATGTATCCATTTTATCCGACTTCTCTTCCAATACTGTGTCTCCTCTGCTTTCTCCATCTGTTCTAGGTGATTCTAGGTTTCTTCCTCATTGGCCATGGCTGCATTATCAATCGCAGGATCTAAGATGTTCAACAACAATGCGGTATTTTTCTTTAGCATCCTTAAGCAAATTCAGGAGGTCAACATGGGATGTGGACCATCTTTTGAGTGTCAATTTGGTGTACTTCATCTTTTAAGAAACCCAAAATAGGGGATAAAGAAAGACCAATTGACTAGAAAATTTACCTATAAGATAAATAAGATGTGGGAAGTCCAAATTTAACATCAATTTCTCCTTTTGAGCACATTTTGCATTTTATTTCACCATTTATATATATATATATATATATATATATACATTTTAAGCATTCATTAAACAAATTTGTTACTCAAATTCATAAATTATTTCAAATTTATTAAATTTCTCTCATTATTTAACTTATGATGATTGCATATCATTGAATTTATGGTAGGCACCAATTAATTAGTGAATTTATATCACTAATTCACATTTGAAGAAATTATTAATGAACTAGTCATTAACATTATATAAAAGGTTATTTGTTGCAGCATTATATTTTCTTGACTCTAGTTGGTATTATTTAATCAGACTTTACGAAATAGGATTGAATGTTACATTATGAAAATTGGTCCTACTAAGAGGGATGTTTGAGCTAGACATTGAGATTTGAGTATGTTACACGAGAACATGAAGAATCTCCAAGAAGCCCACCTGAAGGCATGAAACTTAGCACTTGGGGGAGGCAACCCACCTAGTTTTTGGTTATTTTGATAGTTTTCCAAGTAAACACGCACACACACACACTTTATACTTGATGGTTTTTGTTGTTTGTGAATCATGTTAGGATAGGTACATTGGAAGGAGGATGATACATGGATGACATCACCAAGGAGAAGATCGAAATTGAAGAGAAAATTGCAAATAAGTAGGAAAAATACATGAAGGAGATCAACATGACTGTGCAATACAACACCGCCGTGGAGTAGGCAATATAAAATGGCCATGGTGGGCACCATGACCGTGCTGGTTATCCCCACCATAGTTGCACCTTGACTCTCTCACCTCTTGGAATCTGTCTACTATGACTCCATGCTCTCTACCTGGTCATTCTAAACTTTTATTTCATGTTGAGGACAACATGGTTTAAAAGTTTGGGGTGGTAGGGCGGTACGTACTGTATTTACACCACATACCTCAATGTTCCTTGTTCTTATTTTTTTCTCAAGGTGATCAAATAGTATAACCATCTCTCATACTCGTGTATCCATACTTTGTTTGTTTGCTTTGCACACAAGCATATCATGTAGTTCAAATTCTTGCATTTTTTTATAATTTTCAAAAAAAAATTCTCTTCTTGCCATACATTCCATATCATGTAGCTTTTTGTAATTTTTGCATGTTTCTAGTGAAGATTTGATTGTATCTTGCTTTTATTCTAGAAGGAAGGATTAGATGTGACTGGAGGTAATTTGGCACCATTTGGCCAATTTTTCCCAATTTTAGAACTACTAGCTTAAAAGCATGTTTTGACCTGATCTCTTCTTATTGGATTGAAAATGTTGACCTTTGATGAATTCATGTTACATTATCATGATCTATTTGTAAATGGCCTCAATTTTGACTCTATACATGTGAATGACCTTTCTCATGCTTGTGAATCATTTGGTTGAGTTGTGATCGAAGCAAGTCACAAACGCTTAGTGTTTGTAAAATCTCATGATAAAGGTGTGGTTTCAATATTGCTCATTCATGTGGTGTGTCATTACTTGATGAATTTGTTGGAGTAACTTTCATGCAGGAGATCTCATTTTGAAATCCATACTAGTACCCCTTCTTTGACTCACTTTTCTTCTATCATCTTCTTACCTCTCTGCCTCATGAAAGGATGCCAAAGTGCACATATTCAACCATGGCCACCTCCAAAAGTTTGGCATGGACATATCTACCAGGACCACTCTTTTGATTGACATAAATGCCCACCATTAGAGATAATCCCTAAACCTAAACCCATATTACAAAATAAAATAATGAATTATTGACAAAAATTATTAAAATAGTATATGAAAATAACAGATAAATATTTCCTATTTCTTACTTCATAATTTTCACAAACCAATGTCACATATAGGATCTCACAAAAAGATAACAAAAATCATATTCAACTTCATTAAAACTAGAATCAAACCTCATGGCTCATGTAAGGTTCAATTTACCATATATAAATGTACATGAATGGACAAACTTAGTCTACAACCCATCCCGGGAAATAGAGAGTACATGGACATTCTAATGTATCTTGCGTATGATATTTATATCTTCTATGTCATGACCTATCCCCTACATAGCATCAAACCTAAAAATATTTCAAACAACCTCATGAGACTCATTTAGAGCCCCTGTGAGTGGATACCTCCCACTCAAGCTAGGTACATGCATCAACATCAGATTAAGTATAATAAACTTAATAGAAACATGTAGATATTGAAAGGACTAGTAGATATTTCTATCAAAGTCAACTCTATCTTACAATGGTAATCTAATTCAACCGATTCGATAATCACTTAAACCAATTATAAAATTGAAACATATTTTAGAGCATGTTTATGAAAAAATAAGAATATGCTTCTTAGTTCAAATTAAGAATCCTACCGCATGAGCAATAAGTCAAATTCTATGCATTTTGAATCAATACATAACAATAACATTATCTTTGTGACACTCAAGCAGCCAAACCAAGAACACATGTTGCAGTCCTGAAGTTTAAGTACGCATACATATCTACCAAACAATCCTATCGAATAGAAAGGAATCCAACTCATATTCAAAATGGATATAAATCCCAACATTTATAACTTGTCAACATGACATATCATAATATGAAATAGAGAATGTCCATATCAACATGATTACTTTCCAAAACAAGAAGCAAAATCAACAATGACAAATCATCAAGTAGAGGTAAAAGGAATGTAACAACCATTCAAATCATGTTCTACACAGATTATCATCTTTTATTCATTTGTGAAACCACACCTGATTCCCGTATCAATGACTCACCATCACTATGTTAGGGTTTAGCTGACCACTATCAACAATAGACCCTGGCCACCTCAGGGTTGCCTAAAGAGGCTCATGTCCTCATCTCGGGTACACATCATAGGAACTAGCAAAACAGTATATCATATGTCACTACATTTCACATATTTTTCATTTCACATATTTCATTTCATCAGAGTCTATTCCATCTGGACATAGACTTTCACAACAAGGATTTAGGGCCAGAGCCACTCTAGATGAGTCACTCGTAAATCCTGGTGTTCTAACCTTTAAGTTCTCATTCAACACTAAAAAAATCCTTCTCATAATTCATCGATTACAACAAGGATATCCATTTTGTTTCCCCAGTGTGGTACTCAGGGTAAACTCACAGTGTTCAGGTCACGTAACTATATGCTTCATCATTTCACTTATTATTAATCTCTTTTACTCATCTTAAAATAATTTCAAAAATAAAATATCATATGTGCTTATTATCACGTATTTTTTATAACATGAAACATATTAAGCGTATAGAGAAGGACAATGATTAAAAAATTAAGCACAAAAAATATGTATTTTGCAACACATATGATTCTTTCCATTTTGTACATAATCTCATAGCAGTCATCATTAGTGGGCTTTCATCCCTAATCTTATTGTCTAACATTTACCGCATTAGGGTTTTATCATCATCAATATTCTTTCATCCCAAGAAATAATCTCATTATGCGACATTTACCCTCATGGATTTTTTAAATGTAAGGAGTGCATATTAGATTTAGTTTCAAGATATTTCTTATCAGGTCATTTTATATCACAGTTTTTAACAAATATTCACAGAGGCATTAGAACTAGTAATAGTTAAAGGATATAGATATATTGTATCATTCATCATACTCAGAATATATTATCATACAACGTATACTTATTCCATCCAACTTCAATAGATTGAAATAAGTTTCATGCATATACATGCACAACACACTTAGTTCTCTTCTTCTTTTTTTTCACATTCTTCAATTAGGGTTACTAATCAACACATGTTGAATATATTTGAAGTCCATCAAATAATCCATCCTCATAATATAAGTATTGTTCTAGACAATCACAATCGAAGAACACTTTCTTGTAAATCAATTCAAATACTTGAACCTCATCTTTTACATGAATTCAACTATAGTATGTGCCTACCTCAATCCCCCATTTGAAATTGTCATTCACTAGCATCATCAAACTCTTTGTTTTAGGGTAAGAGTTAGATTCTTAGAATCATCTACTAATTCCCATATTTTTCTATCATTTTGTATTCAGTAGTCTCAACTTCTTTCACTTCATGTTCATTACATTATTGAGATCAATCTTTCTTGATTCACTTTACATACGATGCTTCTCTTCTCATTAACATTTATCAAACTCCAGTTCTTAGTATATTTCATTCAATTTGGGTTAAGTCACATGTAATTAAAATGAACGACTAAAGGCTTCATCATAATAACTTCATTAGTTTCATATTTAACTTACAATCACCATTCAATACATTTTGTTCATATTATCTCTTATATTTAGATAAGTGTACCATGTCATTGACTTCTAATGTCATTTCCATAATCAACAATGATCATTCTTTATTATACTAATCACTTTTAGATTAAAAGAATGGTTTAGGTTACATCTTCTTACATCATAATATCAATCATTCTTCCCAACTCATCATTATGTAGCTTGTATAAAATGACCCACATTCATGTGAGGGTTTACTCATAGTTTCATAAGCCATACTAATATAGATGCATTAGGATTAGATTATGTAGTAAGACTATAAGGACCCTGACCTGGGTTTTTGGATAATCCTAGAAGTTTTTCATAATTAAGATGATTAAAGCCTTTAATGAATCTTTTTAAAAGTAATTAAGACTTAAGGAGATCTTAAGTTTCAAGTTTGAGCCTGTTTGAAGGTTGTTTTTGTTGTATATGATAGTTTTGGTGCAAATTGCAATTTACCCGAAATATGGGGTTGATGTGAAATTTACCACCTCTAGAGTGTCCCTTCTCTCTCTTAGCATCATATAGAAGAGATATAAAGGAGTGGGTGCCTAGTCTGTCTTGGTTGAGTGATAACACTCTTGGTGGTGAAAGAACCAAAGAATGTTGAGTATCTGGAACCCTAGATAAGGTTGTGTTGAGTTATGAAGAGTACAAGGGAGTGTCTATCAATGCAGAAACTATAGAGGTGGTCCCATATTGGTTTAGAAACTTTTTGGAAGTATTCATATCAAGCTAATCACCTCAAGTAGGTGAAGCCTATCGGTTTAGATGTTCCTTGCAAAAGTTGAATTGGTTTGCATATAAATTGATATTGGGTTGAGATATCTTGTCTAGAAAGATACCCAATGACTGATATTTCATCCTTGAATAATCCAAAAGAGTTTTTCATGTCTAGATAATTATGGTTGCATGGTGACACCATGCATGGACATATGTCACCTAAGTGCATATGGTGATGACACCTCACATATACTCTCTTTCATGAGCCTCAACTATATAAGCCCCTCTTTTCACATGAAAAAAAAACATTTTGACTATTTTACCATCTCCTTCTTGGTGGACTAACCTAGGATCTCATGGATCAAGTGGAAGTCAAGCATCTTGCCTAAGGTGAAGCCATGGTCATCTTCAACCTTTGGTGAACTATGCTATTCATGTCATGGTTCCTTTGTTTCTTTTCTTCTTCACCATGTTCCTAACTATGGTATCTTCTTTCATATAGAGGTTTTGTGATCAAAGTCTTAGAATTTTATAAGTCATCTTAAAACTTGGGAATGTAAATCTTTGGATCTCGACGCTCTACTGGTGATTTTGAGGCAGGTTATATAACTTGAAATCAACTCTATTATTATTCACCTTCAATCTTGCAATACTTGATGATTCCTTTTCAATTCAGACTTTCCTTGATTTATTGATGATTTTGTGAGATGCAATCGATATATGGGGTTGTTTTCCATGAAAAAAAGTGTTAATGGACGAATGGTTGAAGCTTGAATTTGATAGAATCTACTTTGTACAAACTGATATTAGTTTGAGAAACCCTAACCTGATATGGGGTTATGTGAGGGGAAATATGATACACGTGAAGTCCTAAACTGTTACCAATTTGTTACATGCAAAGGACTATTGTTCTTTTATTTTTTAGCATATCACCTAAGGCTAAGGATAAGGGCTAGGTGATATCTTGAAAGAGAATGAAACTATGAAGGAAATAGGGGTAACTCGACATGCCTTAACCCTAGCAACTCGAAACACCTCTTGCCCTACACAAGTGTGATGGCCGACACACTATGGGAAAGTTTGGGGAATACTCTCCTTGAATTCATGGCTGAAACACCAAATAGTGGTAACACTGAAACCTTCATAGGTGAAAGAATATAAGGGTGTTGATTATGTCTAACTTGATATAATCAAAACCCTAGAACCTGATATGTATCAAAACCCTAGAGGTTGATATCCCTTAGCGATAGCTAGACCAATACACTAGATGATAGTGAGGTTGATTCCCTAGAGTATGCTATTACTAGCACACAAAGTGATAGGGAGGTTGATACACAAAGTGATATGGTGGCTGATACACAAAGTGATAGGGTGGTTGATACACAAAGTGATAGGGTGGCCGATATCACCTTAAGAACCTCCAAACCAATATCACCCTAAGCACCTCTAAACCGATACGACTTTGATGTGCCTTAGACAACACAAGTGAAGAATGTCATGGGCGATACATATGACTAACTCGACACAAGTGATAGTGTCTAGTCCGACACAAGTGCATGTGTCTAGGCTGACATAAAGGTTTGTGTGTAGGCCGATACACCTTGATGAATGTAGGACAATACATGATGAATATAATAATTTGATACACTAGGAGATAATGAGATGGATTGACTTTGATAAGTGTAGGTTGATTAACCCTAAATAGGGTTAAGATAATGTAATAAGTATGTTGAAATCAGTATCCTAGTAAGGATGAGAGAGAAACTTATATTACTCATATGAGAAAGGTAATACCTCAGGTTGATAATCAATTAATGATAGTTGTTGAGAGTAATTTAGTACGCTTGAATACTTATGGCAATGAAACAAGCTCTTGTGATGAGAATTAGGGTTTGGTTGTTAAATATGAACATGAAAACCCTAATCATCTACACAGGGAAACCCTAACCCTAATTATGAGAGGGTTGCAAATTGAATGATTTCCTTTATGGCATGGTGATGATATTTACATAATATTGTTTTTACTATGAAATCCTAATCGTGCAGGTATTATGAGATGATGAGCATATCCAAGTATGAGCTATGATGATTTAACATGATACATATTAAATAGTCCTTGTGATCCATGTGATATACTTATACAAAAAGTATGATATATATATATATATATATATATATATATATATATATATATATATGGGTTTGATGACCTAGAGATGATTGTTGCTTGGTAAGAGGTTACACTATTCAATGATGAACTGAGGGTTTAATACCCAAAACATGTGAACATGATAATGAAAATAATTGAAGGGATGAGATTCCTAGTAATGTGTTCAGGGGATTGAGATTCCAGGATGGGTGTAACAAGATGTGTTGCAATTGATACAAGAATCCTTGCAAAATGTATTACCCCTTTCTTTGTAGCATTTATCTATAATTCATGCTTGTAACTTGAATGATTCTAAACGATACTATAATGCACCTAATTTATCAACTGAAACAAAAAACATAGTTTCCCTAGCCATAGATCCATTTAGTGTCAGAACTTGCTGGATGGTGAAATGAGTTTTACTCAGAGCACATATTTTTGAATATGCGAGGTGCAAGATGAGTATTTCCTTGCTTCCTTCAAACCTCAAGATTGGTTGTGGGCCATACCCTGATACAATTAGTATTGTCTTCAGGCCATACCCTAAAGAGTGTGGTTGTAGGTCGTAACTCAATATATAATCAAGATTGGTTACGGACCACACCCTGACACAATCTGGATTGACTACGGGTCATACGCTGATAAGGGAACAACTACGGGTTGTATCTCTCCAGCGGTGAGCCTATATATCCAGACTAGCTAATTGCAATTTGACTCATAATATCATTGCCAATATTCTCTTACTGACCAAGGGGGTGAAGTCATGGAGTCTGAATCTTCCATGGACCTTGTATGGAACCAATGCTACCTAATTTAGATTGGTTGGAGCATGAGCGGTATACTTCATCTCCTCAGGACATAAGATTGATTGTTGAAATATGTAACCATCCATGTAGCATATTTTCTTAAGGATCAAATACGAAAACATGGAGTGAGGATGCAATTACTTCTATATGTCATACTTGATAAATGTTACACATTTTCTTCATATTCCTTTTAAAAGTAAATAAATGATCTATTGCTCAGTTATAGATATTTGAACTACTTAAATGATGAGATTTCTCTACCTTACATATAACTAGTAGTTATACATTATTAATTCAATAAATGTTTATTCTTCTCTCTTTCATAAAGATTTATCTATGATAATAATATTTTTGGTGGAGAGTTATATCTCCCGCTGGGATTTTTGCCTCACCCCATAGGCTCCATATCTTTTTAGGTGGACATGGGCGAGGTAGCAGAGATCATGTTGTAGAAGACCTATCATATGGGTCTTGTTGTAGATAGAAGTCCTATGTGTCTTCCATGTACTCTTCGTTCCTTGGGGGATAGTTTCATATCCAGTTTTACGATTGATCTGAGATTTTGGCTAGAACACCTCGATGTATAATGTTGCTTTTGTATATGCTTTGGTAAAGCAACTGATATCTCATATCCTTGTGATGTGATGGAACAATATATATCTCATATCCTTGCAATGTGATGCAACAATGTATGTATGAAGTGAGTCATGATGCATATATATGGCTTTGGTTCTTTCTGTAAAGAGTTTCCTAGTAATGTATCCCTTGTAAAAAATGTTTTAAATTTTTAGTGATTTTCCATAATCCACTGTTAATTGTTATTTCTGTGTGGTTTTGTGTGATGTTGTTATTAGTTTTATAGCAGTCGTCACAAAGACTCATCATCTTAAATTGAATTATTAATACTTACACTTCAGCATTTCATCACATTTACAACATCATATACAAGTTCTAGCTTTATCACTCATACTCGTCTTAATACTAACCATCTAGGGTTTTCAAGAAATCATTCGTAGTTCAACACATCATACAAACTATATGACAAAGTAATTTCATTATGATGCACAGGGGTTCATTAGATCATTCACACGCATAGAAACCCTAGTTTCCATTTTCACATATTTGAATCATCAATCATAAGTATACATTGATTAAATGATTCATTTGATTCACTTCCACAACACAAACCCTAATCAGGATATGTGGTCACCTCATACTAATCCTTGTGTGTAAATTATATTCAATTCCATTAACATTCAACAATACACTTGTATAATACATTCTAGTGCAATTCAAATATGATTCTATACATGTCAATTCAATTCCAATCATATCGGTCATTGCGCTGATTTTTAGGTAATATTACATGAAATAACATAGTCATCCATCTATGTTTGTGTGCTCAGTGCTTTAATCATGATTGGTTTGTGAAAGAGGAGAGTAAAGAAGTCAAATGTATGTACCTAGTCATCCTTGAGCCCATTTTGTCAATATACATCTGTTGTAATGCATTTGTCATTTCTTGATTTTTGAAAAGTTGAAGAGAGATTGAGTTGAAGCATACTTGAGGACAAGCATGTTTTAAGTTTAGGGTGATGATGAAACCCTATTTTAGGTCTTCATCATGTGTCTTATTGTAGTTTAATCACATTTATATTTGTTATATTGCATGTTATTTCTCTCAATTTATTAATTTATATCGAATGGACTTATGGATGCTTTTGTCATGTGTTATAGGTACTTTGCACACTACTTAATGGAAGGGAGAGAAGGAGGAGAATCTAAGGTTTCTTCACCCTTGAAGGAGACTAAAGAGAGTTCAAGAGCTTCCCCAACCTATCCCAAGTGGTCAAGAATAAACCCAAAGTAAGGAGCGTCAAAGAAGAGAAAGTTGAAGGTCAAAATGTAAGGAAGGAGCCCCAACATGGTTGTAGCACATGGCCAAGGCCGTGGTACAAATTCTCCATGTCATAGTTAAAGTGCAAGTTTGAATATGCTAGCCACTGGGCCAGTGGTGATCAATCTCCACAACCCCCATGGTGACCCAAGTCCACCACCCAAGTGGTGACCTACCACCCCTGTGGTGACCCTAAGTCCACCACCCCATGGTATTGACCCTCCAGAGTTGTAATTTTATCCGACTTTCTCATCCAAATTCCACCTCACCCACATCCATACACCACAACCATGTTCCCTACAACCACCATGGTTGTGGTGACCCACAACCCCAGTGGTGTCCATCAACCCTAGCCTATTTTTGCACTACTTTACCCATATTACCCCCACTTAACACTAGACCCACTACACCCCTATATAAATCTTAGGGGAGGCTGGAGAACGAGTTTAGCTACATTCTACCCCTCTTAGCTCCCCATTTTTCCCCTTAGCCATTCCACATCATTTCCATCCCCATTTCACTGAATTTCACCATTTCACACTAAAACCTTAGTTTCTTAGTGTTTGGCCGCTTTCAACCTTTATTACATGCCCTTGCACCTTGGAGGAGGAAGGATGTTAGTTTCTAGACAGGAGGATTCTCCCCACAACCCTCTTTAGGGTTTCGATCCAAACATTCAAGGCCCGTTCCAAGTCATAGCAAAATAGCCACTTCATGGTGTGTGAATAGAACATCCTTGCAGCCACAGTTCCTTTCTTTGTCTCCTCCCTTTCAGGGTTTTCCTCCTCTCCTTCCCCTATAAAATGAGGGGGGACTCAACTAAGAAAAGGGTCCCAAATTTTGTACTCATTTTGTAGTAAAACTCTATCATTTTTGACACTTAGTGTAATCTTTATATTCAAGCAATAACGTTTGTTGTTTCTTATACATCTGGATTTCTTTTATTCTTTTTCTTTGTTCTCGCTTATCTTCTTGGAATGGGAGATAAAGACACTAAGCCATTTAATTGTCACCACCTTGGTATCTTTAGAGATTCCAGATTTGTGGTCTATGGCTTCATATCTTTTTCTCCTTATTTCTCCTTTCATCACTATGACTAGTGAGTAGTCTCCCTATCGAGGCAAGGGGAATAGCCCCTTAGCCATTGTGTTGAATGGATTAAGTTTATACAATTTTTCTTATATAGATTTATTTTGGTTTTGAAAAATGTCAACTTTGGCACTATAAATCCATGATTTGATGAAACCAAAATATGGTTGACATGAGGATTCAAATAGGAACTTGAGAAGGCTGCAGTGAACTGGATCACAATCCTAAGAATGCCAAAAAATGGTTAATTACTTTGCAATTTGCAGAAGAACTAAATGCCATAACAATTACAAAGAGTCTAGAAAGAACTTCTGGTTAATCTAAACTGGCTTATTGAATCAAAATTAGGTTCATTAACATCATGATTAATGTTAGTTTAGAATTATAAGACTCTGAAAGACAGAAGATCGACAACAACAATATATAAAATTTCATATGATCTGAGTTCGCATATGTATTTTCCTCAAATAATGCAAAAACAATATACTATAAACTGATAAGACATCATATAGTCCATCAGTAGAATTCAAAAATAAAATTCAGTCAGTATTCAGATATGGCCATTCACAAAGTAACAAACTTTAGTGATTTGTTTGAAAAATCTACATTTTTATAGCTCATCGAATGTTACGTGTGTTCAATGTTTTAGAAAGCGGGAAGCAAGAGGCGTGTGCGGACACCACCTTATGGCTGTTTGAGTGCTAGGTGGGCACTTTTTGAAAAAGCAGATGCATAATTTTCTGTATGAAAAATGTCGATTTAAATGAAGTGATATCTTGTTTTAATGGTGAGTTAATTCTGGTGGTTGCGACTATGGAAACTGGGATTTAGAATGACTAAACTAGTAGAATGGAGATTTGGAGGGGACCATGAAAAAATCCCCATTGGGATGATGAACTATGAACCGTGAACGCCATGACCAATGTGTTCACGTGGAGTTTGAGTGTTGCATTTTTTTATGAATAATTTGCATACCCACTTCTATCTTTAATTATCGTGTATTCTTTGATCTTGTCTTCACTTTGGTAAGGTGATGAAAACCCCTAGGCCTCAATGTTTTTCTCATCTGATTTCAACTATTTCTTCCAACATTTGTTTCAATCACTTTCGTTTAAATATTGCAATTTTGTTTTCATCCTTAGATAAGCTTTTATTTTTTTCTAACCATCTTCTTCCTTTACTTTTCTTGCTTTAGTTTAATCTTTTCATTTCCTTGATTTAGTGTAATCTTTTATTTCTCTTGATATTTAATTTCTTGTGCTGGTTTAATCAACCCCCTCAAAATCATATTTTACTTTTGTCAGTCTTTCAAAAAAAATATCAATAAGAAATAATTTCAAAAAGCCATTTAAATTAAAAGAAAACACATCGTAAAAATGTTGTCCCATGGGATCGACCCTTCTATACAAGCCTTAACTAGAAAGTAAAAAAGAATTAAACTCTAGGATAATTATCTTAGTGAATGGGTGTGCAAATGATGTGTATCGATTTTCGTGTCATTTCTAGGGACAAGAGATTCTTTTCTTGAACTCTGAAATTTTATAAAATACTTTTTTTCATTTTTTTATGACTTCTGATTAACATTATGGAACTGATATCTCCTCTTTTTGCTGAGTTTCCATTCCAACAATACTTTTTTTTAACTTGAATATATCTATATAACTATGGATGTTCCCCCCGTCAAACAATTCTACACTGCCATTTTTGATCCTGAGCCAGAGTGAACTTTTCATCGCTTAAATCGACAGAACAGACTTAGGATGCTCAAAGAGGAGGTTGTCCATAGGATTGAGTAGGAACTTGCCGCACAAAGAGAGCTTATGATGGCTGAATGTGTGGCCCAAGAATCCAATCTGTGCACATCCTATATCACTAAGCAAGAGGTTGTAGAAGCTTCTTAGAGGGTAGCCGAGAGACAAAAACAACAAATAAATTTTTCTACTCCAAAAATTAGATATGCACAACACCCAACAATGGCACCCACGATTATCACCCCTAATTTGAGATGTGCACTCAGTGGATCACCATGCTCCAGGTCAACCCATTTTCTGGGAACAAGGGTGAGAGTTGTCAAGATCACCTCCAATGTTCCATCGACCATAGTTCCTTGACTAAGATCTCTTGTGTTTCTAAAGACGCCTTTAGACTAAGTCTTTTCAAAAACTCTCTCTCAGGGCCATCCAACATTTGGCATAATGCCATGGAGAGTGAAAATGTTACAACCCCAATTTTGGGTTCTTTTGATGAGAAATGCAATTTCTCTTAATAAAGATAAATGAACAAATAATGATGTCTTTTGATTGAATGTATGAATTTCATTTAAAATAGCCTTGTCGATTTCTTTGTGGGCTTTATTGTCTATTGGGCCCAATAACAAGGAAAAGACAAAGGAAATTCAATTATTAAAAGAATAATTAAGAAATGGAGAAAAGAAAGATGTAGAAATCTCTAGAAGGTAAAGGAATATCCTCCAAGGATGGATTTCGTGCCTTTTTGGTTCCTTGGATTCCAAGGAGTCCAAGTTGCAAATATAATGCAATAGGAAAGAGAAAAGATAAATTAAATATTGCTTTCTAAGAAGGAAATGTGAAATAATAATAATATTACAAGAAATGTGTAAAAATATGGATGATGGATCCATCTTAGAGAAGATTTCATGTCCACATAGTTTCTAGTGGAAAAAGGAATCAAAATAAGTAATATAAAAGAATAGGAGAGAGAGAAAATATGCATAAATATGTCTTTATAAGTGATAACTTGCATATGAAGAAAAAGTCCCTCATACTTTTAAGTTTGAGTCCCAAACTTGGCACATTAGTAGCTAAAGTCATCAAGGAATTTCCTTTTAAAATTTGGAATTAAAAGGATAAACGGCTTAAGAGATACAAATTTTATAAGTTTCCTTGCTAAATACCCTTCTTTCCTTCATTTTTAAGAATTTAGAAATAGGGGAGAGATGATAGCCGTTGGATACCCCGCGTAGTCCAGAGGACCAGCGATCCAACACTGGTTGTACATCATCCTCCTTATTTCATAGAAGGAAAGGGGGAGGGGAGATCAAGATTTTTGAATCCCAATTGCTCGCGTTTTAGGCCGTAACCTGAGGTGTGGATGAGTCCATCACCCTTAGGATTTCTTTCTGAGAAGGATTAACCCAATTTATGGGTGGGTTCGTCGACAAGAATAGAAGTCCCCAAATTGCGGGACTACTCAGATGACCCTATATATGGGGGAGGACAATAGGGGGTACCAACGTGCTTTCTTGCTACCTAAAGCTCTACGGTAGACCTAGAGGAGTGTTTCTATGCCCTCAATTCCATCTTCTACCCTGACCTTCACCCTCATCTTCAGATAGGACCTTGCCGGAGTTTGGCAAATAGGAGGTGATTGTAGCAAGGTTGTCACGAGAAATTGATTTCATCGTCGAGTTCGTGAGATTGAGGTAGATCTACTGGTGGTCTCGGTTTGTGCACAGGTACAACAGGGAGCAGAGTCAACCATCGGGTTGACCATCTGCGCACGCGTGGAGCAGTGCGAGGTTGAAGACAACCCCGATGTGCAATTACGTCCTTGCCCTTGTGCGGGCAGTGAAGAGGTAAGGGTGAGGTTGCCTTTTGATCCTTTTAATATTGAGTTACGGCACACAACTGAGGTTCATTGGATCCCGCGTGGTCCAGCGGACCACAGATCGAACGACTAGGTTTTTTTAATGAAATTTTAATAAATTAGAAAATCTAGAAAAGTGACGTTCCTTGCAATAATCATATCTTTTACTAGAAAACTCGGATGAGAAAAGTTTATACATGACAATTGGTCAGAAAATATGAGGAACACTTTAAAAATAGTTTGAGAACCTGATTTCATTCCTATTTGCAAAAGTGTATAATTTTGATAAAAAAGGTATTAATTTGTGGTTAGAAACCCTAATTGATGATAAAGGATAAATTTAATATTGCAAATAGGTTAATTCAAGCATGGTTAACTTGTTTAATGATAAAGACAAATCTTAACCTTTTATTAAGATAAAATTTCAAGGTTTAGGGTTTTAAACCTAATATGATGGTTAATATGCTTAGAAACCCTAAATAGGAAGAAAAGGAAAGATAAGTATTTATAATATGAAATTAGGGTTTTATGTTGCTAAAAGATGATCTTAGGATCGGTTGCAAAAGAAAGATGAAATAATTTGGGTTTGTAAGTGATTTTATAAAATTAGGGTTTAAAGTAATAAAAATGGAGTGGAATCCTAATTATAATCAAAACCCTGAAATAGACTAATAACCCTAGGAAACTAGTATGATTAATAGACCATGATGACATGATTAATGATAGAAACATTGAATGCCTATTTCAGGATCAACTTGTGTGTGCTTGCTTGGTTCCTTAATTGGTTGATTTATTTCTGCATTCAAGACAGCTCCACATGTATGTGGTTAATTATGGTTAATCGCATTAGTTTCCCGAAGAGTTTCTCAGATGATTCATCACACTGAATGCAACTTATCAATTTGGATTGATTCATACTTGCAAATCATAAAGTCACTATGATTATCACAATAATATTAGAAGTGTGAATTCTCGCACCTACATGTCACCCTGATGGATGATGCTAAAGGTCATGCCCAGGAGGGAAGACCAATAGGCATCATGAGGATGACCCTAGGCACCAAGCTCGAGATTGAGAAGGTGGTCTTAAGTCAATGACAAAAGAGAAACCCTAAGGTGGGTATGCCAGGGTTAGGGCAAAAGAAGTGGAGAATGTCACATTGAAAGCGTAAATTGGCTTGTTAATTAACTTGATTGTGATATTTAGATTGTTAGCCATATTTGCAAAATTTTGGTTGTCCCCATATACCGACATATTTTGATATGTTGATCGAGGTTTTGTTTGTCTACGTTTTAGGTACAAAGTTAAAAAGAACAAACAGTAAAATGACACATTGTGGAAATAAGAAATAAAGTGCAAGGAGGAATAGATAGAATAGATCCAAGCTGTGGATAGAAGTAGATTACCAAAGTTTTTAAAAGGTATGCAAATTTTTATTTTATACCAGTTTTCAGTTTAGTTGGTAGAATTTCATAATTATTATTGATAATTTGTTGAACCTTTGATCCTGTTAATTGCGATAATGGCTCTGACCTTCGGGTCTCCATTAATTGGGGGTTACTGGGAGGCGGGGTCGTTACAAAAAACCCTATCACCACTTGGGAAGCACTTTAAACAAAGTTCTTGGAATAATACTATTGACTCAAGGTCTAAATTGACTAAACCCTTGTTTTAATGATGACTAAACTATTCCAATTAATTATGTCTAATGTCTCTACTTGAGTGATTTCATATTTTCCATAGACACACTCCAAATGCCCTAACTTGCTCATCTCAACTTGGAGAAAAGACAAGTCAACGTCAATACAAGTGCAAATTTTTTGAATATGATGTAAATCCATTAGAATCATGTTGTAAATAACTTGTAATGATTGTATGACTTGTAATTAAGCTTAGAAAAAATTAGGAGCACGTAGATCGAATATTTAAGCACTCAAAAGCCAATTTTCAAAATTCACATCAGGTTGTTCATCGGTTGAGTTGCAAACTCGATAGATCCTGATCGGATCTTAAAAATGACTTTTGATCGGTCGAGTTTGCACTTCAGAGAACTCGATCGATCCCTCTACTGACCAAAACTGATTTAAATGAATCGGTTGAGTTACCCCAGGACAAACTCGACTGATGGCCTAAATTGGTCTTGCCTCTTAGTGGGATTGGTTGAGTTACCTTTATAGAAACTCGACTGATTGCACTGTATGCAAAATTGTAGAAAAGTGTTTCTAGCTGTTGTTAAGTTGCAACAATCAAAAATATATCCATTGCAAGCCAAAAAATGGCTAATTTTTGTTCTTAAGTGTTCTAAGAGGCTAAGAGGCATCCCCAGCTATAAATAGGACCCCTTGGGCTTCTTTCCAAGGTTGACCATTCAATGCAAAACTCTATGTGAGGTTCATATTCTATAGTTGAGTGCTTCCTATAGCCTCCTCTCTCTATCTCTCTCTAAGTTTAATCACTTGCTACAATCATTAGAGTGAGTAGGAAATTTGTAAGGGAGCTAGTCCTACATGTATATCTTGTGAAGCTCTCACTTCCACTACCTACCTATCTCTCATTTCAACCATGAAGATGAAGATTCTCTCTCTTGGCTAAGAGTGGTGAAGAGGAACAAGGGAAGGAGCCCCCTGGTGAAGATCAAGGAAGAAGACTTGGAGCAAGAGTGCATAAGCCCTTGGTGAAGGCAGAAGACTCCTTGCTTAAGTGGGTAAGTCCTTGGTGGAAGCTTCTTTGAGTGAAGGTGAAGGCAAAGGATGAAGATCCAAGAAGAGTAGAAAAGTCCTTAAAGGTTGAAGACTTTTGCTAGAGTGCGTAAGACCTTGGAGAAGGTTGAAGACTCTTGGCAAAGTGGGTAAGTCCTTAGTAAGGTGGAATACTCATGGTGCTTGGATGGGTAAGTCCTTTGGTGGTCATGTATTGAAAGTCTTATGAATGAATATAAGAGTGCAATGGTTAAGAAATCCTAGAGGTTGACCTCTCTATGTAGTGGACTGACTCACTTCTAGTTTGAAGTGTGGAACCACTGTACATAGCTTGTCACTTGGTGTATGTTCAATCTCTCTCTCCCTTACTATGCATGTTTTACTTGCACACAAATTTCCTATTTAGCAACCTTATCTTGTGATATATCTTTAAGGTCTAATGAATGTTGTTTAACTGTATTCAACTATATTCACCCCCCTATAGAGCATCTAATCACCCATCTAGGATCTAACAGTTGGTATCAGAGCGGGTTTCTCTAAGGATACTACAACAAGTAGGAGAAGATGGGTGACTACCAAAGTGGGAGATAGTTCATCAACCTTCCAATCTTTGATGGGAGTAACTTCCTCTATTAGAAAAGAAGGCTACAATTCTACATCCAAGGATCAAGTCTTGAGCTATGGAAAATGGTGGACCATCCATACAAGCTATCAGTGACAAAGATAGAAGAATGGGATGAAGATACCATGAAGAAAGCCATATTGAATGCATTAGTAATCAACATCCTCTATGCCACCATGACCTCCACCAAGTTCAACTAGATTTCTTCTTCTGATACAGCCTATGAGGTATGGAGAAAGCTATGCATCACTTATGAGGGTACTCAATAAGTAAAGGAAAGCAAACTCTACATGCTAAATGGGTTGCTTGAGAACTTCAAGATGGAAAAGGGGGAGAAGGTAGCCAACATGTACTCAAGGCTCAACACCATTGTGAATGGTCTTTCTATTCCAGGTCATCGTATGAGTAGAGGAGAGATCAACTCAAAGATCCTTAGAACTCTCCCCAAGAGATGGGAAACCGAAGTGACTTCCATTGAAGAAGTAAGGTCTCTTTTTGATATCCCCATTACAGAGGTCATTGGAAATCTACAAGCCCATGAAGCCAAACTTGACAAAAGAGAAGAAGTTGAAAGATAAGAGGAGAAAGAGCTAAAGAGAATGAAGAAGGCTAAAATCAATGCTCAAGTTGAAACTATTATGGGACAAGCCTATCCATCCTCTCATGTTGAAGAAGATGACATGTACTCCTAGGGTAGATTCTACCAAGGCAAGAATTCCTCCTCCATATGGTGCCTCAAGTGTGGAAAGAAGGGTCACTTCAAGATAGATTGCCTACAAGGCAAGAAGACCCATCATCATAATGAAAGAGAAGAGAAGTACAAGATGAAGGAGAATTGGCACTCAAGATCTAGTGACTCCTCCAACTCAATCTCAAGTGAAGATTCAAGTGGAGGATCTAGCACAAGCTCTAGTGATGAAGGAGAATACCATTTTTCTCTCATGGCATCAAAACATGAAGACTCAAATGAGGTAAATCTAAACTCTTTAGATAAAGAATCTTAATTTTCTATCATTAATGCTACCTGTGCCTCTCTTAAGTCTTCTAAAAAGAAAAGAAAAAATCTTGCTAGAATTGTTGATAATATGCTTGTAGAACTAGATGATCTTGTACATGCTAATTCTTGCTTGCTTGATTACAGAAATGCTTGTCTTAGCCAAGTAGAGTCTCTTAAACTTGAAAATGATAGTTTTCTTGATAAGACTAGATTTCTAGAAGCTCGACCTCTTATGCCTAGTTTTAATGAAGAACATTCCTTAATTGTTGATTCTCTCATGCAGGATGTTGATGTTCTTAAATCTGAAAACAAGGACAAAGATTTTGCTTTGCAAGGATTAAAATCTAAAATGGTGTTTATCTTTCTAAGATTGCCTTTCTTGAAACAAAAAATGCCTCCTTTCTTGCTAAAATCAATGTGCTTGAATCATGTTCTAGTTCTACTAGTAGAGAGAATAATGTAGCTTCTCTTCATATTGATAGAGATTCTTATTCAACTAAATATCTTTGTTTAGAAAATGATCTTTTGCATGCTAGAGATAATATCAATTATTTATCTTCTATTGTTTCTTCTCTTATGCATGATAATGATAGTTTGAGATCTTCTTTGCAAAGATTCTTAGTTGGTAAAAGGAATATTAATGATATCCTACATCATACTACTAAAAAAATTAGTAGACATGGTTTGGGGTATGATAGTAGTCAAAGGAACAACAAAGGTAAAGGACCTCCAATCTTCCATGGAGAATCCTCTAGTTCCAAGACTATGGGCACATGCAACTATTGAAATGATATTGGTCATTATTCTAGTTTTTGTCCTTTTAGGAAAGAACCCAAGAGAAATAGGACTTGGGATGCTAAACTAACCCCTCCGAACCCAAGGACATGATTGGGGACCATTTCATCTTTCTTCTTGTAGGTACTAGCCATTGGGTTGACTTGATCTATTGAATTGCAAATTGACTTCTCAATCCACATGAAAGAAGAAATGTGAGATGTGTTGAGGGTGATAACAAGTGGAAAAGCAATGGTAAGCATAGAGGTAATGTTATGCTTGTTAATATCCAATAATAAAGTGTCTCACCAAGTTAGTGTGTACTATACATATGGTTTTTGAGTCAAAAGTGGTATTTTGTGTTTCTCTTCACACTCTTGCTCAAAAATTGTTTCTAATGATTTCATAGTGCATTACTAACTTGCTTACACATGGTTGGGTATGTCTTATATTCTTATCATGCCTCTAGATATGTTTCTCATATATACACGAGCTTGTTGACAGTAGCTCTATCAGTCGAGTTTGTCGTGATAGAAACTTGATCGATAGGCACCAATGGGTGTTTCCAATAGTTGTCATCGGTCGAGTTGTCAATACACAGAACTCGATTGACAACATTGTGCACAGGATACACAGTTGGCTTATTGGATGAGAATTTCCCTCTCAACTAGATTTTCTCAATGAAATAGCCTTATTCTTTGGCAATCCCTTGGTACCTTTATATGTGAATATTTTCATGCTTTTAAATTGCCTATCTTGCATACAACTCTATCTTTCTAATTGCTCTAAATTGGTATATCTATATCTTGCAATTACTTGCCTTGAGTTTTTTGAAGGTTTTGATGATGATCTCTTTGGATATCTTGGTTGTGTCTTAAATTGATTCTATTGTGCTCTAACTTGCTACATCTATCTAGTCATATATCTTGTTTGGATACAACCTTGAGGTTCTTAGTGTTAATCATCTTTTGGTAATGATGCATACTTATTAGTGAGTTATATCCTTTTATGCTTATAAAATTGCATATCTCTTTGTTTGGATATATCTCTACATCTACTCATACCTTGCTCTATCTTGTGTATCTCTTGATATCTCTTGCTATGATCTAGATCCTACAAGTAGCCCTAGTTTGTGATATCATCTACTAGTAGTTCATATATATGTAGTTCTAGATTTGTTAATCAAGTGGTATTCTACTATATGCTATGCTTGTATCTTGTTTCATACTTGCTCAAGCTTGCTCCATGAATTGCATATCTACTATCTTGAGTTTCTTGCATAACATTGTGATGTAGGGTACATAGAGCTACATTGTATGTAGAAATTGGAGCATTTTTGGATTTGATGCAAATTTTACTCCAGTTACAGTTTTTGGTGCTAGAGTAGTATTTTTTTATGCAGAAACAGCCTTCTGAGCAAGACTCATTGCTCTGCCATGAACCCTGACACTTTTTAGGAAAAAAATTTCATCTTGAGGGTCAAAATTACAATTATTATTTTTCTATAGAATTTTATCTTGCATTTTGGGTTGTTCAAGTGCATGCTTTAACTTTCTTTTCTTTCTATGCATTGACAAGCCCCTAGCAGTGCTCTTCTACTCTCCTTTTATAAATTTTGTTATCTCCTTTCTCTTAACAAGTGGTGTTTCTTATTTATTCATACCCCTACTTTTTGAAATGACAAAGGGGGAGAAAGGTATGTCTTCTTTTTACAAAAGAGGGAGACGGCATGTCTTACACAAATAGGAGAAGCATGTCCAAGGTAAAGGAGAGAAGACATATATGTGTAGAACATATATGAGTAGAAGACATAGTTTTCTATAAATGTTATGAAAGCTAACCATTAATGAGAAATAGAATCAATTGAGGGGGAGTATGAGAACTCCACTAGCATCAATTGAGGGGGAGTATATGAACTCAATTATATTGAAATCCCTAGGTTTCTCCAAAGGTATGACTTTACTTAAATGCTTTTAATACATTTATGGAATGGTTTGTCATCTTCAAAAAGGGGGAGAATGTTGACTCAAGGTCTAAATTGACTAAACCCTTGTTTTGATGATGACTAAACCATTCCAATTAATTGTGTCTAATGTCTAGAGTGATTTCAGATTATGGATGGACACACTTCAAATGCCCTAACTTGCGCATCTCAACTAGGAGAAAAGACAAGTCAAAGTCAATACAAGTGCATGTTTTTAGAATATGATGTAAATCCATTATAATCATGTTATAAATCACTTGTAATGATTGTATGACTTGCAATTAAGCTTATAAAAAATTATGAGCACTTAGATTGAATATTTAAGCACTCAAAAGCCATTTTCTATAATTCACATCAAGATGTTCATCGGTCGAGTTGCAAACTCAACCGATCCTGATCAGATCTTGAAAATAACTTTTCATTAGTCAAGTTTGCACTTCATAGAACACAACTAATCCCTTTACTGACCAAAACTAATTTAAGTGAATCATTCGAATTACCCTAGGACAAATTCGACCGATGGCCTAAATTGCTTTTGTCTCTTAGTGGGATTGGTGAAGTTACCTTTATAGAAACTCAACCGATTGCATTATACATAAAAGTGCAGAAAAGTGTTTCTAGCCATTGTGGAGTTGCAACAATTGAAAAAATATTTGTTACAAGCCACAAAATGGCTAGTTTTTGTTCTTAACGGTTCTCAGAGGCTAAGAGGCATCCCCAGCTATAAATAGGACCCCTTGGGCTTCATTCCAAGGTTGAGCATTCAATGTAAAATTATATGTGAGGTTCCTATTCTATAGTTGAGTGCTTCCTACAGCCTCCTCTCTCTCTCTAAGATTAATGTCTTGCTACATTGGTTAGAGTGAGTGGGAAATCTATCAGAGAGCTAGTCCTACATGTATATCTTATGAGTCTCTCACTTCCACCACCTACCTATCTCTCATTTCAACCATGAAGATGAAGGTTCTCTCTATTGGCTAAGAGAGGTGAAGAAGAACAAGGGAAGGAATTGCTTAGTGAAGATCAAGGTGGAAGACTTGTAGAAAGAGTGGATAAGCCCTTGGTGAAGGTAGAAGACTCCTTGCTCAAGTGGGTGAGTCCTTGGTGGAAGCTTCTCCGAGTGAAGGTGAAGGTAAAGGCTGAAGATCCAAGAAGCATAGAAAAGTCCTTGAAGGTGAAAGACTTGTTCTAGAGTGGGTAAGGTCTTGGAGAAGGTTGAAGACTCTTGTAAAAGTGGGTAAGTCCTTGGTAAGGTGGAATACTCTTGGTGCTTGGATGGGTAAGTCCTTTGGTGGTCATGTATTGTAAGTCTTATGAATGAATACAAGAGTGAAATGGTTAAGAAATCCTAGAGGTTGACCTCTCTAGGTAGTGGACTGACTCACTTCTAGTTTGAAGTGTTGAACCACTCTACATAGCTTGTCACTTGGTGTATGTTCAATCTCTCTCTCCCTTGCTATGCATGTTATAGTTGCACACAAATTGCCTATTAAGAAACCTTATCTTGTGATTTATCTTGAAGGTCTAATGAATTTTGTTTAAGTGCATTCCTATCTATTCACCCCCCTCTAGAGCATCTAATCACCCATCTATGATTCAACAATTGGTATCAGAGCAAGTTTCTCCAAGCATACTTCAACAAGTAGGAGAAGATGGGTGACTACCAAGGTGGGAGGTACTTCATCAGCTGTCCAATATTTGATGGGAGTAACTTCCTCTATTAGAAAAGAAGGCTATAATTCAACATCCAATGATCAAGTCTTGAGCTATGGAAAATGGTGGACCATCCATACAAGCTATCGATGACAAAGATAAAAGAATGAGATGATGCTACCATGAATAAAGCCACCTTGAATGCATGAGCAATCAACATCCTCTATGCCACCATGACCACCACCGAGTTCAATCAGATTTCTTCTTGTGAGATGGCCTATGAGGTATGGAGAAAGCTATGCAACACTTATGAGGGGACTCAACAAGTGAAGGAAAGCAAAGTCTACATGCTCAATGGGCTGCTTGAGTACTTCAAGATGGGAAAGGAGGATAAGGTAGCCAACATGTACTCAAGGCTCAACACCATTGTGAATGGTCTTATTGTTCTAGGTCATTCTATGAGTAGAGGAGAGATCAACTCAAAGATCCTTAGAACTCTCCCCAATAGATGGGAACCCAAAGTGACTTATATTGAAGTAGTAAGGTCTCTTGAAGATATCCCCATTGAAGAGGTCATTGGAAATCTACAAGCCCATGAAGCCACACTTGACAAAAGAGAAGAAGTTGAAAGATAAGAGGAGAAAGAGCTAAAGAGAAGAAAGAAGGCTGAAATCAAGGCTCAAACTGAAGTTATTATGGGACAAGCCTCTCCATCCTCTCATGTTGATGAAGATGCCATATACTCCAAGGGTAGATTCTACAAAGACAATAATTCCTCCACCATTCGGTGCCTCAAGTGTGGAAAGACGGGTCACTTCAAGATAGATTGTCTATAAGGGAAGAAGACCCATCATCACAAGGAAAGAGAAGAGAAGTACAAGATGAAGGAGAATTGGCACTCAAGATCAAGTGACTTATCCAAATCAATCTCAAGTGATGATTCAAGTGGAGGATCTATCTCAAGCTCTAGTGATGAAGGAGAATGTCATTTTGCTCTCATGGAATCAAAATGTGAAGACTCAAATGAGGTAAAACTAAACTCTTTAGATAAAGAGCCTTTAATTTCTATCATTAATCCTACTTGTGTCTCTCTTAAGTCTTATAAAAAGAAAAGAAAAAAGCTTGCTAGAATTGTTGATAATATGCATGTAGAACTAGATGATCTTGAACATGTTAATTCATGCTTGCTTGATGAAAAAAATGCTTGTCTTAGCCATGTAGACTCTCTTAAACTTGAAAATACTAGTTTTCTTGATAAGATTAGATTTCTAGAAGCTCAACCTCTTATGCCTGGTTCTAATGAAGGATCATTCCTTAATTGTTGATTCTCACATGAATGATATTGATGTTCTTAAATCTAAAAAGAAGGACAAAGATTTTTCTTTGGAAGGATTAAAAATATGAAAATGGTGTTTATCTTTATAAGATTGCCTTTCTTGAAACAAAAAGTGTCTCCATGCTTGCTAAAATTAATGTGCTTGAATCATGTTCAAGTTATACTAGTAGAGAGAATAATGTAGCTTCTCTTCATATTGATAGAGATTCTTATTTAACTAAAGCTCTTTGCTTAGAAAATGATCTTTTTTATGCTAGAGATAATATCAATCATTTGTCTTCTACTATTCTTTCTATTATGCATGATAATGATAGTTTGAGATCTTCTATGCAAAGATTCTTTGTTGGTAAAAGGACTCTGAGCAGGTGGAAATTTCATGTTTCAAAATCTGAACAGTGTATGGGAGGTTGTTAAAAGAGCCTTTGAGACCAAAGCTAGAGGAGGAACCATTGCTGAATCCATAAAAGTTGCTAAGGCTGAGTAAACCTAGACATCCATACCATTGTTGAAACCCTTAAATTGATCTTTTTGAAACGGGATCGCTTAGAGTCCTTGTTTAACACATCTTAAAGACAACCTCAACAAGTGAGGGTTTATGAATATCTATATGGGATATGCTAAGGGTATGATCATGGTACCTTCCAATGTCAATATATTTACGATACTCTTATGTGCCCTAAAGTTGGTCAACAAGTGGAGGATCTTAACCTTAATAGTTGAGATGATTTTTTAGCTCCTGAAGGGTTTCCATATTTAAGTTTTGGATGGTTTATGGCTTGGTTTGGATTGTAGTAAGCCTATAGTCTTTACAGAGGTTAGGTTTTGTTGACATGCTTACTACCACCATTACCATCCAATTGGCTAAAGTACTAGAATGCCTCGCCCATCAACAACATTCTATTATATTGATGGCTATTCAGGTTTCTATCAAATTCCCATTCATCTGGATGACCAAAATAAAAAGATTTCTATTTTCCCATTTGGCACTTATGCATTCAGGAGAATGCCTATAAAGAGGTGAGATCACCCCTTACTAAAATTTAAAGAAAGTACAAAACATCCATCTTTTTAGAAAGACAAAAGATATTGAGGGATGCATGTATAATATTCCAAGTAAATAAGCATGCACCAGATACATTATAAAATATCAATAGTAGTAGAAATAAAAGTACTAAGCCTATTACATGATTTTCATTGTTAGTTACAGGATTGTTAAAAAAAAAAGAGAAAAGGATTTAGCTTTAGAAATCTAGACATTGTTTCAGATAGCTTGAGATCTACTCCTGAGATGACTTCCTTCAAACTTGTCCTTCTCCTTGCTCAACACCAGCACTTGGGTGGTTGGGAAAGCAACTAGCAAAAGGGGAAAGAAAATAAGGTATGTGTCACAAAACTAGTCCAGGATAACAAGATAAGTAAAGAAAACAATAACAGGTTAGGGTCCATCCAAAGATGAAGATAACAAGTGTATGAGGCTATATTCAAAAGAAAATTGTCATTAACAATTATATTAAAAAGGATTTGCATGTAAGATAATTATGTCTACCTAACATAGAAGGGTTGAGGCACCAACCAGTCCTCTAACCTATAGGTGAGGGGAGAATAATGCATTCCGAGTCACCTACACAATTATATATGGGAGAATAAAAATATTCCCCGGGGTGATTAAATACATGCCCTCTATGGGTGGTTGTACATAAGTACCGCTACTTTAAATTAAATAGAACATAAATGTACATGCTAGAAAAGTTGTCATGGCAAGAGTTGTCATGATATCTAATAAGCATGGCAATGGGGTATAAGACCCAAACAAGAAGAAATTATAATCTGATTTGAGGGATGAACAACATTAGTATTCAAGAATAGAAGATTTAGGGTTCATTTAAGCCTCATTAGGGAAATATAGTGTTTGGCTACAATTATCGCAACATAGGGTGTAATCAATGCACATACCTCTCTTACTGATATCAATTACTAACTTTCACCACTTTAATTGAGTCCAAGTTCCAGTTTGCCTATTTTCAATGTATTAACATGTATTAGAGTAAAAAATGCACATTAATGTATAGAAACCCTAATTTCAGATTTTTTTAGCAAAACTTGGATTTAGATTTTGAAAATATCACCAATGAACTTATTAGGTTCTCCTAATCAGAAAAACATATTTTTATGTTAATTTTGGAGTTATGATGATTAAGATGTAATTTTTATGGATTTTATGCTTCAAATTCTTTTTACAAATACCACCCTTTGTAAAACCATGATATCAGACCTTGAAAATATTTTTATTATATATAGATTATTTTTCCACTTCCAAAACAAATTTATTTTTCAAATTTGGATAAGCAAATTAGAAGATATGAATTTTTCAATATTGACCAATAGGAAATTGCCACATCAACAAACCGATCGAGATAATTGAAGAGAGAGGGAGAGGGAGAAAAAACCATTTGACCAAGATAAAGTTTTAGGCTGCATAGGTAACCATACTAGATCTTCTAGAGAAGGTAAAATAGAAAGAAAGCAAAACCCTAGAAGAACATGGTAAATAGAGATGGAGATCATCAAATTTAAACATAGAATCATGAGTTTTAAGAATGTACTAAGAAATATATGAGAAGGGGGTTAACAAAACTCTCCTCTAGGAATGTAAGAAGGTCTAAACAATAAGGATCCTAAGATTAGAAGGTCTGGATGCTCCAAGCCAAGCTCCTTTCTTGAGCAAAGATCACCTTCTCCACTTTAGAAGTGCAAACCCTAGCAAAAGAGCATGGAGATGAGCTGTTTTAGATTTCTAGGTAGAGTTTTACCAAGGAAGGTCATGGTTCCGACCTAGAAGAAGGTGGGAGGAATACTAACAGCATGAAAACAGGGAAGGAAAGGAGGATACCTACTAGTTTTGGTCAAAATCACCAAGGAGGAGCTTAAGAAATCCAAAATAGAGAAATTTGGAACCCTAGGAGCCTTCTTCACCAAGGTAGGCACCCTCTTTTACCTTGGGACAGAACTTCGTGGCCAAACATATAAGGAATGATTCTATAAGCTATAGGAAAGAGAAGGAGAGGATTGATTCTTGGATTTTAAGGTGGGAAGGGGTAGGCGTAGCTTTATAAAGAAGGGGGCATGCATGAGGTGTATGTGTGACTTTCCATGTGTCCTTAGGCTAAGGCTTTATGGCCATGCAAGAGGACAGATCATAGAGACTTCATGTATATCCAAGGTCAGTCCTAAAAGCCCATGGAGGCTTCTATTACATCCCCACCATCCTCCAAACAAAGAAATAACCCCATTGGTTGAAAGCTTTTAAAGATAAGCTCATTTATGAAGAGGGTAATCCCTATAGTGCCCTTGGAGAGAAACACCTTCAATCCAAGGTGCAACCAGGTTCCCCATGGTTCAAAATCTCGAGAATGGTAAGGGAATATATAAGGATTAAAATTCAGGTGATAATTTGCAAAGAAAACCTTCCATTTGGGTAAATTGCATAAAAGTCTAGAACATACCTAAAATTATATCACTTGCACAAACAACATCCAAAGTGAACCAAATTTGAAACTTAGGCTCATTTTATGTTTTCAAATCACATAAAAAAGTTATATTAAGGTTTAGGGTACTTAATTACGGCAATTAATCTTGTTTAATACATTTAATCAAGGTTTAGGGCCTTGCACTTCTATCACAAATTAATATACCATTGTTATACTAAAGTGGTTATTTTTCATTTTAGATCCTTAAATAAGATTTCACTGAGGTATTTGTGCAAAAACCCTTCAATTGGTACAATTAAAGAATACATGTTCACTAAGCCACTATAAAGTCCACTAATTAAACATGAACGTCTTAAAGGACAGAAATGAAAGGGAAACTTGGGAAAAAGGTTTACATTGAGATTACATCTGTTACATCACTCCACCCCTGTAAAAGGATTTCTTCCTCTAAATCTCAAGAAAAAAGAGAAGGGTGAGTATGTGACATTTCATCTCTCAATTCCTAAGTGATTTCTTCCAGACCATAATATTTCCTCAAAACTTTCACCAGCTCAATCTCTTTGTTCTTTAGCTACTTTATTCGGGAGTCAAGGATCTTCACAAGTAGCTCTTCATAGGTTAGATTCTCATGTATCTCCAAAGGCTCAATAGTAAGCACATGAGAATAGTCCTTCACATACTTCTTCAACACAGAGACATGGAACACATTATGAATCTTATCATAGGAAGGAGGTAAACCTAAGCGGTATGCACAGTCTCCAACCTTATCTAAGATTTAAAATGGTCCAATATAGTGGGGACTCAACTTGCCATTAACTTTAGATATATAAATAGAACGAATAGGCTTGATCTTCAAAAATGCATAGTCACCCACTAGGAAGTTAACATCAGACCTTTTCTTGTCAGCATACATCTTTAGTTGGTCTTTAGCAGCTTTCATACGTTTCTTTATCAACTGTACCTTTTATGTCATCATTTGCATGTCATCGGTCTTCACTAGAGAACGTTCACCGACACCATCCCAATGCAACGGTGAATGGCATGGTATACCATAGAGAGTTTCAAAAGGTGGCATACCAATACTAGCTTGGTAGCTATTGTTGTAAGCAAACTCAGCTAATGACAAATACCAATCCCATGCACCACCCCAATCCATCACACAAGCATGAAGCAAGTCCTCCAGAATCTGAACTGTTCTCTCATATTGACCATCAGTCTATGGTGGTAAGCAGTACTGAAATGCAGGTCAGTACCCATCTCCTCCTGCATCTAACCCCATAAATGAGAAGTAAACTTTGGGTCACGATCAGAATCTATCACCTCAGGTACTCCATGCAGGCATATGATCCACTCAATGCACAACTCAACCATATCCGCAACTTTGTAATTGGTTTTGAAAGGCAAGAAATGAGCAAATTTTGTAAGCCTATCAATAACCACCAAAACAACATCATAACCTTTCTTGGACTTGGGGAAACCAGTAACAAAGTCCATTTTGATCTTCTCCCACTTCCATTTTGGAATTTTAAGAGTATTAAGAAGACCATGAGGTTGTTGATGTTCGATCTTAACTTGTTGACATGTCAAGAACTTCACAACAAATAGAGCTATATCATTCTTCATGTTCTTCCACCAGACGCTTCACTGTAAGTCCTTGTACATTTTTGTTGTGCCAAGATGAATAGTGCACTCAGACCCATGCACTTCACTCAGCACCTTCTATCTCAGATCACCCACGTCAGGAATCCACAACCTTTTTATGAAGCGGAAAACACCATCCACTCCAACAGAGAAGTGAAATTGTAGTTTCTCGGTCAAGGCCTTTATCTCTTCCATCTCAGAGCTTTCCAACTGTGCATCAATGACTTCTGAGAGCCAAGTCAGTGTAATAGTCAAACTAGCCATATGGACACACAACTTGTCTTCATCCACTAAATCGATAGGCTAAGGTCTCCAACTAGTCACATGTTCGATATTTTCCCATACTGAACATCTCAGAGTGGCATAAACATCATCCTTCTTGTGACTTAAAGCATCATCTATGACGTTTGCTTTATCGGGATGATAGGTGATGGTGAAATCATAATCTTTGAGATATTCCATCCACCTTCACTATCTTAGATTCAGATCCTTCTATGTCAACAGGTACCTCAAGCTTTTATGGTCAGAGAAAACTTCAAACTTCACACCATAGGAATAGTTTTGCCAGATTTTCAGAGCATGAATGATGACAGTGAGCTCTAAATCATGTGTAGGCCAATTAGCTTCATTTGGTTTCAATTTATGGGAAGCATAGACAATCACCTTTCCATCTTGCATCAAAACACACCATAAGACATGTTTAGAAGCATCAATGTAGATGACATAGGGTATGCCTTCAACATGCAAGGCAAGAATGGGAGCATAAGTGAAACACTCCTTCATCTTTTGGAAATTGTTCTCACATTCTGGTGTCCAAGAGAACTGGACCTCCTTTCGCAACATCTTGGTTAAAGGTAAGGCCAACTTAGAGAAGCTCTTGATAAACCTTCGATGGTAACCTGCTAAGATGAGGAAACTACAGATTTATGAGGGATTATTCAAAGATTTCCACTTGGTCACAGCTTATACCTTTGCAGGATCAACAGCTATATGTTCGGAAAAAATCACATGGCCCAGCAACATCACTTCAGCTTTCCAGAACTCACACTTTGAGAATTTTTCATAGAGTTGATTTTCTCAAAGTGTGTTGAGTACAATCCGTAGATGCTCGCGATGTTGTTCTAACATCTCAGAATAAACCAAAACGTTGTCGATAAACACCACCACGAACTTGTCAAGGTATGGGAAGAACACCTGGTTCATCAAGTCCATGAAGATAGTAGGGGCATTTGTCAAGCTGAAAGGCATGACCATGAATTTGTAATGCCCATAGAAAATTATGAATGTTGTCTTTGGGACATCATCATCCTTCACGCTCATCTCCTAGTAGCCACTTCACATATCCATCTTGGATAAAATAGTGGATGACTTCATCTGGTTGAATAAGTCGTCGATGTGAGGCAAAGGATAACTGTTCTTCACCGTCACTTGGTTAAGCATGCTTTAGTCCATACACATCCGCATCAAACCATCCTCCTTCTTCATGAATAGGATAGGGGCTCCCTAAGGTGAAACATTGGGGCATATGAAGCCCATATAGAAAAGCTCTTATAGCTGCTTCTTCAGTTTGGCAAGATCGATAAGGGCCAAGCAGTAAGGCAGCTTTGATATTGGTGAAGTTATGGGTACAAGCTCGATGGAGAACTCCACCTCACGAGTTGGTGGAAAATAGGGTAACCCCTCAGTAAAGACATCTGGGAATTCCTTCATCACATCTATGCGGTTGAGAGAAGGAGGTGTATCCTCGAGGACTATATAGGCTAAGAAAGCTCTACACCCTTATGAGACTATCTTATCAGCTTTGATGGTAGAGATAACAAATTATTGATCCTCTCGCTTCCTACCCTTGACACACAATCATCCCTCAACATGATGTCACAAACTAACCTTTGATTTTTCACAAAACAAAATAGCTTTGTACCTCTTCAATTAATCCATTCCCAGGATGAAATCAAAGGCGGTCATGTCGAGCAAGATGAAATCTGAGGGAAACATTATACCATATATACTAAGGTCCATGGTTGGAGTTTGAAGATATGAAGAGTATATATTACCACTAGGGGTTTTTACATCTAATATATGATCCATATACTCAAATTCTATTTCTAACATAGAAGCAAGCTGATAAGATATGAAGGTATTGGATGAGCCAGAATCAAATAGTGACTTTATATGATGCATATCAAGATGCAAGGTACCTTCAATAACTTCATTATCTTCGCCTGCTTCCTCAGCATTGAGAGAAAACACTCTCCCATTCCGCCTCTCCACTGGTGTTCGCCTCAAGTTTTGGTTGTTGTTGTTGTTATTCCACATAAACGAATTATGCCTTGGCTGCTGCGGTTGTTGGGCATTATTCTATCCTTGTTGGAAATGGGGGTAGAGTGGTCGGATATGCCCAACTTGGCCACACTTATGGTAGTTCGAAGGAGGTCGGTTCTCTCTTTGAGTAGGTGCATTTTTGGAAGGACATCTCCTAGAAGGATGGTAGTGAGAGCACCTATAGCACGGATCACATCCATGATTCTCGTTCTGGGTAGGGTTCTTCCTCTTATTGTTGTTGTAGCCATTACTGTGTCCATAGGATTGGTCCTGGGTAGGACTTGATGACCACGACCTTATCTACCATCTATTGGAAGGTGAATCGAAGCTGTAGAACAAGACTTGGTCCACCTGGTAGTTTAGGCTCTCCAAGAACAATGTTGCCCTTCTCTCGGCTCCAATGTAATGACCACATTTGTGCTTAATTGGTAAATTAGGGTTTACCTAAATGATTACATGCTTGATTAGATTGACCATCATTTAGAGTTGACTAATGATAGTAGATAAATTATGATATTTCAAACCTAAGAAGAAACTCTAACTATGATTTTAGTTTGAAGAATTAGGGTTTGACAAATGTAAACCCTAATCGGAAAAAATTAGGGTTTTGATAGTACATGAATATGGAATTTCATCAGGATAACAGTGTGGTAAATGATTTTTCGTATTTTCTAAAAAAATTTTATTTGATTGAATTTTGGATATGATATGTATAACTTAATCATTCATATTGGAGAAAAAATTCAGAATATTTGAGTGTTCTTTGAATGTAGTTCTCAGTCTAATTATACTTCGACCAAAATGTTGATAGAGTGCTTTTTAGCAGCATAGTGTTTTATTTTTATTTATTTATTTTTAACTCCAAATGATCTAAAATTTTAACTGGAGATCTGAAACTCAATCTTAAATAACATGTAAATTTTTCATAATTTGTGGATGCATTTAGATCTTATTTTTATGATAGAAACTCAATCAATAGACGAATTATAGTATTATTTTATGACAGAAAATTCATATGAAATAAGAAAAAGTATAGTGTGGGGTCAATGTGCAATTGACCCAAGAAGCTCAATTGCTCTATATGGTCAACCTAAGACACAAGGAGCTCTCATAATTTGTGATTCAATCCAAAGAAATGAAATCTTAGAGAGAGAGGGCGAGTTAGGGTTTGAGAGGAGAAAGTGATGGAGATGCTGACCTAGGGTTTTGCGGTCTGAGGAAAGATGAAATCATGTAAGTTTAGCCTCTTTGGATATAGTTTCATGGTGAATCTTATCTCACATGTTAATATTACATCCCTCCTCTGTTTTGATCCGAAATGGTGTCAAAACTTCCCCTTTTCTCACTCTTTCTTCATAATCCCACATTTCTAGGGTTTTCGAGTTGAAAGGAAGAAGAATCGGGTGAATTGCTAGGGATTTGATATGAGATCGAGATTTTCAATGATAAGCTACGTTCTTAAGGTGATTTCACATCTTAGGGTGAGTGGGAACTTCCTTTAAATAGTATACTACACGAGAATTGGTTAAATCATCCAAAATCTTTAATTGCTTAGTATGCGACTACGAACTCTCAATGGTGTGTTTGATTTAAGTTGTTGCAAAATGATATGAAACGGATTCTTCATCTATTTGGATGAATTTTAGATGATAAAATCATATTAGAAATGTATACAACACATCCTAACGAGAATTCCCTAAGTATTCACAGATGTTGTAAGAGTAAACTGAAATATAGGGAATTTGTCTATGACTGAAATTGTTGTATAATTAAATAGAGAAATTTGTTTATCTGGATTCTATTGGTTATGAATGATTGTTTATTTGAATTCAAAGTACATATATGTTAGATACTATTTTGGATTTCATTTAAGGTGAATAGTGTTTGTTTGATATTTCAGTAGAGAGGGTGAAACCCTAGATGTGAGGAAAGTTGGATATTTGCGAATAGATATCGTGAAATCCATTTGAACGGATTTTCTTGACATGATAGACTTTATTTATTGAATTTTATTATTGATGTATGTTATCTCAGTGAATGGCATGGAAACCCAAATTCAGCTCAGTTCCAAGGTTTCATACATATATTGATTTTATATGATTTGTTGATAGTAGTCATTATTCAGTGAATGTTTATGTCGCATGAAATCCTTATGATAGCCATGTGATAAGTGAATGGGGTAAATGAAACCCTAAGGATAGGAAGTTCAATGAATCAAGTATTTTGATATCAATGTTCTTAGTATGAGATGTGGTGATGTTTAATAGTTTAGTTGTGGTAAATGTTATCAGATGGTCTATGAAATGAATGGTTTACAGAGTGAAACTAAGATATGTAATGTGATGCACAACTCAAGATTTGGGTTGAGGTGCATGTTTTCCAAGAAAGTACAAATAATTTATAGGTGCAAATGATGATTACTCATATGTCAAGTAATTAACTCTTATCAGTGTATTAAGCAGTTCAATTGCATGATTCTAGTGTATAAAGTATGAAGTGGACATGTATTCTGTTATTTAAGAATTTTAGTCTGCCTGTAGTTATAAAATGTTGATTTCTCAGTATATTACAATGTTTTGAGTATATTTCTCTGCCAAGTTTAGAATGATATACATGTTGTGTTATAAACTTCAAATAAATAGACATTGTACCATAGAGATACCAGAGTCAAGTATAAGTAAGGGAAAAGATACAATATAGTAAGAGCTGTCTAAGAATAATAAAATAATAGACTTAAGAGCCATGAACACCGTAGATTCCCTACGAGAGGTTTGCATCGTAGGGATGAAATGACCTAACCCTAGTAGTGTCTAGTGTACAGGGGTCGGAACGTACTAACAGGTGGTATGGGGGACGAAGCCCTAGTGGAAGTCTCCTTAATATACATCATGTAGTGTCCAACATCAACCAGAGATCCTGGTGGCACTAGAGTATAGAAAAGCCAATAGGTGGCTTGACTCTCTGCCTGTGTGCTCAGGTTAGAGGAGGAGTCCAGTTTTAATGGCATAATAGGTGTGTCAAGGCCAGAGAGCCATTTTCCTGTTGTAGACCAGCGACGTAGTCAAGCTTAGAATTCCTGGGTGTGTCAGCTAAGTCTTGTACGGTGAGATCATAGTTCGCTATGAGTCTTTATATGTAGAGTAAACTTCATATGATCAGAGCATAAGCTAAAATATGTTCATATAGGTTTAAAGAGTTTCTTATAAGTAAGAAAGGCTAAGAAAGATTTGAGTACAGTTTCCCAACAATTATTCTTTGTATGTTTCTAAATTATTAGTTCTCTTTGAAATTAATCAAGCTTGGTCATATATTGATTTGCTCATGTAGATATCTAGAGTATCATGCCATATTTATGATTGTCAATGATTAGACTATTTAAAGCTTACTACAGTTATAATTGATATCAGTTGCTCAAAAGTATATCTGTAATTATATCAGTGCTTTAGACTGTTTCTTTGATGTACTCATTCACTGAGCGATTAGGCTCACCCCTCTACTCCAAATTTTTAGGGAAACTGTGGGGATTGAAGATATCATTGCATCAAAGTAGATCTTCCACAAGAGTTAAGTTTGAGTATAGTTAAGTTCAGTCAGTCCTTGTCACTCTAGGTCCTTGTAAAGAAATAAGAGAGAGTTGTAAATGATGATGTATAACATTATTCCTCTTTTAGCAATATATGTGAATCAACAAGTCTTATGTACTTTAAAGTATGAGAAATATAATGAAAGTTCATACATGTATTTTTACTGTTGAAATCAGATTAGAGAAATAAAAGTTTAATTCTCTTGTAAAGTTTGTTTTTGTGATTAGATGCGAGAAAACAAAGAGTTTGAAAAAGAAGAAAAAGTTAAGGGTGATCTTTGTATTATGTTAAATCCTCAATTTATGCCATAATCTCATGATTAATGGTAATTGTGAGATCGGGGTGTAATAGCTTGGTATCAGAGCTTAGGCTGAGTTGTCAGGGACCATTAAGTTAGTAAGTTAGAGTCATAAGTATGGCATATAGGAGATGTTATGAAGATAGCTCTGGGGATTTGAGTATTTGGATATCTTGGCCACGTATCTGAGTACTTGGATCAAGGAGTATCGAGCTACTATGTCTATTCTTTCATGTATACCCTGTCCAGGTATACAGTGGAAGGATGGTTTATAGAGGAACCCTAGAAATATTAGGGTTAGAAACAAGATAAGTAACATGAATTAAGAGCATAAAAATGAAATGAGATAGAACTTTCATTTCATATTGTTGTTTTATTGGAGATGAATAGAAAAGCTCTTATATTTTTGAATTCAGATATTTAATATTTTGAAATATATATGGGTCTTTAAGATTTTTTGTATACTATGCAGTTGTAGCATTTATTGTTTTGGACCCGGTCACCAAAACACAGTGGGGGTTTTTGTAGTCTCTCACCCTCTATATAGTATAGGATCACCTATATGTGTTTTTGACATATTAATATTTTACCTTATCCAAAAAAAGTAGACTAGAAATGATCTTTGAATGAACTTTCCTAAGTGGATAAGTTTTCTTCACACATTTGAGATGAATAGGAGTTGAGTAATCATGAGTAGCTCTTGGCTTCAGGACTGTAGGTTTGGCCTGGTCCAGCTAGCAAGATGCATTACTGGGATCTAATGACACCTATTAGTAACATCACAAGAGTAAATTCTGGATAGATTAGATCCAAATTCTAGTATGAATGTATATACTCTAAGATTTTGAAGTATAAGGGAAAGACTGGGATAACTAAGAATCAGTTGGAACTGATATCTAAGATCCAACTTTGGGACCTCATTGGAGAAACCCTTAATTGGGAATAAAGGAACATGACATAAGGTTCATATTAAGTTTAATTATTAGTATTATATGAACTCTAAATATGAAATATGGAAAATATATGAGAAAAGTATGTAAGGGGCCAAGATAGTAAGAATCAATCATGAGGAATGGATTATATAATAGAGTACAATGTTTTTATGTACTCCAAAGCAAAGGGAAAAATAGAAGAAAAGAGTTAAGTATACAATAAGTACATAGAAGTGAAGTGTCTTCAAAAGAGTTAAAGTGAAGAGAACTAGATGAGCATGTAAATCATAAAACTAGGATAAGAAACTTAGTTGAAACAAAGAGAAATTTTGGAAATTATGAGCTTGATTAAGGAATGAGGGTTATGATATAATTGAGAGCATGGAATGTATACCTTTATTAATAAGTTTAATACATTCATCCTTACTTCCTTTGGATTCTAAGTCTCTATAGAATAACAAACTACTTTCTAAAGGAAGAACAAAAGTGTAGGTAAATAAATGAATAAGTCATACAAAGGTAGACTATATTCAGGAAGGAAAAACTTGATTGAAAGAGAAACTATGTTTCACCCATGCATGAGCCATTTGATTTAAAATGAAGGATATGTAATGTATCAAACATGAGGTGAAACGATTAGAGGGATTATTGATTTAGAATTTCAACTTCACATTAGTAAAAGGATAAAAAGAAATATGTGCAACATGGTATACATGATCATACATATGAATAAGCAACATGATCATAAGAGAAAAATAGAAGTTAAAGATGACATGTGGAATAGTAGTATATGGTAAGGGGATTATGGAAAGTAAGGAAGGGTTTGAAACATAATGGAGTAATATAGATTATAAAAGAAAGAGGTTGTGAGATTCAAGAAAGTGCTAATTATTCAAGTGTCCTTGTTGATAATTAATTAAACCTACATATGAGAAATTTATTATTGAATGTTTGAAAATAAGAATTATAAGTCTCAAAACCATCTTATCTTTCATATCTTCCTTAATGAGAGCAATGTGGGAATGAAGTGATAAGAAAATGAATCATATATGATGCATAACCACCGTGGTAGAGACATCTAGTGAATGTAATAATGACACACAATATGATGATGAAACCCTAGCAGGGTAATTGAGAATGTAATCTATCTAAATGGCCAAGTAAGAGAAAGGAAATTCAATCGATAAGATAAAGAAGACTTTAGTAAAATTTGTGAGATCCAAAGTTTGAATTTCAAATTAAGGGAGCAAAGTCACATTACAATAACGTCATGCTACTGACAAGGACCAAACCCTAGAATGTTTAGAGTTGTAGTAGTTCAAGGGATGTCATTTGTGATTTGACCTTGAATACTAGCATCTCTATAAAACAAGATCATGAGATTTTCACTATGAGAAGTAAACTAGCATTGATAGTAATCTAGGGTTTAAAGATAGCTAATCTAAAAGGTAGATAAACAATATGTAAATGATTCAGAGTAAAGAGTAAGATATAAATTTGAAATGTAACAAGGTTGTTTTGAACAAAATGAGAAATACAATATGAGTGAAGTGCGATATGAGATAAATTCTTGCAGTGATAGCAAGAATGATGAATAATCTATTTGTACCTTGTATGTTTCAATTTTAGGAATGTTTAATCTACATGATTAAAATGAGAAGGATGAGTAGCAAAAAGTAAGTAGTAGTGAATGAGGAGAGAGATGAGAGAAAACAATTGCTTATAGTAATATGTGAATTTTTTTTAGAAGTATAATTTGTTGAAGGTATATTAAGGGATGTAAATTGGTTTTACATATGATTTTAGTTGTACATGTGCAAGCAATATGTTAATTAAAGGTGTCTGGTAGTTTAAGTCATTCATACCAGTAATCCATCTTAGTATTGTACAATTGTGGTATGGTGATATGGGTTGAATGATGATGGAACAAAGGGAGGGTTACCCTGAATAAGGTAGTCTTACATATTCACTCATATGAATAGAAGGGATGATAACCATATTGTATTGATATGTAACCCTAATGAGGTATAGGTTGTTATACCTAGCTTTAATATAACTAAGTGATGGTAATTGGGTATGAATAGTCCTTGAATGACTAATACAATCATGGAGTAATTTGTTACTATTGTTGAAACCCTAGTATGCTATAACCTGATGGTTACACCTTGAATTATGTGTGGGTTCATACTTTAGAATAATATAGAATGTGATGGTAATGCTTCACCTTATGCATCCATGATGCAATGGGGATGTCGTGAGTAGTATTGTACAATTATTGTTGAATCTAGTCTTCCAACTCAAGGCTGTTTTGCTATTTGAGTAGCAAAATAGTAAAAATTCAAAACAACACAGTGAACTCTCTTTTGTGACTTAGAGGTAATACATAAAAATAGTACATATTGAGCCGTATGAATTGAGATAGTTGGATCGAATTATCAATGTTGAGGTAACACCTCAAGAGAATGGAAGTATTGAAATGGTTGTTTCTCTCTCTATTATGATTGATTGTGGCATAGAGAATTTGTTTTTTGTCATTTGAGAATTATTTAAAACATGTTGTGATTAGAAAAGAAATAAAGGACTTGGTGTTGAAAACTGCATTCAAGTATGAAATACAAGAATATAATGACACGTAAGATTTCAGAAGCTTAAAACAAACTTTGAATATACTTTTTTTGTGTATTTGTGTTTTGGGTATGAAACTTTTTAAGGGGGTGAGAATTGTAATGACCACATTTGTGCTTAATTGGTAAACTAAGGTTTACCTGAATGATTACATGCTTGATTAGATTGAACATCGTTTAGACTTGATTAATGATATTAGATCAATTGTGATGTTTCAAACCTAAGAAGAAACTCTAACTATGATTTTAGTTAGAAGAATTAGGGTTTGAGAAATGTAAAACCCTAATCGGCAAAAATTAGGGGTTTGATAGTACATGAATATGGAATTTGATCAAGATAGCAGTGTGGTAAATGATTTTTCATATTTTCTAAAAATATTGTTTTAATTAAATTTTGGATATGATATGGATAACTCAATCATGCATATTTGAGAAAAAGTTCAGAATATTTGAGTGTTCGTTGAATGTGGTTCTCAATCGAACGATACTTCAACCAAAATGTTGATAGAGTGCTTTTCAGCAGTGTAGTTTTTTATTTTTAATTATTTATTTATTGGTAACTCCAAATGATCTGAAATTTAACTGGAGATCTGAAACTCAATCATAAACTACATGTAAAATTTGTAGAATTGTTGATGTGTTTAGACCTTATCAGTAGACGAATTACAGTAACATTTGTATGACAGAAAATTCAGCTAAAATAAGAAAAAGTATAGTGAGGGGTCAATGTGCAATTGACCCAAGCAGCTCAATTGCTCTATATGGTCAACCTAACACACAAGGGGATCTCATAATTCTTGATTCAATCTAGAGAAACGAAATCCTAGAGAGAGAGGGAGAGTTAGGGTTTGAGAGGAGAAATTGATGGAGATGCTCACCTAGGGTTTTGCGGTCCGAGGAATGATGAAATCACGTAAGTTTAGCCTCTTTGGATATAGTTTCATGGTGAATCTTCTCTCACATGTCAAGATTCCGTCCCTCCTCTATTTTTATCTGAAATGGTGTCAAAACTTCCCCTTTTCTCACTCTTTCTTCATAATCAGTCATTTCTAGGGTTTCTGAGTTGAAAAGAAGAAGAATCGGGTGAATTGCTAGGGATTTGATATGAGATCGAGATTTTTAGGGATGAGCTGTGTTTCTAAGGTGTTTTCACACCTTAGGGAGAGTGGGAACTTTCTTTAAATAGTATATTGCATGAAAATTGGTTAAATCATCCAAAATCTTTAATTGCTTAGTATGCGACTACAAACCCTGAGTTGTGTGTTTGATCTAAGTTGTTGGAAAATGATATGAAATGGATTCTTCCTCTATTTGGATGAATTTCAGATGATAAAATCATATTAGAAATGTATACAACACATCCTAATGAGAATTCCCTAAGTATTAACATAGGTTATAACAGTAAACTAAAATATAGAGAATTTATCTATGACTGAAATTACTGTATAATTAAATAGAGAAATTTGTTTATCTGGATTCCCTTGGTTATGAATGATTGTTTATCTGAATTCAAAGTACATATATGTTAGATACTATCTTGGATTTCATTTAAGGTGAATAGTATTTGTTTGATATCTCAGTAGAAAGGGTGAAATCCTAGATGCAAGGAAAGTTGGATATTTGTGAATAGATATCGTGAAATCCATTTGAATGGATTTTCTTAACATGATAGACTTTATTTATTGAATTTTATTACTAATGCATGTTATCTCAGTGAATGGCATGGAACCCCAAATTCATCTTAGTTCCAAGTTTTCATGCATATATTGATTTTATATGATTTGTTGATAATAGTCATTATTCAGTGAATGTTTATGTCGCATGAAATCCTTATGAGAGGCATGTGATAAGTGAATGGGGTAAATGAAACCCTAAGGATAGGATGTTCAATGAATCAAGTATTTTGATATCAATGTTCTTAGTATGAGATGTGGTGTTGTTTAACAGTTCAGTTGTGGTAAATGTTATCAGTTGGTGTATGAAAAGAATGGTTTACAGAGCTAAACTAAGATATGTAATGTGATGCACAACTCAAAATTTGGGTTGAGGTGCACGTTTTCCAAGAAAGTACAAATAATTTATAGGTTCAAATGATGATTACTTGTATTTCAATTAATTAACTCTTATTAGTGTATTAAGAAGTTCAATTGCATGATTCTAGTGTATAAAGTATCAAGTGGACATGTATTCTGTTATTTAAGAATTTTAGTCTGCATGCAGGTATAAAATGTTGATTTCTCAATATATTATAGTGTTTTGAGTATATTGCTCTGCCAAGTTTAGAATGATATACATGTTGTGTTATAAACTTCAAATAAATAGACACGATAATGTAGAGGTACCAGAGTCAAGTATAAGTAAGGGAAAAGATACAATATAGTAAGAGCTTTCCCAGAATAATAAAATAATAGACTTATGAGCCCTGAACATAGTAGATTCCCTATGAGAGGTCTGCGCCATAGGGATGAAATGACCTAACCCTGGCAGTGTCCAGTATACGGGGGTCAGAACATACTAACAGGTAGTACGGGGGACGAAGCCCTAGTGGAAGTCTTATTAATATACAACATGTAGTGTCCAACATCAACCAGAGATCCTGGTGGTACTACAGTACAGAAACGCCAATAGGTGGCTTGAATCTCCGCATCTGTGCTCAAGTTAGAGGAGGTGTCTAGTTTTTACGGCATAATAGGTGTGCTGAGGCTAGAGAGCCATTTTTCTGTTGCAGACTGGTGACGTAGTCAGGCTAAGCATTACCGGGTGTGTCAGCTAAGTCTTGTATGGTGAGATCGTAGTTCACTACGAGTCTTCATATGTAGAGTACACTGCATATGATCAGGGCATAAGATAAAATATGTTCATATAGGTTTAAAGAGTTTCTTATAAGTAAGAAAGGCTAAGAAAGATTTGAGTACAGTTTCCCAACAATTATTCTTTGTATATTTCTGTATTATTAGTTCTCTTTGAAATTAATCAAGCATGCTCATATATTGATTTGCTCATGTAGATATCTAGAGTATCATGCCATATTTATGATTGTCAATGTTTAGACTCTGTAAAGATTACTACTGTTATAATTGATATTAGTTGCTCAAAAGTATATCAGTAATTATATCAGTGATTTAGACTATTTCTTTGAAGTACTCATTCACTGAGCGAGTAGGCTCACCCCTCTACTCAAAATTTTTAGGGAAACTATGGGGATTGAAGATAGCATTACATCAGAGTAGATCTGCCATACGAATTAAGTCTGAGTATATTTAAGTTCAATCAATCCTTGTCACTCTAGGTCCTTGTAAAGAAATAAGAGAGAGTTGTAAATGATGATGTATAACATTCTTCCTCTTTTAGCAATATATGTGAATCAGTAAGTCTTATGTGCTTTGAAGTATGAGAAACATAATGAATGTTCATACATGCATTTTTACTATTGAAATCAGATTACAGAAATAAAATTTTAATTCTCTTGTAAAGTTTGTTTATGTGATTGGATGCGAGAAAACAATGAGTTTGAAAAAGAAGAAAAAGTTAAGTGTGATCTTTGTATTACGTTAAATCCTCAATTTATGCCCTAATCTCATGATTAATGGTAATTGTGAGATCAGGGTGTAACATCCAAGGTCAGTGGCGTAGCATTCCAGAAGTAGGAACTATTGGATGTAGCCATCCACACACATGCATCCCTACTTGAGGCTATAGAACTCAACTTCCTTCCTCCTCAAGAAGGCGAGACAGATGTACTTCTCTCTAAAGAGCTTTTGGAATTGGTTCCACTCCATGGTAGAGGTGTCTCCTGTGCGGGTGACACCATTCCACCAAACATGTGCCGGTCCGTCCAGCACATACGTCACGAACTGAACCTTCTGGTGAGGAGGGCATGACATACCCTCAAAGGTCCAATCCAAAGCCAACACCCAGTCATCAGCATTATCCACCATGTTGTGTTCACTTTCACCCTTGAAGTAGGGTGGTTGCATCTTTATGAAGTCGGTGAGGGAGAACTCCCTCGGCTTGCTGGTGTTGGCGGCCATTGTGTGGAGTTGCCCCCATCATGGTTGAGAGCAACAGGCACAACATTTCTGGCTCTTGCTTCGATGTGAAGGCGGGGTGCCCGGAGTAGTAGGGTTGACCACACTATGGCCGGTAGGAGTCACATGAGTGTTTCCCACATTGGAGACATCAGGGTTCGACTTCTTTCCCTTGTTCCTATTGTAGAACAAGTCACCTATCCAAAAAGGTAGGGTTAACATATTAAGTTCCCAGGAGTATTTGAATCATAGATGAGATAAGAATATTAGCATAGGTGAGAAAAGAATATCTAGAATGCTATTGCCTAAATGCATACTATTTTGGGCAATTCATATTAGCTCAGGATAGGTCAGTATCATATGGGCACGGGAGTCTTCATAAACAAAAGCTAGTGGTGCGGAGGACAATATTTCCAACCCCCGAAACCCTAATCCATTCTAGACACCTTTTCTTCAACTTCATGTCCTAATAGTTGCCTAAAGGCTCTGATACCATGCTGTAAAGAGGTGAGATAACCTCCTTACTAAAATTTAAAGGAAGTACAAAACATCCATCTTTTTAGAAAGACAAAAGATATTGAGGGATGCATGTATAATATTCCAAGTAAATAAGCATGCACCAGATACATTATAAAATGTGAATAGCATCAGAAATAAAAGTACTAAGCCTATTACATGACTTTTTTTGTACATTACATGATTGTTCCCAAAAGAAAATGATAAGATAAAAGGATCTAGCTTTAGCAACCTAGACATCCTTTCAGATAGCTTGATATCTACTCCTGAGATGACTTCCTTTAAACTTGTCCTTCTCCTTGCTCAGCACCAACACCTGAGTGGTTGGGAAAGCCCCCAGCAAAAGGGGAAAGAAAACAAGGTATGTGTCACAAAACTAGTCTAGGATAGCAAGATAAGTAAAGCAAATAAGAACAGGCTAGGGTTCATCATAAGATGAAGATAACAAGAGTATGAGGCTATATTCAAAAGAAACTTGCCATTAACAATTATTTTAAAAAGTATTTGCATGTAAGATAATTATGTCTACCTAACTAAGTAGGGTTGAGGCATCTATCAGACCTCTAACCTATATGTGAGGGGAGAATAATACTTTCCCAATCACCTACAGAATTATATAGGGGAGAATAAAAACATTCCCCAAGGCGATTAAATGCACGCCCTCTGTGGGTGGTTGTACATAAATACCACTACTTTAATTTAAATAGAACATAAATCTACATGCTAGAAAAGTAGTCATGGAAATAGTATTCATAGTATTCAATAAGCATGGTAGTGGGGTATAAGACCCAAATAAGAAGACATTATAATATGATTTGAGGCATGAACAACATTAGGATTCAAGAATATAAGACTTAGGGTTCATTTAAGCCTCATTTGGGAAATATAGGGTTTGGCTGTAATGATCCCAACATAGGGTGTAAGGAATGCACATACCTCTCTTATTGATATCAACTACAAACTTTCACCACTTTAATTGAGTCCAAGTTCCACTTTGCCTATTCTCAAGGTATTAACGTGTATTAGAGTACAAAATGCACAATAATGTATAGAAACCCTAATTTCAAAAAAAAAAGCAAAACTCTGATTCAAATTTTGAAAATATCACCAATTAACTTATTAGGTTCTCCTAATCCAGAAAACATATTGTTATGTTAATTTTGGAGTTATGATGATTAAGATGTAATTTTTATGGATTTTATGCATCAAATTCTTTTTACAAAAATCACCCTCTGTAAAACCTGGAAATCAGACCTTAAAAATATTTTTATTAGATAGAGATTAATTTTCCAATTCAAAAATATATTTATTTTTCAAATTTGGATAAGCATATTAGAAGATATGAATTTTTCAATACTGACCAATTGGAAATTTCCACATCATCAAACCGATCGAGATAATGGAAGAGAGAGGGAGAGGGAGAAAACACCATTTGACCCAAGATCAGGTTTGAGAGGGAGAGGGAGAAAACACCATTTGACCCAAGATCATGTTTGAGATTGCATAGGTAACCAAACTAGATCTTCTAGGGAAGCTAAAATAGAAAGAAAGCAAAACCCTAGAAGAACATGGTAAATAGAGATGGAGATCATCGATTTTAAACATAGAACCATGTGTTTTAAGCATGTACTGAGCAATATATGAGAAGGGGGTTAACAAAACTTGCCTCTAGGAAGATAAGAAGGTTCAAACAACAAGGATCCTAAGATTTGAAGGTCCGGTTGCTCCAAGCCAAGCTCCTTTCTTGAGCAAAGATCACCTGCTCCACTTTAGATGTGCAAACCCTAGCAAAAGAGCATGGAGATAAGTTGTTTTAGGGTTCTAGGTGGAGTTTTACCATGTAAGGTCTTGGTTCCAACCTGGAAGAAGGTGGGAGGAATACTAACAGCATGAAAATAGGTAAGGAAAGGAGGATACCTACTAGTTTTGGTCAAAATCACCAAGGAGGAGCTTAAGAAATCCTAAATAGAGAAATGTGGAACCCTAGGAGCCTTCTTCACCAAGGTAGGCACCCTCTTTTACCTTGGGACAACAAATTTATGGCCAAACATAGAAGGAATGATTCTCTAAGCTAGAGGAAAGAGAAGGGGAGGATTGCTTCTTGGATTGGGAGGTGGGAAGGGGTAGGCATGGCTTTATAAAGAAGGGGGCAAGCATGAGGTGTCAATGTGACTTTCCATGTGTCCTTAGGCTAAGGCTTCATGGCCATGCAAAAGGACAACTCATAGAGACTTCTTGTATATCCAAGGTTGGTCCTAAAATCCCATGGAGTCTTCTAGGCCATCCCCACCATCCTCAAAATAAAGAAATAACCCCATTGGTTGATAGCTTTTAAAGATAAGCTCATTTATTAAGAGGGTAATCCCTATAATGCCCGTGGAGAGAAACACCTTCAAACCAAGGTGCAACCAGGTTCCCCATGGTTAAAAATCTTAAGAGTGGAAAGGGATTATCTAAGGATTAAAATTCAGGTGATAATTTGCAAAGAAAACCTCCCAATTGGGTAAATTGCATAAAAGTCTAAAATGTACCTAAAATTGCATAACTTGCACAAACAACATCCAAATCGAACCAAATTTGAAACTTAGGCTCATTTTATGTTTTCAAATCAAATAAAAAAGTTATATTAAGGTTTATAGTACTTAAATATGGTAATTAAGCTTGTTGAATACATTTAATCAAGGTTTAGGGCCTTGCACTTCTAGCACAAATTAATTTGCCATTGTTATTTTAAGTGGTGATTTTGCATTCTAGATCCTTAAATAAGATTTCACTGAGGTATTTGTGCATAAACCCTTATATTGGTACAATTAGTGAATAAATTTTCACTAAACCACTATAAATTCCACTAATTAAACATGAACCACATAAAGGATATAAATGAAAGGGAAACTTGGGAAAAAGGTTTACTTGGAGATTACATCTAAGATTTATTATGTTACAATGCCATTTGGGTTGACCAATGATCCAGCCTCTTTTAGGCGGTGCATGTATGCTATTTTTGTTGAATTGACTGAGACCATTATGGAGGTGTTTATGGATGATTCTCCATTTGTGGAAATAGTTTTGACTCTTACCTCCATCATCTGTCTCTTATTTTAGAAAAATGTGAGGAACCACACTAGATCCTCAATTGGTAAAAGTATCACTTTATGATGGCTGAAGGGATTGTTTCGAGGCCTTAGGATGAGCAACTGTGGCATTAAAGTGGATAGAGACAAGATTGAGGACATCTCAAAACTTCCACCCCCTTTTTCCGTCAAGGACGTTCATGCCTTCCTTGGACACACGAGGTTTTACAAGCATTACATTCGTGATTTTTCTAAGGTCACCAAACCCTTGACCAATCTTCTTCAAAAAGACACCCCCTTGGTGTTCGATAAAGCTTGCATGGCTAATTTTATTTGTTTGAAAGATGTCCTCATTTCTACTCCCATCATTAGGGACCCTGACTAGTCCTTGCCTTTTGAGTTAATGTGTGATGTGTGTGATTACGCTATTTGTTCTATTCTTAGACAACATGTTGATAAAAAGCACCATGTTATTTACTATGCATCCAAAACTCTTGATGATGCCCAACAAAATTACACCACCACTGAAAAGGAAATGCTTTCCATAGTATATGTCTTTCACAAATTTTTCTCACATTTTCTAGGGTCCAAAGTCTTTGTTTATATGGACCATGTGCCCATTAGATACTTTATGACTAAAAAGGATGTCAAACCCCACCTTCTTCGTTGGGTCCTTTTACTTCAGGAATTTAACCTAGAAATTCTACACAAAAAGGGTTGTGAGAATATTGTTTCCGACCATGTTAGTCACCTAGATTTTTCCGATGATGATGGCATCCCCATAAATGACTCTCTTCCAGATGATAAATTGTTGAAAATGGAAAACCAATAGCCTTGGTTTGTCGATTATGTGAAATTCTTAGCCATTGGTGTGTTTCACCCTGAATATAAGAGACATTCTAAGGCTAAATTCTTACATGATGTGAAACAATATTATTAGGATGACCCATATCTTTTTAGATTGTGTTCTAATGAAATTTATCATAAGTGTGTCATTGAGGAAGAGGCTCATGACATACTTGAGCTGTGCCACGCTAGCCCCATTGGAGGGTACATGATTTCTCAACAAACTACTAGGAAGGTCTTACAATCTGGGTTTTTCTGGACTACTCTATTAAAAGATTCATACCATTTTATCCTTGCTTGTGATGAATGTCAAAAGACTGGTAATATATCTAAGAGAGACCAAATGCCCATGGCATCTTGGTAGGAGATTGAAATTTTTGATGTGTGGGGGGTAGATTATATGAGCATGTTTTCTTCCTCTTGTGGGTACAAATATATCTTGTGGTTGTTGAATACATTTCCAAATGGGTTGAAGCCATCCCCACCAAAACCTGTGATTCAAAACCCGTGAACAAACTCTTCAAAGATATTATTTTTCCTCAATTCAAGATACCTTGGACCATAGTTTCTAATGGAGGTTCCCATTTTCTAGAGAAGAGTTTCAAGTCCTTGTTGAAACGGTATGAAGTCCATCATGAGGTTGATACCCCTTACGACACTCAGACTAGTAGTCAAGTTGAGGTGTCAAATAGGCAAATCAAGTCCATCCTAGAAAAAATGTTAAATTACACTAGGGGTGATGGGGATTTGAAACTCAATGATGCCTTGTGGGCATACTTGACTTCCTACAAAACCCCCATAGGTACCATTTCATTCAAATTGATTTATGGGAAAGCATGCCATCTTCCCATAGAATTAGAGCATAAGAACAATTGGGTCATTTAAACTCTTAATTTTGACTTAACTACTGCAAGTGAAAATCGATTTTTGTAAATGTAAGAGTTAGCTGAGCTTCAGATGACGACTTATGAAAATTATAGAATTTACAAAGACAAGACCAAACTATGGCATGATGGCTATATTAGGTGAAAAGACATTAGGGTGGGCAACCAAATTTTAATGCACAATTCTAGGTTTAGACTTTTTCCTACAAAACTTAAATCCTAATGATACGAGCCCTATCTTGTAAATGTGCCTACCCTCATGGCACTTTTCTTATTTGGGATAAGGTGTTAGGGGAGTTTAAGATTATTAGACATAGGCTTAAACGGTACATCACCGTTGAAGACTTTCTATCTTCTGAGGCACATCACCTCTCTTTACTTGAATATTTCGACCTATACAAACCCCCACCTCCCCCTCTCGAACCTAAAATGGCTCCTTGATCCAGCTCTGTCAACCTTAGACATAAAACTAGGCCCTTATTGGGTGGCAACCCGATCATTTAAATTTTTGCAAATTTTCTTATATATTTATTTTAGCTAACTGTTGTTGTTTCAATTTCAAACTAATTCTCTTCGAAAAAATGAGAGGTTGGTAGTCCAACATGTTGTTTTTTATGACAACCAGTTACCCCACCATACCAAATAGTTGTTTGAGTATGACGAGATGATCGTCTTGTCCATCAAAGGACCTTTTCAAAAATTTTGAATATTTCGAATTTGAAAATTGTTTGGGCATTGTATTCATGCCAGACAACTGTCTGACCTGCATGAGACGATCGTTTCATCCACTTGGGGCTGAAATCAAGGCTAATGTTCGCCTCTATTATTGAACCACCATTCGATCATTTGGCCCATCCGAAATGGCCATTTCACGTCTTCAATATGCCTATAAAAATTGCAACTCAGTGGTGAGTGATTCACCCACACCAAGAATCCCTTTCTCCTCCAGGGCAAGATCTCTCCTTCTCTCTACTGTGATCTACCCATCTCACTGTCGCGAGACACCCATCGGAGTAGGCAAGCAATCCGTCCCAACACCATCATCTCACCAGTCCACCGTCTTGCATGCTTCTTTACAACATCGCCATTAGCCAAGCCATCGTTCATGCCATTCCTGGCACTGAGAAGCAGCCACAACTGATACTAGATGGACATCCCACCGACGTAACTTCTACCAAGTCATTCCCTTTTCTTGCCAGTCACTGCCACCAAGCAAGTCAGCAGCACCATCCACAACTATCACCTACCTCCTCTCTAATACCAGATAGGCATCTCAATGATCGAGATGGCCACTTTGTGACCAAGCATCTAGAAGCACCATGCAAGTAACAACCGCCAGATGACCGTTTGGTTCTCCTAGGAGACTGTCTCGTCAGTCGATACGAGCATCTCAACCTTTCCAGATGCCCATCTCGACACCTGTAGCTAGAAACAAATGTTCAACTACTTTCAAAAGAGCAAAGGGAAGTCCCATGCTTCCTCCTCATGCAAGCTACCTCACTGTTCCCACTCTACACTAGGCATTCAAATCTATAAGACTATAGGTGAATCTTTGCCTGAGGTGGCCGAGGAGATGCTCTAGGACATCGATGAGGTTGACAGACTCATCTAGGAGATTGGAGGTAGACGGTCCTCATCCCACCGTGACCCCAATTTCGTTACTCCTCGACCACCTCGCATCGCTTCGCATCCCAGAACTTATGACCAGTTTGTTAGTCACGAGCATTCTGTGAGATTCAAGTTATTAGCTTCTATCAGGGTCTCCCTCCCAAGATGAGAATGTGGCTCTACTCTAACTGTACTTGGCATCAAAATAGCGGTCGACAACATTCTTCGAAACAACCACATTATGACAATCGTCTCCCGCATCCTTCCAGTGTAGAGTGATCTCACCCTTGAGTTCATGTCTTCTTTTTGGGATTACTACTACTCCCAAGGGAATTCTAGATGTAAAATCCAGATATTTGGGGAACACTTGGAGATCCCATGCCTCTAGTTCACATCCATCATCATCGACAAATGCAAGTTCAATTGGCTATCTCAATGCATGGGTCACCACCATGATGACTATCCTGACTCCTATAACATGGAGAAATTTTGGGAAGACATTAGGGGCCTCCCACCCAAGATACCTAGTGGCACCAAAGCATCCAAAGTCAAAAATCCCATGGTATGCCAAATTCATCGTGTCCTCACATGCACTATTTTTAGCAGGGAGCGAACACAAGTAGTAGTTACCCACCTCAGCCTCTACACTTTATGGTGTCTGCTAAATTATGAGCCTTTCAATTGGAGAAATGTTATGATTTCACATCTCAACTATCAAGGTACCGGCAACACCTCTTCCTCGCTCTATGTTGGCAATGTTATCACTATGGTGGCCAAATTTTTATGCTTCACTCACATCCCTTTTCCACCTTTGGATCACATACATCATCTGATCAATCTCGCATATTTGAATGATTGCAAGTCATCTGCTATGGAGCAGCTAGGGATGTCTATTACTTGACATTCAAAGGAATAACCTTTGGTGTAAGCTTCCTCAACATGCTAGGTTTGCACCTACAAATCTAGTGTTTGATTTGACAAACCTGTCAGGACACATTTAGTGCTTCCTCCAGGAGCATCCCAATCTAGTTGATGTCCTCGGGCCCATAACTCATAGGAGAAGTGTCTCAATGGTGTCACATGGACATGAGACTAGACCACCACCTCCTCCTTCTTGACTCTGCACTAGGAGACACATGGCCACTGAGGAAGGCCATGGGGAACCTTATGGATTCTATAAGGTCCAAGACCAGTTGGAAGAGATCCAATGCGATCAATAGTGTCAAGGTCATCAGCACAACCATATGTATTTAATGCATCACTCCCATGAGTCCTGGAATGTGCACCAAGGCCACTACGATGCCAGCAGACCTTAGTATGAAGAGTATGGGGCCCGTGAGGTCTACCCTGACCCCAACTCCCCTTATTGGGGAAACTACTACTACAACCCTAATTCATCTTTACACTTTCCTCTACAAGATGTTGGCTAAATGGACATCTATAAAATTCCTTTGTTTTGATCATGACAAACATTTCATTCTTATTTATCTGACGAGCTACTTGAGTGTGCAGGATGACAAACCTATAAGGGAAATTCAACACGAAGTATTTATATTTTCATGCAAATGTAATCATTGTAAAAACTTGTACAGAAATATAATGTACAAGTACTTAGAATCGCATGTAAATCAAGCATTGGATTTTCCCTAGCTAAACACCTTAGTCATCCATTCAATAGGATCACCTATGCACACTCACACACATAATCAATGCCTAACTTGAAATCTTAAAACAGGATCTATCTCGGTCGACCAACTCCTCGACCGAGACACTCTCGGTCGACAAACTCCTCGACCGAGAAAGATCCAAAGTAGCCGTTAGACACAACTGACAAGTTAGTTGGCAGATGAAAATAGACGTTGATCCAGAGAGCCTGTCGGTCGACAAAACTTCGACCGAGTAGGTGTCTCGGTCGACAATTTCTCGACCGAGACGATCTCTGACAGAAACTGCAGAGTAAAGTAATTAGTCGTTGCAAAAGCAACAAACTTGTACCTAACGGCTAGTTAAGCACTTAGAAACCCCTAGAAGTTATCTAGAACTTCCTTAAGCATACTTAGGCCATTTCTATAAATAGGACAAGCCATAGGACACTAGAACTCACTTGATACACTTGCTATACTTGAGAAAATACTTGAGCCCTCTTGTGCAATCTGTTGTGAATTGAGCATTGTGATAAATTGGCCACTTTCCTCTTAGCTCAAGCTCGTCCTATAGGCTAGATTTTCCTAACCCTAAGCAATCACAAGTCCATCATCTTGGCTAGGAAAATCCAAACGCTTGATCTAGGCTAATCAAGCCTTGAGCTTCAAGGATAAGTTGTATTTTCTCTTATTTCTTTCTTGTTCCTAGTATTCCTTGTACTCTCCTTGCTACTCTAGGTAGGAGGCTGCGGATTGGAGAGGGTGAAGCTCTTCGTGGTGAAGAGGAGGAACTTTGGACTACTTCAGAAGGCTGTCTTGACGGGAAGCTACTTCAGGAGGAAGGCTACTTCAAGGGGGAGCTTGAAGTTACTTCAAGGAAGGCTGCTTCGAGGTTGGCAAGACTACTTCAAGGCGAAGGCTGTCCAAAGGGTGTTTGGAAAGTATTGTAAATTTTATGTAATATCCTTGAAAGGTAATAAAATTTAGTACTTTCAAAATCCCGGTTGGGTAAGCAACCGGGTAGTGGATTGACTCCTTAGTATTTTCTAAGGTGGAACCACTCTAAACACCTGTGTTCTTCTTCTTAATCTTTACTTTGGTTGTTTGAGTTTAAATTACTTTAAAATCTATATAAAACTCTATTCACCCCCCCTCTAGAGGTTTTCAATTGGTATCAGAGCAGGGCTTCAAGGAACCTTAACACGGTCTTGAAGAAATGGGTGATGGAGTGCTCAACCACCTCAACATTGAAGGAACGCTCGTTGCTAGACCTCCGGCATTCGATGGGACAAACTATCAATACTGGAAGAGAAGGATGCAATTCTACTTCCAAGGAATCAACTGGGATCTTTGGAGAATGGTATCTACACCATACACACTCCCACAAGACGATTTCGCAGTATGGGATGCTAATACGGTAAAAATGGCCCAAATGAATGCAAAAGCAGTAAGCATTTTATATTGTTCCATTTCAGTAGGTGAATTTAATAGAGTATCAAACTGTGATACCGCATATGACATTTGGCATAGATTATCTATAACATATGAGGGTACTGTTCAAGTTAAAAACTCTAAAGTTAGTTTGCTTAAAACCAAGTTTGAACATTTTCGTATGGATCCAAACGAAACTATTAGTGAAATGTATTCAAAATTTTCTACTATTGTTAATGGTTTGAGTGCTTTAGGGAAACCTGTTCTTGAGGAGGATCAGGTATCAAAAATACTTCGATCTCTTCCTCCAAAGTACAAACCAAAGGTGACACCTATTGCAGAAGCAAACGATCTCACTCGCCTCAAAATGGAGCAGCTCATCGGAAACTTAGAAGCTCATGAGGCAGACCTAGAAGAGGAAGAGAGAAGAGAACATGAGCATCAACGTGGGCCAAAGAAAGACGTGGCTCTCAAAGCATCAAAAGCTCTCTCATAAGAGAGTGAGGAATCCAGTGGAGAAGAAGGAGAAGAAGCATTGATAGTCAACGGTAAGAAATACAGAAGGTTTAAATCTAATAAAATTTCTAGTTCTTCTTCCACTCCCAGGTGCTTCGAATGTGGAAAGAAAGGACATTTCAAAAATGAATGTCCCAAAGCTAAGAAGGGAAAGAAAAGCTCACATAAGAAGAAAGAAAAAGCTTATAAAGCGGCATGGGATGAAACGAGTGAAAGTGAAAGTGGAGATGAAAATGTGGAATGTCTAATGGCAAGAGAAGACAATGAAGACTCTCAAGAGGTAAGCCTTATTGATCTTCCTAAAGAAGAGTTAATTACTAGTTTACAAGAAACTCATGATAAGTATGTTGATGCCAAGAAGAAACTAAAGAAAGCTATAAAATCAAATAATGAGCTCATTGCTAAATTAGATGAACTTTCTTATGAAAAGAACAACATTGATCTTGAAAATGTATCTTTAAAAACATCTTTAGATGATTGCACTAGAAAGCTACTCAATTTGGAAACCAATGTTGATCTTCTATCAAAAGAAAAGACTGATTTGCTAGCTAAACTACAAGATTATCAAACTCAACCTATCTTGTGCAACCATTCGGACTATGATAATATTGTGAAAGAAAAAGATTCATTGTCTTCTGACTTAGACCAAGCAAGAAAAGATATACATAAGAAGATGAATGACATTGCTACGTTACAAAGAGAACTTTATAAGTTAAGGAGAAAAGATATTCTTGATAACATATTGAAAGTTGGAAATGTCTTCAATGGAAGAAAAGGTTTGGGATATGTTCCAAAGAAAAACCAACCCAAAAAGACCCAAACTATGTTTATACCCAAAAACACAATGGCTAGAAAGAGAAATGAAGTTGATTCTGTTACTTGTCATTTCTGTTTACGTCTTGGACATTACTGCTTTTCATGCCCCTACAAGACTAAGAAGTCCAACTTAGTTTGGACCCCAAGATCCCGAACTTAAAAGAATGGAATGTAGTTGAGATATGACAAAATACTTAATTTTTGCTTTTATATTGTTCTATCTCAACAAACGATGCTATACTTATTGGTATTAATTTTTCTGCATTGCTGTACTAAAACAGAAACTTCGTCGGTCGAAGTACTGTCGACCGAGCTCTGGGTCGGTCAAAGTATTGTCGACCGACTGGATGTCTTTAAATCGAAAATCTTCCAGTACTTATTTCGGTCGAGAAATTGGTCAACCGAGAAATTTTCTGTGTTTTTGATTGTAATACAGTAACTTGCTCGATCGACAAATTGTCGACCGAGAATGATATCGGTCGAACAATTGTCGACCGACTGGTTTTCTGTATCAGAACTTTTATACACATAAGCAAATTAAAAGTTTCTAACCTTATCGGACCATCACATGGGTACCAAAATCTACATTCTAATGCAGGAATGGGTCGTTGACAGTGGCTGCTCCAAACATATGACCGGAAACAAGGATGCATTTTCAACTTTTGAAGAAAAGAAAAGTGGAACGGTCACTTTTGGAGACAATGGTAAGGGCAAAATCGTTGGAATAGGTAATGTTGGAACAAATCTTGAAATCAAAAATGTTCTACTTGTTGATGGATTGCATCACAATTTAATTAGCGTAAGTCAACTATGTGATAGTGGTTATGATGTGTTATTTAACAAAACCTGCTGCAAGTTGTTGATAGAAAACACTACAAATGTCATTTATGAAGGAAATAGAGTTGGAAATCTGTATATCCTTAAACCAAACTCTATGAAATCAGTAATAGGCAAATGCTTGCTTGCAAATGAAAATACCTTACAGCTATGGCATAAAAAGCTAGGACATGCTAGTTCACACACTATTAAAAAGTTAGTGAAATATAATCTTGTTCGTGGATTACCTGCTCTGTCTTTTGATCAAGCTGAAAACTGTGAACCTTGCACAATGGGAAAGCAAACCAAAACATCTTTTAAATCAAAACATGTACTTAGCACCAGTAGATCCTTAGAATTAATTCATATGGACTTATTTGGACCAATGAGGACACAATCTATTGGTGGTAAAAGATATTGTTTTTTTATTGTTGATGATTATAGTAGATTTACATGGGTACATTTTATTGCAACTAAAGATGATACTATTCATGTCTTTATGCAATTTTGTTCTAAGATTGAAAATCTTTTACAACATAAAATATGTACCATTAGAAGTGATCATGGTGGCGAATTTGAAAATCATACATTTGAGACCTTTTGTACATCTCAAGGGTATACTCATAATTTTTCTGCTCCACGTACCCCACAACAAAATGGTATAGTAGAATGGAAAAATCGATCCCTACAGGAAATGGCTAGGACCATGATGCTTGAACACAACACACCTAAAACTTTTTGGGCTGAAGCCGTAAACACTGCTTGTTATGTGCTTAATAGAGTAACTATTCACTCTCATTTGAAGAAAACTCCATATGAAATACTACACTCTAAGAAACCTCGAGTTGACTACTTTCATACTTTTGGCTCCACATGCTACATTTTAAATACCAAAGACGATAGAGACAAGTTTGATTCTAAATCACACAAAGCATTCTTCTTGGGTTATACCACTTCTAGCAAAGCCTTTAGAGTATATAACACTATATCTAGAAAGGTTGAGGAATCCATTCATATCTCTTTTCATGAAGAATCAAAATCTGAAAATCTAGATATCATTGATCTCACTAATCAATTCGAAAATACAACCATTTCCAATGATAGTGAGAAAATTTCTATATCGGAACCCCAAGTTGAAACACAATCTACACCTAGGCTTATCAAGGATCATCCCCAAGAACAAATTATTGGAGATCCAAATGATAAAGTCAAAACTCGGTCTTCTTTCAAAGATGTTGTAAACATGGCTTTCGTTTCTATCATTGAACCTAAGAAGATATCCGAAGCTCTTAAGGATGATTACTGGATAATATCCATGCAAGAAGAATTAAATCAATTCACTAAAAATGATGTATGGGATTTAGTTCCTAAACCACAAGACAAAACCATCATAGGAACTAAATGGGTTTTTAGGAATAAGCTCAATGAAGCAGGAGAAGTCATAAGGAATAAAGCTCGATTAGTAGCACAAGGATATAATAAATAAGAAGGAATAGATTTTGATGAAACATATGCACCCGTAGCTAGACTTGAAGCCATTAGGATGTTACTAGCTATTGCTGCCCATAAAAACATTAAGCTATATCAAATGGATGTCAAAAGTGCATTTCTAAATGGCATCATACAAGAAGAAGTTTATGTTGCTCAACCACCGGGCTTTGAAATACCAGAAAAAGGTGACCATGTTTATAAACTTAAAAAGGCACTTTATGGTCTAAAGCAAGCACCTAGGAATTGGTATGAACGGCTCAAGACATATCTTTTTGATAATGGTTTCTCTATTGGAAATTCAGATTCCACTTTATTCTTCAAAACATATGCATCTGATTTCCTAGTTGTGCAAATATATGTTGATGATATTATTTTTGGAGCTTCAAATGATTTATTATGCACACAATTCAGTGACATTATGCAAAAAGAATTTGAAATGAGCCTTATGGGTGAATTAACATTTTTTCTTGGTTTTCAAATTAAGCAAACGCCTGCAGGAATTTTCATAAGCCAAGAAAAATACACTAAAGAACTTTTAAAACGCTTTGGGATGGATCAATGCAAACATGCTACTACTCCTATGGCTACTTCTATCAAAATTGATAAGGATGAAAATGGGGAACCTATTGATGATTCCTTATATCGAGCTATGATTGGTAGTTTGCTATATTTAACCGCTTCTCGACCGGACATTATGTTTTCCGTTGGTCTTTGTGCTCGATTTCAATCTCAACCTATGCAATCTCATTTTCTTGCGGTTAAACGAATTCTTCGATATCTAGCTGGCACTACTTGTTTCGGTTTATGGTATCCAAAAGGACAATCCGTGGATTTTAAAGCATATACTGATGCGGATTATGCTGGTTGTCGACTTGATCGCAAAAGTACTAGTGGTGGATGTTTCTTATTAGGAAGATCCTTAGTATCTTGGTTTAGTAAGAAACAAAATACGGTTGCCCTATCTACAACTGAAGCTGAATATATGGCAGCCGGGTCTTGTTGTGCTCAAGTACTTTATATGCAACAAGTTTTAAGCGATTATGGTTTTAAACTTTCATCTACACCTATCTTTTGTGATAACACGAGTGCCATAAACTTAGCACATAATCCTATTTTACACAGCCGGGCAAAACACATTGAAATCCGTCATCACTTCTTAAGGGATCACATATCAAAGAATCATGTTTCCCTTCATCATGTTGATACGGAAAATCAATTGGCTGATATTTTTACAAAACCGCTTCCTTTAGATCAATTCAACAGCATTAGGAAGCAACTGCTTATTACTCCTTTGGAAGATGTTTTCTTTGATATCTGCGATTCTTAACACGAATACTTGTTTAATTGTATCATTTTGGCTTTTCAATGGACATTTTTTTAGATTTGATGGGATATCTAATTAAGGGGGAGCTTTTATTAAAACGGTTATCTTTTTGAAATGACAAAGGGGGAGAGATATATAAAACTATAACTTAGTATTTATGACAAATTCAATCAATGAGTTTCATAAATATACTCTTGGCTTTACATTGAAAGTTGCTATATTCCCAAATGAACTGGATTTCATGTTCCATAATTCATTGGGAATAATAAGCACACATTTTATAAACAAGAGGAAAAGTTACAAATGGCAATCTAAAGGTATGACATTTATATGTTTTATATTTCCTTTATTTATATTTTGGAAATGTTTGTCATCTTCAAAAAGGGGGAGATTGTTGGCTAAATGGACATCTATAAAATTCCTTTGTTTTGATCATGACAAACATTTCATTCTTATTTATCTGACGAGCTACTTGAGTGTGCAGGATGACAAACCTATAAGGGAAATTCAACACTAAGTATTTATATTTTCATGCAAATGTAATCATTGTAAAAACTTGTACAGAAATATAATGTACAAGTACTTAGAATCGCATGTAAATCAAGCATTGGATTTTCCCTAGCTAAACACCTTAGTCATCCATTCAATAGGATCACCTATGCACACTCACACACATAATCAATGCCTAACTTGAAATCTTAAAACAGGATCTATCTCGGTCGACCAACTCCTCGACCGAGACACTCTCGGTCGACAAACTCCTCGACCGAGAAAGATCCAAAGTAGCCGTTAGACACAACTGACAAGTTAGTTGGCAGATGAAAATAGACGTTGATCCAGAGAGCCTGTCGGTCGACAAAACTTCGACCGAGTAGGTGTCTCGGTCGACAATTTCTCGACCGAGACGATCTCTGACAGAAACTGCAGAGTAAAGTAATTAGTCGTTGCAAAAGCAACAAACTTGTACCTAACGGCTAGTTAAGCACTTAGAAACCCCTAGAAGTTATCTAGAACTTCCTTAAGCATACTTAGGCCATTTCTATAAATAGGACAAGCCATAGGACACTAGAACTCACTTGATACACTTGCTATACTTGAGAAAATACTTGAGCCCTCTTGTGCAATCTGTTGTGAATTGAGCATTGTGATAAATTGGCCACTTTCCTCTTAGCTCAAGCTCGTCCTATAGGCTAGATTTTCCTAACCCTAAGCAATCACAAGTCCATCATCTTGGCTAGGAAAATCCAAACGCTTGATCTAGGCTAATCAAGCCTTGAGCTTCAAGGATAAGTTGTATTTTCTCTTATTTCTTTCTTGTTCCTAGTATTCCTTGTACTCTCCTTGCTACTCCAGGTAGGAGGCTGCGGATTGGAGAGGGTGAAGCTCTTCGTGGTGAAGAGGAGGAACTTTGGACTACTTCAGAAGGCTGTCTTGACGGGAAGCTACTTCAGGAGGAAGGCTACTTCAAGGGGGAGCTTGAAGTTACTTCAAGGAAGGCTGCTTCGAGGTTGGCAAGACTACTTCAAGGCGAAGGCTGTCCAAAGGGTGTTTGGAAAGTATTGTAAATTTTATGTAATATCCTTGAAAGGTAATAAAATTTAGTACTTTCAAAATCCCGGTTGGGTGAGCAACCGGGTAGTGGATTGACTCCTTAGTATTTGCTAAGGTGGAACCACTCTAAACACCTGTGTTCTTCTTCTTAATCTTTACTTTGGTTGTTTGAGTTTAAATTACTTTAAAATCTATATAAAACTCTATTCACCCCCCCCTCTAGAGGTTTTCACAAGAGTGATCTTCTTCCCTCCATCTCTGATTTCAATTTTGTTGGGGACGAGTAAAAGTTTAAGTATGGGGTGGAAGTGGGTGGTACAATTCAATTCCACCCCCTATCTTTTCCCTTATTTGCTTTATTTTTTCCTTTTTATGTTTTTCATGTATATGCTTTAGTGTATGGCCTTTATATAGTTGACCATCCCTTTCTATTTTACTTAGTTGCAAAGGCAATTATCTAGTTGGCCCATTGAGTAGGCATCTATCATTGTACCCCTTTGAATTTAGTAAAACTTTTTGCTAAATCTATTGCCAATTGCCATGTCTGACACTATTGTGTCACCTAGGACCCCTAATAACCTCACTCTTTGGAATAGTTGGCAAGTCATAAGGAATTGATTAGAACTAAACATGATTTTTCCTTATATTTAACAAGTGGATTATCTTGTTATAAAACTTGCATGATGAGATTTATAGGAATATTTCAACTTGAGCAATGCCACTTTATAAAAAAAAATTGAGAGACTAGCACAAGGACATGTCTTCCTTCCCTCTAATTTTACTACTAAAAAAAAGAAGCAAAGAATCAGCACCGGACAAAAATCAAGTCCAGGGTGGCTTGCTTCCCAAAATAAAAATTCCATACCCCACAAAAGGATGTACCATCAAAAGATGCCAAAAGTGCACATGAAAAAAATTGTGACCAATGTATCCACAACTCTGTAGTTTCAAATCTCGAGTCGAATAAGGAGGGATCAAAAATTTTATCACTTCTTTCTTTTCACACCCCTCATTCGTCATGTTCTTGTGCAACAACTTACAAAAAAAAATAAAATTTGAGTGGGTAAAAGTGATAGTAAGAGAAAGCCTATTTTTCTACAAATTCTCATTTTAGAAGCAATATATGATATTTGTTTTGATAGGGAATATAAAACTTTATGTTATGTGGTTCTAGAAGATTGGGTCACTTGGCCAAAAATTGGAGGTAAGGACTATGGTGATGTTACAAAGGTGAGGATGACATTTTGGGAGTATAAATTGGAATATATTTGTAATTTAATTTTCTCAAGACAAGCAAAGATTCAAGTCCGGGGTATTTTGATGAATGCATATTCATCTATCTTTTTTCATATTCTTCTTAGTCATTTTCATTAGATTTTCACTTTTTTAGTAAAATCTAGACCAAATTATAATTTACCCGCTTCTTGATTTACTTTTGCAAATACTTATCCATTTTCTCAAATTTTGTAGGGTTTTCCTCAAAAGTTGATTCTGACCCACTGAGCTAGTGAGACGGTCATCTTACTAAGCCTAGACGGCCAGCTCACTCCCTAAGACCCCACGTTTCAGAGCCAAATGACCACCTTGACCTTGCTCAACCAGCCTACTCAACACACCAAACGAGCATCCTTATTCAACAAGATGATCGTCTCATGGAGCCAGACGAGCACCCAAGCAAGCCCAGATGGCTAGGTTAACTTGACCTAGAATTGAATCAATTTTCAAGCACATCACCACTTGATTAGGGTTCCAACCCTTTGATCATGTGGACAACAGCGCAAGACAAACACCCCAATTCATCCAAGCAACTATTTTGAGGTTTTACTTCAAGACCAAGAAATGAAAGAAATGGTGCCGCCACTTCATTTGACTATGGCTTGGCCACTACTCCAAAGCCACACCATGTCACAATCAAGATGGGCATCCCACTTCAGCCAAATGGTCATCTCAAACATTACTTTGAGCCCAAGATTGCACCCAAATGGAACCGCCACGACCCTCTTTAGGGTATCGATCCGAACATTCTAGGCCCATGTCAAGTCATCATGAAATGACTTTTTTTTCTAGAGAAACATTCATTTCGTGGAGCTTGAACAGAACATTCCAACAACCATTGTTCCTTTCTTTCTCTCCCCCCTTTTAGGGTTTTCCACCCCTCCTTACCCTATAAAAGAGGTAGGACTCCACTAAGAAAAGGATCCCAAATTTTGTACTTGATTTGTAGTGACATGTTGCCCATTCCAGTACTTTGTGTAGTCTTTATATTCAAGAAAAAAAGTTAGTTCTTTATTATACATATGGAGTTCTTTTATTATCATTCTTTCTTCTTACTTTTCTTTTTAGTGCAAGAGATAAAGATATTAAGCCATTTAATTGTCACCACCTTGGTCTCGTTGGAGATTCTAGATTTGTGGTCTATGGCTTCATATTTTTTTCTCCTTGTTTCACCCTTCTTCACTATGACAGGTGAATAGTTATCGAAGCAAGAGGAATATCCCCTTGGCCATTATTTCGATTGGATTAAGTTTATATGATTTTCCTTATATGGATGGCTTTTAGTTTAATAAAACATTGATTTACACAAAGTGATCTGTCATTTTCATCGTGAGTTAATTCTTATAGATGCGACTGTGGAAACTAGAATTTAGAATGACTAAACCAGTTGCATGGGGATTTAGATGTGACCATGGAAAAATCTCCATGAGGATGATGAACTATGAAGCATGACAGTCAGGACCGATAGGTTCACATGGACTTTGCCTTTTGTGTTTTATTTACGAATGATTCACATAACCTCTTCTATATTTAATTATCATGTATTCTTTGATGTTGTCTTTACTTTATCTAAGGTGGTGAAAACCCCTAAGCCTTGATTTTTCCCCATCTGATTTCAATTGTTTCTTCCAATGTTTGTTTCAATCACTTCCTTTTAATTCTTGCAATTTTGTCCTCATCCTTAGATAATCTTTTATTTTGTGTTAACGATTTACTTCCTTTACTTTTCTTTCTTTACTTTAATCTTTTCATTTCCATGCTTTACTGTAATCTTTTATTTCTCTTGCACTTTAATTTCTTGCACTAGTTTAATCAACACCATCAAAATTGGATTTTATTCTATAAATTTTTCAAAAAAAAAAGGAAATAATTTCAAAAAGCAATTGGGATTAAAAGAAAATGAATATGAAAAATGTTGTCCTTTGGGATCAACCCGTTTATACTAGCCTTAATTAGAAAGTGATAAAGGATTAAACTCTAGGATAATCATCTTAGTGAATTGGTGTGCAAACAATGCGTATCAAAATCCTAACTCAAGAGGAGGAGGTAAGTATCCTTTGGGTTCATCAAGAAAGGGGATGAGTAGTGGATGAAATTTGAGATGAGAAGGCCTAGAGGAAATGTTACTTCTAGAAAAACCCTATGTTGATATTACATTGGCTAAGGAAGTCCTCATTTACCAACTTAATGGTGCGGAGGAAAATATTGCCTACCCCCAAAACCATGATCCGTTCTAGACACCATTACCATAAGGTCTTGTCTTAATCATTTTTCTTCTGAATTTATGAATTACTTGAAATTATAAACTATAACAATATTACTCGTAAAATCTTGCACTCAAATACCAAATTTAATGGCCTTACTTTTTAACATTCTCCAATTAAAGACAGACCCAAAAAGTCAAGAGCCCTTACCTAAAATTCCCAAGGATACATATTTAATCAAATAATAAATGATAGAGAATAATTTCCATTAATCAAATATTGTTTACAAGGTGCTCCTCTAAGGAGTTACATGAATTTATATCATCAAAAATGTACATATGGATAAAATTATCTAACTTGTCCTCCTTTACTTAATCTTAATGCCTTCAGATAATTTCAGTCAATTGGCATGTCTTGATATCTTCTTATTTAGCAAGTACCTAAAATGGTGTGAAACAAAAGCATGGATCAGTACACTGAAATATACTATGTATGTTGGGGAAACATGGTCTTTACATGTAGGTGTAACAACATATCAACCAAAGAAACCATTAAGATTACAAAATTAAACAATCATTTTCTTGTTTTGACCTCTCCACCCTTATGCTCTTTGTCTCTATGGTGTGCCCTCTATTTAGGGATCCTCTTTATGGGGAACTCTATCTTTAGGGTTTGTTCGCTACAGTGGACATTCATAACCTTTCCTCACCTAGGCTTGGTTTTGATACATCAACCTTCCATTTTGATCTTGTCCTGAGGTGATCTTCTTTTTTAGGATTGATCACCCATCATTTCCATAATGACTTCTTTCACTCCATGCTCTTTAACTCACTAGAGATTATTTAGGTTTTGAGCAGGGTACATTTATATAAGATGGTATCCACAATGAATTTACAAATTGTAGGAAGTAGATAAACTATCAAGTAGTTTAGTTGCAATCCAATCAAGAAACTTCAAAAAGCCACAAAGTTTGTTAAGAAAAGTAGTCATAGGCATAACCATGTAGCTCTTGTTGAACCATGTAGATATCATGGAGTCATACTTTAAGCATATCATCCAATCATGCAATCAATGAGGAGCCCACACAACTCAGCATTAAATTTGCATGTTTGTAGATCCATCACATTATTTAGATTAAACCCTATTTGGGTCCTAATATAGGGTCTCCAGTTTTGGATAAGGAATAGGGGTATCAAACCCGAATTCAATTGCACCATAGTTTGTGTCATTAATCCACATTAGACACTAGGTGAAACCTAATTATAAAGTTAAGCCTTTTAGACCCTTTTGTGCAACTATTTCAGGTTATGCATCTTTAGATCCTAATTACCATATTTGTGACTCAAAACCTATAATAATATTCATTATTATCCAATATATATTCAAGACTTTGATTCTTATTAGATTGATAAAGTTAGTGAATCATGGATATTTAAATTTGATTATGAGTACTAAGACATAGCAATTTACATCATTGGTATTCAAAATCTAATTACAGATATAGATGATTTTGGGTCAAAAAACCCTATTCATTCATCATCCTCATTATCATCATTTTAGATTTTATTAAAACACAAGGAAAAGGTATTTGATGTATTTCAACACATTAATCACCAATTCTATGGTTTCCATCTACTAGTCACCACCAACTTTGTTATGATCCCTACTTTTCAAATTGGGATCAGAATCAGGCAGTGAATCCATTTTATTCATATTCTGCTCATTTCATGATCAATTTTAATACATTACTTGTTTTGATCCAAGTTACCAATTGATTACTACATTATTTACAAATTAATCGTATTTTCAACCCCTTAGATGAGGAAACTTCAGCGAATACTACATTTCTTATTACAACCCTAGCCATCATGGTTTTTGTTTGAAAGGATAGTCATAACCATACATCTTATTTATGCATGATGGGGTGACATGGTCTTTTCACTCTAACTCGCCTATTACCTTGGGACAAGATTGTATTGCCCCTCTAGGCAACAAAACAGTGGGCTATCCTCATGGATTCCCAGTCCATGAAACCCCAAAGGGGGTAGGAAAGGTTTCCCCTATCCCTACATGTCCTAAGTAGGTCCCTCTTGTGGTTGAAGATCGTCGGAGGTAGAGGAAGTTGGGTTTTTTACAATCGCATGTTGTAACAGATTAAAAGATCAATAAAAAAAGGTTGTGGCCCTTACCTAGGTACATAGGTGCAATGAGTTGACTACATTGGACCTCACAGAGTTCCTCTACCTTATTGCTACACTCTAGAACTTGATAAGAGCTTTCCCATACTTGCTTCACCGTGAAGATAATGAAGCAACGCTACTGGCGCTCTTCAATTATCGTACAATTTTGGACCATATATGAGGGGTTCTTCTTGTTCAATTCTCTTACCCAAAGACCTTCATGCTTATATAGGCTCTGAGTTGGTGAGGGAAAGAAGATATATTGGTAGGTTTAGGGTTCTTGATGAAGGAAAAGGAAAGTCTTTCTTAAAAAATTTAATATAAAACCTTGTGCAAAAAATATATATATCTCCCTCTCTATAACTCACGTTCCTCTCAACACTTACAAAAACCTTCCAATTTACTTTACATTTTTCTTGCAAAATATTGTATCCAATCTAAATAATTAATTAGTCCAAATTTGTCTCTTTAGAAATTTATGGTTAATTACATAATTAATTACATGGATCTAATTGTAACTTAGAATGTTCTACATTTTCTTTTATAGTCTTAGATTTGGATCGTCTATCTTCCAAAATTATGTTGGGTATGGGCATGAGGTGTCCCTTTTCTCTATTTTGATTCATAAGGACCTATACGTGAACTTTTGATTATTGGAAAAATAAAACATACCTCTCTTTCATCTCTCAAATTGTAAAGGAAGTCTTTCGATATTAAATCTTGATTTGGAAAAGGTTTTGGTGTAAAAAATTGAATATTAAAAGTACTTTTCTTTGCCTCTATGTATGTCCTTTACTTGACTATTTACGGCATATAGTGACTCTTTTCTTATCCAAATAGGGTAAACAATCTTATATAAGTATCTTCTCTCATTGAATTCTATATTGGATCAATTAAAACTCATTAATTACCTTCAACTTGTCTTTCTAGAGATTTTTTAAATAATTCCTTATTTAATCAACAATTTTCCATTACATTTGAATTCCTTTATTATTAATTTTTTCCCACTCTTTCTTTATCCAATAATTATCCATAAATTATATGAAATGCTAAAACACATGAAATCTCTTTTCAAAGGATAAATCACATTCTCAAATCAAGATTTTTAAATAAGACATGAAAATATCCAACTTTATGCATGTTCTTAACAATTTATTATTTACATTCAAATGTATGTACAGATACATGCAAAAATTAGGCTTATAACAATTTGTAATGTTTGGGCCCACTACCCAAGGTTCTAGTAGAGTTTCAAGAATGGTGACTGGCACCACATACCACCACTATTCGTAACTGCATGCTTTGTCCTCACTCACATGCAAGCCTTCGTGATATGGGTAGTCCAATCGTTCATTTTAAGATCATTTTATTTGAGGCCTCAAATTCTAGAGTGTTACAATCCCCCCCAGTTAAATCTTTGATGTTCTTGTCAAGGCTCAACTATATGGCCCCATAATATTTCCCCATGTTAATGCATATCCAAAATGGCCCATGGATACCCAGCTCCCAATCATGAAATATCAACACAAGGGTGGCTATATTACCATGGACACCCGTTTCAATATGCCTAGACCGCACGACTCAAGACTGGCATGCCACATGCCCATGTGGGCTCCAACTACTGGAGAGGTTATGTCTCTGATACGATTTGTAATACCTGGGCCAACAGCCCAATGTTCTAGTAGAGTATCAGGAATGACAGCTGACCCCAAAAACCACCACCAGCCTTAACTTCGTGCTTTGTCCTCACTCGCATGCAAGTCGGGATCAACTTCCCGACTGGTCAACCATCCTAGTACTACTCTAGGTTGAGCACGCTTAACTATAGAGTTCTTTAGAGAAAGGCTCCCTAAAAAGTAGGTTCACCTTGGTTATATGTGTTGGTATGTATGCCCTGAGAGCCAATCATGGGATGATTGGTGGGCTAAGATGTATGCTTTTAGGTTAAGGACCTGAACGATGAGATCATACGGATGCTAAGAGTTTGTACATTCTTATTATGTCCCTAGTCGGATGTCATTGTGGAAGGTAGATAGAAAACAATGACACACAAGACTAGATTGTGGTGTTGGTTGATGATAGAATCTCATTAGTCATGATATGGAGATATCAAACCAAACACATAGGTACTTGTTGGAGAACAAGTGTACTGGACAGACCCACTGTGAGTTTGACACATGGAACCATGACATGGTAGTGACAATAAGTTCTCACAGTGATGGTGGTGAATGTGATTCTTTGACCTAAAATCTCTACACTCAAAACATGTCGTTCGGTGCACTCTGGCATCATCAAACGCAGTCCTGAAACATGGATTTCTATAAAGGTGATGATTGGGTGGCTTTGACACATGGGACTTTTGAGGGGTGAGTGATAGATATGGGATTTGTCCCTCCTGAGGGATTATGATATCCATGGCCACTTGATGAGTAGTATTGAGATAGGCATGCATGAATGTGTGAATCAGTATGTGATATTGATTTCATACATATCTCCTCCAATCTAATATGAGATCAAGAAAGTGAATGAATGTTGACAGGATGATTGTTCCATGCCTTGAGTTCATTAGGGATATCAGTGACAAAGGAATTATACATTCACTGTAACACCATTCATGGATTGTAGGATTGAAAGTTGTTCTCCAACTTTCCTTTTCACTTGGGTAGCACTGATGTGTGACTAGGCACCGCTCTTTGCTTGTGAAGTTATAAGTGTTATGGACTTTCACTGCCAATGTGAAATGGACCTGCAGGGTCACACACATAGGATTTAACCTGGAAGAGGAGTTTATCCACAAATAATGTTTAGATTGATTATTAAAGGATTTTAGTAGTTCAAATAAACACTGAATCAATTGATAGCTTAGTATCATTGTGTTCAAGGTGTTGGACAGATTGATTAGAGTATCGGATTGATGGAAATTGTGATTGACTGATTTGCACAGTCTGCTGCCCCAACCGATCGTCTCACAGGGTTGAACCGATTGGCTCAGGTTGGTGAACCGGTCAGCTCAAGTTGTGAGTCGATCGGCTCATGTGCAATGAAACGATCGGCTCAATTGTTGAACCGGTCGATTCATGGACCAACCAAGATCGTTTGGAAAGCCAGAAGACTATTTTGCAAATACATTTGTTTCACTTATACAAATTCGATTTGTACAAGGATTAATATTTGATTAGTGGGAAATAAATATGAAAGTCAATTTGTGTTGAACCAGGACAACGAATCGATCATATCACAAGTGAACTGATCAGCTCAGGTGTCCCAACTGACTAGTTCAGATGTGAACCGATCGGCTTCTCAAATTACAACTTAGAACACTAGTTGCTCTACAAAGTTGTCGTTCTCTCTGGTTGTGGTAACGAGAGAGCCCGAGCAAGTGCTACCCGATAAGGGAGGCACAATAAGGGAAAGACAACTACAGAAAAGCAACTAGTTGCAGGGGAGTGTGTAGATGACTAGTACGGTGACAGGAGGGTTTGAATCCTTCTGATTCCTTGTGGGACAAGGAGATCGGAGTTCCAGGTGGTCTGTGTGGACTACTACAGAGGCGGGAGATTTCTGCCGCTCAGAGGACAGCTGTCAATCCCGACAGTCCCGGTGAGACCAGGAGTTGCTCAGACACCGTCCAAGACTGGAGGTGAAGACAACACAAGCCGCGAGGTAATGTCACTGAGAAAGCCTCGGGACAAGGTATGTCTTTACAAACCATCCTTCCTACTGTATAGACGTTGACACAATTCCTTTATTTTGGGTTTGGGATAAGAAATTTTTTGTTTCCGCTGCCTTCTCTGTCTTCCACATAACCCAACAATTGTATCAGAGACAGGTTAGCTGCTTTATACTTTAGGATTATCGATGTGATCGATTTTGGTTTGTCACCTTTATTTATTGCATACGATGTGAATAAATTTGGCTTTATGCATGTCCAATCCTAAATCCACAAATCCCAATATATATATATATATATATATATATATATATATATATATATATATATGATATGTAGTATGAATGCACTCGATATGTGTCGCCCTTAAACAAGTTTTTTGGTGGATCTATAGCGTGGTTATGGCCTATAAACCCTATGTATGTGTGCTTGGTTGAATATGGTTGCTTGCATATCAGTCTGCGCACCAATTCCCTATCTCCTATTCCTGATGTAACTTGAGATAACTCGAGATTTTTTTCCTACCTTTGCTCCCCTCGAATGTAACTCAGGGTTTCCCAATTTAAATGTAAATAGGATAGATCTTTTACTCCCTGTTATGTCAAAGACCGGAGGACATCTGACAACAACCGAGATGATCAGTTCAAGGCGTGAACTGATCGGTTGGAGTTCCAGACAACCGGTTCGAGGAATGATACAAGCGGGTGGCGGCCCTGAGGAGATGTATGACAACCAATGAACCGATCGGTTGGAGGTGCCAGTCGATCGGCTGGTGGCACCCAACTGACCAACCTGATGGAGAGCCGATCAATCATGGAGATGAGTTGATCAAACCTAGTGATGGCAAAGCAAGAAGTTCATCTTGTACAGGTTGCATATGATGTAGACCTAGATGACTGTGATTCCTCTTGGCTCGAGGAATCACATTAGGATGGCCATAATCATCACTTTTATCGTTTCACATGTTTTCTGTGGGATATAGCATGTATATGATATGTATTATGTATTGTGGTGATTGGAAATGTATATGTACCTATAAAAACCAAATCCCTCATTAAATATTAAAGTTTTAGATGCCGTCCAAATGCGACGCACATGAAAATCTTGATCGGCCAAGTGTGGGCACGCCCTAGTGTGGTACACTATCTATATCGTGGAAGCGTGAAGGATGGATATGTGGGTCTGCCCTAGCAGGGTGCATATTCATCGTGTTAGCTTTGGGTCGGACTTAACAAGGTGACCTAGATAGGATCTAGCACCTTGAGGCATGGAGGTGATCATGGAAAAGAGTTACATATGACATCTTTTAAGAGTTGCATATGATGCAATTGGCAAAAGTTGCCTACTTGGAAGATCGAAGTTGTGGGTGATAGCCCTAGTTGGTCCATCACTCAAAGGATTTTAGGATCTTGACCCACTAGAAGATTGTACGCTACAATCTTCTGAATTGATTGTGAGGGCTATCAATTTGAACAAAAATAGTGGGAGTGATAATTAATTAAAGTCCTAATTATATCGTCAATCTTTCAAATCAATCAAATAAGTCAAAAACTGAGTTTTGGACTAAATTGCATATATTTCCTTGTGTAGTTCAAATGAAAACAAACAACAATCACTTTTCATTGTGATCGGTCCTTGAAAAGGACAAGCTGAATGGGACTAACTTCCACGACTGGTTTAGGACATTGAGAATTGTTCTCACTCAAGAGCGAAAGCTCTATGTCCTGGATACTCGAGCTCCAGAGGAACCTGCTCCTACCACACCAACGGAAGAAAGGGATGCTTATCAGAAGCATTCTAAAGATGCCATTGATGCAAAGTGCTTGATGTTGTGCTCCATGAACCACGAGTTGCAGAGACAACATGAGAACATGGGTGTCATTGAGATGATTCAGCATCTCAAGAACATGTATGAACATCAAGCACGACAAGAGAGATATGATGTCTCTAGGGCGTTGTTCAAGTATGTCATGACAAAAGGAGATCTAGTTGGTCCTCACACGTTCAAGATGATTGGGTATGTGGAGAACCTGACAAGACTGGGATTTCCCCTGAGCCAAGATTTGGCTATTGATGTGATACTGCAATCGTTGCCAAAATCCTACAATCAGTTTGTGATGAACTACAACATGAACAACTTTGACAAGCTGTTGACAGAGTTGTTGGGAATGTTGAGGACAATCGAGTCACAGATGAAGAAGGACAAGCCTAAGTCTGTGATGATGATCAACAACAAGAAAGGCAAGTCCAAGCACAAGGGCAAGGGCAAGGCTAAGAAAGGTTCTGATGTTAGCCAGAAGCCCAAGTCATCTTTAACTCTCAAGGCCAAGGGAGGCGTGACCAAGAGAGGAAATGGTCACCATTGTCAAAACCCAGGACATTGGAAAAGGAATTGTCCACTCTATCTGGAAGAACTAAAGAATAAGGAGGCGACAGATGTCTCCACATGAAGATGTCATGAAATAAATTTATAACAGTTTTTAGGTATATGATACCAAGATATAAAGTGTAAAGCACCCAATACATGGGGCAAGTGTTTCCACCATAGATAGGAGTACTTTAGTTCATTTTCAGACTTGAAGGTATGTAATAGAGTTATGAACTACTATTTCATATTTTCCTATGGATAGAAACACACTATATTTTGCATATTGTATGACAAAGATAGCAATTAATAAAGTTGATGTTTCAATTTCAAAGATATGATCTTTATGGCAATGCCTTGTTTATCTTGTGGTACTTGGTATGCATAAGATAAAATGATACCTAAAATTTATTGATAACTCAAACAATCAAACTAGCATTATCATGAGAAATTCATCTATAGTTTCCATATGATGGATAAATCTAGACTCTTTTGGTTAGAGAACCATTAAGAGACATGAATCTCTTAGAGATGATTAACAAATCTTCACTAGTGGTAGTGGGAGAATGATTATCCTATTAGGTATAGTGCATGTGATGTATTTACATACCTATTAGAGTTAATGCTAGTACTTCAAATGGTGTTTACAGAAATACCAAAATGAATATCTTGAAGTGTTCAAGAATATCATAGATGAAGTACGAATTTGGTAAAGTGTTAATTCTTGATGAGATCCAGGAATGAAATACTTGCACCAAGTGTTTGAGAACCTTGTGAGTGATTATGATAGTGTATCATAGTGAGCTCGTGATTAAGGCATGGTGATGTCTAAATCAACAAGGAGTCATACTCTAAGGAGTTAGAGGATGATTATAAAATAACTAATTTCTTCTTAAATAAAGAATACCCTACACTAATAAAGGACATTAAGAATCACAAAGAGTTGTGAGTTCTTATATCCTTGACAAATACACCCTGATTATCTATGTGATGAGTTGGTCATGTGATGAGTCAACTATCTAGATGAATATGAGGAACCAGATTTTGATTTATGGGTTATAACCATTACATCCTAAATGACTTCCATGTAAACCATAAGGTATGACCTTGATGGTAGCACCCATTGGGATGAAATCCATAAGTGTGAATGAGTCTTAAGCGTTAAGACACATGGATAACATTTTGAGAAGGATGATGCTTGTTGATTGCAACTTAATGACTAAGAGATTTGGCATACGAATACTAAAACCACATTCCTATGAGGAATAAAACAAGGATGTGTATGTGACACAACCTATAAGGTTTATGAATCCATTAATGCAAATGAAGTCTAGAAGTTGTAATGTACTAATCAATATGATTGATTGAGTACAAGCAACTCAGAACTGTGATCTTTACTTTGATGATATAGTCAAAGAGTTTGACTGATATGACAAAGATAAAGAAGGAATCTGTGATTTAGTGGGAGCATATTTGCATTCCACATGTATATGTGAAATGGAAATGTTCTAGAATGGAAATCCAAAGTGGAAATTATCTTTAGCAAAAATAGAGACGTTTCCTATGTGATAGGAATAGAGATCTATAGAGATAGTCCTCAAAAAACCTCTTGACCTGAAAAGAGAGAGCATACATTGGAAATCTATACTGAAAGGTTCAGTATGCACAGATTCAGTGGGAGAAAAAAAAACTTATCCATGCTACATGGAGTTAGTATCCCAAGGCCAAGTGTCTAATTCTTATGAAGAATGGGAACACTAAGAATAGATATGGATCTATCATGTATGTAATCATCTCATTATCATGCATGTATGGACATAGCAATAATAAAATGCATTCATCATCGTGTATGTAGGACATGACAATGTGATGTGCTCATCCTGATAACTCATATGTGGGGCATGACGAGTGGATGTCTGTCTAAGTTCCAGTAAGGGTTACTGGAATACCATGAGAACTTGATAAGTACTTGAGAAGTACTAGTTCTATGGAAATAAGGAACGGTTCACTGTAAAGAGTTACATTGATGTGAACTTCTGAAAAGGACCGAAAATTAATCGCAATATATATATGAGATATATAAAGTGAATGTTTGTTGATAAAAGAAAAACGTTCCAATAAAATTGTTTTAAAAGGAAATGTTGAGTATCCATGTGTTAGAGAATAACAGTGGATACTATATGGATCTAGAAGTTCATAGAGATGAACTTATAGATATTTCGGTCATTGATGACAAGTAAGGAGTACTTGGTCATACAATTTGGCTAAAGGTTAGCAAGGGAATACTAGATCGCATATTATGGCAACTCCATCTCATACGTGTGACGTACATCGAAGAGATGAGATACATGTAGTTAATACCGACTTTGGCAAGGCGTTGCCATAACTTACTATGTTAGCATTATGGCACAGTAACATGTGGGACATGTTTGAAGATCACTATGAATATGATTCAAGGGTGATTGGCTCACAGTGCAAGTGGGAGTCTATTGGTATGTATGCCCTGAGAGCCAATCATGGGATGATTGGTGGGATACTGTGACAACCTCGATTTTCTCTCTCCTCCATTATACTATTTCTCTCTTTATTAGTGACTCAGATCACTCAACATAAGTTTAGTTCCATGACTCGACTTGTCAATGACCCATTTTGATTACTATATGCTTGATTTTCACCTTTGTAACATAGTTGCTCATGAACCTAAGTTTTTAACTCTTAACATAACACCTTTTGTAAGAATTTTTTTTGAATCTATTCAATTTTATACACTTGCTCCCTATTATATTCCAAGTGGTATATCTTTCCAATACGAATCTAATGACTCAAGAATCACCGCTTTTGGACCATCCTAGCCCAAGATATGCTAATTTGAAATTAGCTTGATTTACACATGTATTAATCAATTTTCTTGGATTTTGATCTTACTGGGCCCTTTTGCCCACGGCCCATCCGCCTAGCCTTTTGGGGTAGATGGCACGGATCTTCACCACCCTCAGATCCTGAGAAGACCACCATGACCTTTAAATCTGACCGTCCAACTACTTACCCACCCCATACCTTTCCTCTTCAGGAAACGAGCCTGCGGCTAGGGTGGCTGCTCGGACCTCCGCCCCAAATCCGGGAATGAAAGTGAGGGAAAGAGGGGATTGAACCCTAGTTTTGCTCCTATATAAGCCTCACATCTACATCCTTTTCCCATCTTCTCTTCTTTCCCCATGCTTGGCTGTACTCAACCCTATCTGCTTCACGCCCAATACCTGCTTCGACTTGAGGTCTGCCGCCGCCACCAAGGGAAGCAAGCACAGGAGCCTCTTGCGACTCCACGGAACCATGGCCGATTGTCGGCGACGCTCCAGCGGGGGGGGGGGTACCCCGAACGCTGGAAGATCTCCTCTTCCCCTACACCGGTGAGTAAGGGTGCCGCAAACCACCCCTGTTCCTCCTCTGCTCAGAACAGGGGAATCGCGACAATCAAAAGCGGGCTGGAGTATGGGTCGTCGATCCCTCCTGGAGCCACGCTGGATCTGAGTGATGAACGACTAGGATCACCCAAGCTGACAGCCATCTCAGGTCAACGCAGTCAAACCCACACCTGGGGAAGCCAGGCGATGCAGATCGCATGATTGATGGATCCACAATGCCACCACATCGAACGGATGGAATTTCTTCAGTTAATGTAATGGTAACGTTGCACTGATTTCCATATAGTTTTTGGTTTAATCTTTAAAATTTGATATCTCCCTGATCCTAAGGCCAAAACATACAAAATTATATATCAAATCGATCAACTCGACAAGACCTACACATTGGGCCTAGTCCCAGACCCTAAATCAAATATTTGTTCCCTGATTTCTTGAAAACACTAACATTAGTCATGTTTGAGCACATTTATTCACTATTATGATCAAATCTTGCATCTTTAATGACTTTTCTCTCTCCTAATCATGAAATCAATAATATTTATTCACCTTGAACCAAGTTGAGCTCCTAAGCTCCCCTTTTGATCCATGGTTGTCCCTAATGCATGTTGTAGTTTGTTCAAGGACTTTAATGCATGATCATGATGAAGTTTGAATCTTTGATATAATTATAGACTCCTAAGCATCAAATCAGTAGCTCTTTTGCTCTTGTGACCCTAATAAGGGCCCTAATCAACCCATTGTTCATGAATGACCTAGATTGCACATCTGTGCCTACTTTGGACTATAATGTTGAACTTTGCCTAGATTGCTAATCTTGCTTCTAATGGACATACACCTATTTTGGAATATGTTTCTTATGACCTTATGTTGCTGATCTAAACCATCCCTTATGCTTGGCTCTTTTCATTGATGATCTTTGACCTTGTTTGCCCTATTGTGAGTCTTTTGACCCTTTAATGCATGTAAATGGTTTAAACCTTGATATGATCATAGAAAGTGCATGGAACGTCATAATGGCATGAAACTCTACCCACACCATCATGATGCCCCCTAAATCAGTATAAGATCACCTAATGAACTAATAAGAAACTTGTAACCTAACTTGGCCAAAACCCTAAAATGAAGATAATTATGGTTAATGATGAGAATCTAATGCATATATGTAATCTTGTTGTTAATCAGGTTTGGCATGTGGCTAGATGGTAATGGACGTGTTAAGTTAAGAATCTCTGAATCAGGTATGGGCCTTATCTAGTTATATGGCTACCGCTTTCTTTCTTGAAAAGACATATATTATATGATTGTTTGTCTATTTTCTCAAATATTGCCATGTAGTATTGCTATGTCATACTCGATGTTTGCTTCGTCTGTTTTATAACTTGAACACATATATATGGAACTCCATTATAATATTGTTGATTAAGGGCTCTTGGTTACGACCTTGAGGTCCCTCTCGTATAAAAGGGTAGCTAAGCTTGAGCACCCTTACGGACCCTTCCGACGGGAAGATGGTCAAAGGCCTTAAACATGTTTGATATTGTTGGTATAATGGAGTGAAATGACATAAAATATGGTTTCGCATTTGTTAAACAATTAACATGTTTATTCTTGTTCATTTAGTCTTGAAATCTTTTAAAAAAATTATGTAAAGCTTATATATATGTGTATCTTTCAGCCCCATACTCAACACCTCGTGTGTTGACCCATTTCTCGTATGTTGTTTTTAGGTTCAGAGATGGCTAGAAGGTTGATGGGCTTGGTGAGATTTGCTACGTGTACTTGTTGTAAGATCCAGTTTTAGTGCACATGAATGACTTGTACCTTGACTCTGGAAATATGTAATTGAATTCATGAATATAATACATTTTGTATAATTTATACTTGTTGAATGTTGAGACTATGTTGGTGCCTTTATCTTGTTATTTGTTCATGTGTGCTAAGCTTTACGCTTCCGCATGTCGCATTTGGTATATGTTTGGTTCATGGGACTGGGATTCCGGTTCCGTGACAGATACATTAAGATTGATTTGATAAATATAAAAGGAAAGCTTCCAATTCTTTCTGGTTCAGTCATATGAGATAATGATAGAACAGACTAAATGTCTAGAGAATGACAGTACTCAATGACGTATGCTTTCAGGTTGAGGACCTGAACGATGAGATCATACGCATGCTAAGAGTTTGTACATTCTTATTATGTCCCTAGTCGGATGTCATTGTGGAAGGTAGATAGACAACAATGACACACAAGACTAGGTTGTGGTGTTGGTTGATGACAGAATCTCATTAGTCATGATATGGAGATATCAAATCAAACACATAGGTAATTGTTGGAGAACAAGTGTACCAGACAGACCCACTGTGAGTTTGACACATGGAACCATGACATGATAGTGAGAGTTAGTTCTCACAATGATGGTGGCGAATGTGATTCTTTGACCTGAAATCTCTACACTCAACACATGTCATTGGGTACACTTTGACATCATCAAACGCAGTCTTGAAACATGGATTGTTATAAAGGTGATGATTGGGTGGCTTTGACACATGGGACTTTTGAGGGGTGAGTGATAGATATGGGATTTGTCCCTCCTGAGGGAGTATGATATCCATTGCCACTTGATGAGTAGGATTGAGATAGGCGTGCACGCATGTGTGAATCAGTATGTGATATTGATGTCATACATATCTCCTCCAATCTACTCTGAGATCAAGAAAGTGAATGAACATTGACAGGATGATTGTTCCATGCCTTGAGTTCATTTAGGATATTAGTGACAAAGGAATTATACATTTACTGTAACACCATTCACGGATTATTGGATTGACAGGTGTTCTCCAAATTTCCTTTTCACTTGGGTAGCACTGATGTGTGACTAGGCACCACTCTTTACTTGTGAAGTTATAAGTGTTATGGACTTTCACTGCCAACGTGAAATGGACCTATAGGGTCACACACATAGGATTTAACCTATAAGAGGATTTTATCCACAAATAGTGTTTAGATTGATTACTAAAGGAGTTTAGTAGTTCAATTAAACACTCAATCAATTGATAGCTCAGTACCATAGTGTTCAAGGTGTTGGACCAATTGATTAGAGTATCAAATTGATCAAAACTGTGATTGGCTGATTTGCACAGTCTGCTACCCCAACTGATCGGCTCATAGGGTTGAACCGATCGACTCAGGTTGGTGAACCGGTCGGCTCAAGTTGTGAGTCGATCGGCTCATGTGTCATGAAACGATCAGCTCAATTGTTGAATCGGTTGATTCGTGGACCAATCGAGATCGTTTGGAAAGTCAGAAGACTATTTTTCTAATACAATTTGTTTCACTTGTACAAATTCAATTTGGACAAGGATTAATATTTGATTAGTTGGAAACAAATATGAAAGTCAACTTGAGTTGGACCAGGACAATGAACCAATCGGCTCACAAGTGAACTGATCGGCTCAGGTGTCCCAACCGACCAGTTCAGATGTGAACCGATCGACTCAGGTCCCCAACTGACCGTTTCATGCTTGAAATGATCGGTTCAGCAGGCGTAGTTGGCTATTTTGTGGAAAATCTTGAATCCTTCTACTCCTGATTTATCCCACATTTCCCGGGATAGAAAACCATGTCCCATGACCCTCCTATATATAAGGGTATTGGGGGCTTCTCAAAGTACAACTTAGAACACTAGTTGTTCTGCAAAGTTGTCGTTCTCTCTGGTTGTGGTAACTGAGAGAGCCCGAGAAAGTGCTACCCAATAAGGGAGGCACTACAAGGGAAAGACAACTACAAAAAAGCAACTGGTTGGAGGAGAGTGTGTCGGTGACTAGTTCGCCGACAGGAGGGTGCGACTCCTTCTGATTCCTTGTGGGACAAGGAAATCGGAGTTCTAGGTGGTCTATGTGGACTACTACAGAGGTCGTAGATTTCTGCCACTCGGAGGACAGCTGTCAATCCCGACAGTCTCGGTGAGACCAGGAGCTGCTCAGACATTATCCAAGACCAGAGGTGAAGACCGCACAAGCCGCGAGGTAACATTGTCGAGCAAGCCTCGGGACAAGGTATGTCTTTACTAACCATCCTTCCTACTGTATAGACATTGACGCGATTCCTTTATTCTGGGTTTGGGAGAAGAAATTTTTCATTTCCGCTGCCTTCTCTATCTTCCCCATAACCCAACAATATGGGTAGTTTAATTGTTCCTTATATGATCATTTTGTCTGAAGCCTCAAATCCTAGGACGTTACAGAATACATAGTCGCTGGTAGTTGTAGAGCCCAAGTCCTATGGATGAAGTAGACACTCCAACACTTCAATATCTTCTATGATGGTTTTCCTATTTTTTTGACAATATTAGTTATATTAACTTGTATCAAAATCCTATACTTCATAGTAGATATAAACATGTATAGGCACATCATCATTTCCTCTATTACCAAATTACTAAGAAAGACATATATAGTACTTACATGGACACAAAAAATTAACTTGCAGATATTTTCTCTAAACATCTTTTAGGGAGAAATTCAAATTTTTAGATCTAAATTTCTTATCACTACCATTGATGATTCTAGTATGTCTCCTGATTAGAATGATCTTTATATGCATCTAACATGTTTATATTTATCTTCATTAACTTGTGCTAAGAAATGATATTTGTTATTAATATACTACCTTGTTACATGTATTTTGACAAAGTTGAGAAATTTTTATTTTAAATGTTTTAATGGCTTAACATGGCCTGTGACGATTCACTTATGTCAATATTCACTTAAATACATGTTAGGGTTCAAAAATAAAATTTTATTGGATGTTTTAGATGAGGCTTGATTAACATGTTTGTTTTTATAGATTGGTTCATCATCTATAATTGTCCATATAAACAACTTGGCTGAAAAATCTTGTGTGTGTTTAAACTAGGCCAACAACTGATATTTTTCTGACTATTTCTCAGTTGACAACACTTTGTTGTAGTTTTAGTTAAGGGCATGATGGCCAAGACTGAACCCTCTCAAATAATTCAACTTGATCACACACTCTGAATAGGTCATTCCCATTATCTTCATTCTCCCAGAAGATTTTATGTTGATCTTGTTGGGTTTTGTGGAGAAAACATGTGTGGCGGAAGCAATAAAATCCATGCAACCCGAAATAGGATCTCATTGACAACAACATATTTGGAAGGAGTATTTACGGGATATACCTTATCACGGAGCAAGTCCGGCGATGTCCCGCTGCACGACGGTGCAACGCTACTGACCTACATGAATAGAACTTCTCTCTCGTTCGCTGTCGTAGGTTGATCTGACGACGCTCCTTTGTGGCAGTGATGTATGCCGCTCGTAGCGCGTACAGGTGGTCGCCGATGTCCTCCGAATGCAGGCAGCAAGGCATCTACGTCTCTACTTCATCTACGCGGATGGACAGAACTCCACGTCGTGCTTCCCAAGCCGTCGGGAAGGAGTTGTGTCTCTACGGCGGCGTGCTAGCGGCGCATTTCTCTCCTTTCTCTCCTAAGGATGATGACGGTTAGGGTTTATGTGTGTGAGTGTAAACTGAAAAGCCTCTATCTATCTTATATAGATATCGGCCGTTAATCCTCCTTTAAACAGGATATGAAGGGAAATAGGGTTTCCTAAACCCATCGGTAAACAGAAACGTTGCACTAATTAAAATGCTCGTGGATTAATTAGAATATTCCGAAATTCATTAATTAACCAAATAATCACATTAATTGATTAATTAATATCCAACTCCATGCAATCGCTTGGGATGGATTTCATATATGCCAACAAACTCCCACTTGCACTTAGAGCCAGTCACTCCAATATTATTCTAATCAATTACATAAACATTTTAGTAATCAATGTGATTCAAAGCAATTCCAATCAAATCCACAATTATACTCCTATTCCAACACATCCTATGTGTGTGACCCGGTAGGCTCCAAATTACGTTGGCAGTGATATCCATAATAATATTATGATTTCACAAGCAATGATTGGTATCTAGCAAGACTTCATTGCCACTCAAGTAATTGGAGAAGTTGGAGAACAACTTAACCTATCATTCATGACTGGTGTTACAATGATTGCATAGTTCCTTTGTCGCTGATATCTGAATTGAACTCGAGTCATGGAATTGTTATCCTTTTTAACTTTCAATCCATGTTCCTTGAACTAGAGCAGTCTGTCTGAGATATATGTAAGCTCAATATCACATATTGACTCACATCAGCATGGCCATGCATTTCTCAATCTCGCTTATCAAGTGGTCGGAATATCAAACTCCCGTAGGAAGGATAAATTCCATCTACATCACTCACAGTCATCCCCATGTGTCACAGTGCACCCAAGCACCATCTTTATGGCAATCCTTATTCAGGACCACGGTGGATGATGTCAAAGTACACCGAACGACATGTGATAAGTGTAGTGACTTCATGTCTAAGAACCACAATCACCACCATCATTATGAGATGCGACTCTAACTACCAATCATGGTATCCATGTGTCACTCTCAAGGTGGGTCTATCCGATACACTGTTCTCTAACAAGTATCTATGTATTTGGTTTGATATCTCCATATCATGGATAATGAGATTCTTCCATCAACCAACATACATTCTAATCTTATGTGTTATTGATGTCTATGGATATTTCCACAATAACAACCGATTAGGGAAAAAACAAGAATACATACTCTTAACATACATATGATCTCACTGTTCAAGTCATCAACCCGAAGACATATGTCATTGAGTATATTATTCTATATACATCTATAAGTTTTATGGTCATCTCACAATATAAAACACAAACATATAGATTGGAAACTTGCCTTTATTAATATGATCAATGTAGTATTACAAATCATTTACATAGTATCCCATTACAATCATCGAATGATAGTCTCTATGTGCATACATACCAAAAGATTCCCACTTGCACTTATACCCAATCACTCATGAATCTCAATCCAAGTGATCGAACATGTCCGTCATGTTTCTGCTGTGAAAGTGCTTTTGTGAGTGGGTTAGCCACATTGCTTTCTGTAGGTACTCTGCAAATCTTCACATCTCCTCATTATATGATCTCTCGTATGAGATGGAACCGCCATAGAATATGTTTGGAACGTTGGTGCAATCTTGGTTCTTTAGCCTGTGCAATTACTCCACTGTTGTTGCAAAACAACTCAATTGCATCACCAGCGCTTGGAACCACTCCAAGTTTAGAAATGAACTTCTTGATCCACATAGCTTCCTTCACAGCATTAGATGTGGCAATATATTCAGCCTCTGTTGTAGAATCTGCAACCGTCTCTTACTTGGAACTCTTCCAGCTCACAGCTCCATTGTTCAGGCAAAACACAAATCCAGATTGCGATCTGTAGTCATCTTTGTCAGTTTGGAAGCGAGCATCAGTGTAACCCTTTACCATGAGCTCTTCCTCACCACCGTATACCAAGAATTGATCCTTAGTCCTTCTCAAGTACTTTAGGATGTTCTTTACGGCTGTCCAGTGACATTCACCTGGATCTGACTAATACCGGCTCGTCATGCTCAAATCATACGACACATTAGGACGAGTACATAACATTGCGTACATGATAGATCCAATTGTTGATGCATATGTAATCTTACTCATGCGTGCCCGTTCATCACATGAACTAGGACACTGGGCTTTAGAGATTGTAACCCCATGGGACATGGGCAAGTTACCTCTCTTAGAACCCTCCATGCTAAACCTCTTTAGCACCTTGTCAATGTATGTGTTCTGGCTTAGGACTAGAAGCCTTCTAGATCTATCTCTATAGATCTTGATCCCTAGTATATAGGATGCTTCGCCTAAATCCTTCATAGAGAAGGTCTTCCCTAGCCAATCTTTTACTATCTAAAGAGTAGGGATGTCATTTCCCATTAATAGTATGTCATCCACATACAATATGAGAAATATGATTGTGCTCCCACTAACCCTTTTGTAAACACAAGGTTCATCTTCATTTTGACTAAAGCCAAACTTTTTGACTACTTCATCAAAACGTAGATTCCAGCTCCGAGATGCTTGCTTCAATCCATAGATTGACCTTTGTAGCTTACAGACTTTATTGGATTCCTTTGTATCGATAAAACCCTTAGGTTGTGTCATGTACACATCCTCGAGTAAATTCCCATTAAGGAATGTTGTTTTAACATCCATATGCCAAATCTCATAGTCATGATAAGCTGTAATGGAAAGCATGATCTTAATGGATTTAACCATGGCAACTGGTGAGAAGGTCTCGTCATAATCAACACCTTGAATTTGACAGAATCCTTTTGCAACCAATCTACCTTTATAGGTTTGAACATTTCCATGTATGTCAGTCTTCTTCTTGAAGACCCACTTGCACCATATGGGTCTTACCCCTTCGGGTGGATCCACCAAGGTCCATACCTTGTTGGTGTACATGGATTCCATCTCAGATCTCATGGCTTTGAGCCATTTCTCCGATTATGATCCCTTAGTAGCTTCTAGATAGGAAGTTGGTTCATCTGTTATGCCCAATTCATCACTGTCTTGAGTCACGAGAAATCCAAATCTCTCAGGCTCAAGTCATGTCCTACTAGACCTACGAGGTTCCTGTGTTACATTTGGAACTTGAAATTCCACAAAAACTTGTGAGTCTTCACGTTCCTTATGTACCTCCTCAGGTTCTCTGCTTTCTTGTTGGTCTTGAACTTCTTCGAGCTCTACATTCGTCCCACTAATTCATTTGGAAATAAATTCCTTTTCAAGAAATACAGCAGTCCTAGCAACAAACACTTTGTTGTCAGTTGGTGTGTAGAAATAGTATCCCCGAGTTTCCTTGGGGTATCCAACAAAATAGCATTTTTCTGATTTGGGTCCAAGCTTTTTAGGAAATTGTTTCCTAACATAAGCTTCACATCCCCAAATCTTTAACATAGACAAATTGGGACGATTCCCATTCCATATCTCATATGGTGTCTTTTGAACCGATTTGGAAGGTACACGATTAAGTGTAAACGTTGCAGTTTCAAGAGCATATCCCCAGAACGATATTGGAAGTTCGGCTGAACTCATCATTGATCGTACCATGTCTAATAATGTATGATTCCTTCTTTCTGACACACCATTATGTTGTAGTGTACCAGGTGGAGTCCATTGTGATACAATACCACGGTCTCTCAGAAGGTCCTCAAACTCTTGGCTTAGTTATTTGCCATCTCGATCTGAACGGAGTGCTTTAATACTCTTACCAAGTTGCTTCTCTACTTCATTCATGAAAGTCTTGAACATTTCAAGAGTTTCTGACTTGTGTTTCATAAGATATACATAGCCATACCTACTGAGGTCATCAGTAAGGTAATGAAGTATTGATAGCCTCCTCTAGCATTTGATCTAAAATGTTCACATACATCAGTATGTATGAGCCCTAGCAGATCACTAGCTCTCTCACTGTGTCCAGTGAAAGGAGTTTTGGTCATCTTCCCAAATAAACATGCCTCACATGTCTCTAATGATTCAAAATCAAAAGAGTCTAGATAACCATCCTTATGGAGTCTAGATATGCGCTTCTCATTTATGTGCCCAAGACGACAATGCCATAACAATGTTTTGTTTGAGTTGTCAAGTTTTAACCTTTTAGTATTTACGTTGTATATGCTAGTCTCAAGTTCTAACAAGTAGATACCATAAGACATAGGGGCATTGCCATAAAAGATCTCATCTTTAGATATAGAAATAATTCCATTCTAAATGTGAAATTCAAATCCACTCTTGTCCATACAAGATACAGAAATAATATTTCTATTAATGGCAGGTACATAATAGCAATTCTCTAATTCTATTACAAGGCTGACCGGCCTAAATCGCGCGTCCTAAAATTGGAGGCGGATTTGAGGTAGTCGAGCTTTTACATTTATAAACCTGAATCCTTCTAGGCCCCCGCAACTTTGTTTACGGGGTCAAAGTAGATATACGGGGTCGAACACAGGGACAAGGGGGTAGTGTTGAGAACACGAAATCGACACGCTACACTCCAACAGGTATAAAGAGAAGTAAATTCCCAAAAAGTGAAGCAGTAAGATGTCACAAATAAAATGAAGAAAACTATCTCCAACTGGAGCTACTAGAAAGATTTAAGGTTTTAGTCATTTAGTAGTTTTTAGGGGTTTTCATGCAACAGAAACAGAAATATATTGCTCAAGCTAAAGCGAGGTACGAAGGATAAAACTCCGGTAAAACAAGCGGCGGTAGAACCAGTCATGTACCCCTCCTCTCGAAGCGGGTACCTCTAACAAGGCATCAGCGCCCCTCTCGAGGTCACTGGACTAAAATTAGAGTGGAAAGGTCACTAAAGCAACTCCATTCCAGGCACTCTCGTACTCCAGAATCGGACCAAACACTAGAGCCACAACACAACTCTCGAAGTTGTTGCGATGGGAAAACATTATTCGTTAGCTAAGCGAAACGTGATCCAAACATGCAAGTTAGAGTTCGGATATCAAACATAGCAGTCATCCAACATTGTGCACCAAGCATAGAGCAATAAGTAATTAAGCATCTTCTATTTCCATAGACAAATAAAGGGTCTTAATTACAATGCATAAGTAAGGAATTAAATGACACAAAGTAAAGATAGGTGTCACCTCCTTGATGTAGAAGGACGACAGGGTGATGTAGCTCTCCTGCCCGATATCGGTCAGAGGCCTAGCCCGATACAGAGGTGTCGGGCAGCACACCCTCTCGGGCGGCATGCACCGACTGTCGACCGTATCACTCAAGGACCCTGGCTGATACGCTCATGTCGGGCGACACACCCTCTCAGGAGGCACACTCGACAAGCTAAGCGTATCAGTTTGATATTGTGCCGGGCTAAGAGCTACGCATTGTTGTTGTCGGGCACTTGTGTCGCTCATCTACGTTGGCCAATATCGGCCCGCAGTGTCACCCAGGACGGTCCTAAGTGAACTGTCCCCTCCCTCTCGGGATGAGGAGAAGCTCACCTAGTGTCGCCCGAGATAAGCACTGGGGCACGACACGTATGCTCTAGCAGTCTCCTCGGAAGATAGCTCAACTCCCAACTGTCCGAATTCTAAAACTCCGAATTGTCTTTTCGGCTCCCTGTAGCTTGTATTTATAGTCAGCTGGCCGGGAGGAGTTATGGTGCTCGAAGCGCCACGTGGCCCCCTTAAGCGCCGTTCGATGGACGGCCGATACAGGTATAGCTTGGCGTGGAGGTGTCTGCTATCAGTCATGTGACGGGCGGCACGCCTGCCGGTGGGTAGTTGTGTCGCCCGACAAGCTGGGTTGTCAGGGCGAGTCGGGATCCCTGTCAGGTAGAAGGTGTGCCATCCGTCAGCTTCTTCTCACGCGGCACCTCTTTTTCGAGCGTCTTTGTGTCGCCCAATCCCTATCGGGTAGGGGTTGTATCGGGCGTTAGGGAGGCCGAGACAGGCTTGGACTTATTCATGGGCCGGAGCGGCCTTATTGCCCAAAAACGAGGAAAACTCTGCAAAAGAGAGAAAAATTGGATTAAGAGCATTTCTTGGCCAATTATTGCGAAAGTGCATTCAAAAGAGAGGGAAATAGCTAAAAATGGCAGTTTTGATAACAGAAAAACAGTCTAAAATATCACAAAATTTGGTGTTATCAACTCCCCCAAACTTAGCATTTTGATTGTCCTCAATCAATATTTAAACTATATTTTGTGATGCTTCTTCTTGCTCAGATAACTTTCAGGCCAAGAGGTAAAACAAGTATAGTAATGCCTTTAGAGATAATGTTGCTTCACTGCAAACAAAAGACTATGTGTTTCCTTGCCTTATTATTTCAGTAAAATTTTTCTCTACAGCTTCAGTGAGACTTTGTTGTATGATTCTGAAGTTAGCTTACGCACCAAACAGCTTTCTTTTTCGGGGCAGAAAGTTGTGTATAGGGTAGGCTAAGGCTTTTTGGGTTTTTTCATTCTTGTCTCCCATCAGTCCATCCAGGTAAGGGTCCGTTAACGGGCAAGTGGTCCCTGCAGTCCAAGCCAGTTGGCTTTAGAGCAGTGATTTCACATCCTACGTACCACTGCCCTGGATCTACCATGCCTAAAGATGGGTACTTTTGGAAAACAAAAGTGGTGTATATATATATTTTTTTTCTTTTATTGGGCACAACTCTCATGCTTTTATTCACGCTCATAAGGCTTCTCTCTTTTTGGGATTTTTGTTGGGTAATGGGGAACAAAGAGATTCCTGCTGTTTGGGCAGCTTTTTCCTTCTCTATACTCGTCTCTTAACTGTTTGCGAGATTATTTTATTTTTTTTTAAATTTTTGACATGGCAAAACATATTCTTTTGTTCGTTTGAAGCAGCATTATCAAAAAGATATAACAGGACTTGTGTCACATTCATCACAAAGAAAATCAACTTTGCAAGCAGTTTGCATCAGGTTTGAAATTTTTTTTATATGGCATACATGCGTACATCAGATATACAATAAGCCATAAGAACATACATAAGCACATCAGATATAAAGTAAGCCAGAAAGCGTGAAGAGATTGAAGCGGAAAAGAACTTTATACCTCCCTCACTGGAACATGGGTACCTCCCCCACAAACTTACTCCACACTCTGTCCCAGAGTGGTGAAGAAGACAGGGTAAGGTAATGTTTATCCAGTGAGGGTTAGCTCGCTGACGTGCTGCAATATGCTCCTACGAAGTTGCAGCATGCCATTGGGAGGTTGCCGGTCGAGAAGCTTCAATATGCTTCTTTGATGCAGCCTCCTTCTTTCTCATTTGGAAACAGCTTCAACAAGTGCGGACACTTGTGGCTGCTTCCTCTTTATTAAGTAGCTGGAACCGGGATGCCCAGGTTCCATCCGGAGGTCACCGGCAAGGTACTCGTGCTGTTTCTGTAGGATGTTTTAATCACCACAGAAAACAGACTATGATAAAGAAATGACCCTCCTCTTGAGCTACCAAATCAAGCAAAGTCTCCCCGCATTCTATCTGTGGTAGTCGACGGCTTGCTGCCTTGGGATTTCTACATTTCTGCCCGACAGTTGTTGCTTCATCTGCGGCCGCCATTTTTCCTGCTATCAAGTTTATTGACCGTTTATATGTTAGATAGGAAAAAGAAACTTGATAAACTTATTACAATCTTTGGGTATCGTCCATCAAAAGAAAACTCAAGTCGATACAAAACTGGGCGATACGAAGAGTGCCGCGCGGTAAGACATACCGCCCGATAGGGGTATATCGGCTGATAAGACCACCAAAAAGCAACTGCCTGATAGGATTGTACAAAAGAAAATGTGTCGCCCGATATGATGTATCAGGCGAACACCATTGGGCGTTATGTAGCACTTAACTGCGTCGGGCGATACAAAATCTGCAAGGCACGTAAACCCGATAAACAGTGTGCGCTAAGAAAACTCATGCCGGGCGACAAGGTTATCGGTCGATAAGCGTGTCGATCTATAAACATGTCGGTCGATAATCATGTCGGGCGACAAACATGTCGGGTTATACCTTTGCTCATTGGAGCCATCGCCCGATACCAGGGTGAAGGCAAGATGGCCGAGACGTGAGCAAAAGTGGGCTACTGCATGTGTTACAGGTGGCTAAAAAGAGAAAGTACAGTAGCCCGGCACAATGGTCCCCCCTTTCATATATATACCGAGATCAGCTGGGGGCAAATCGGTCGGATCTAGGCGCGTGCGTCGATCGTTTAAGACAGGTCGTTCCCGAGACGACGGTCCCGTCAGCCAAATTAAGGGATTTTACTCCCCACACGTGAAATAGCTGTCTCTCGGGGATGCCAACCGTCGTGACACTTGCGGCGCCCAAGAAACTCTGGCCCGATACAAGCGATTCTGCGTGCCAGCTGAGCTGCTGCCCGACACGGACTAAAACAGGCGGCCGAAAAACTTAAAACAAAGCTGGGAAAAAGCATTTGACGGGAAAAACATCATCAGTCAGGGCAGAGCCCTCCCACCCTCAGACAGAAATGCTCCTCAAAGCTTCGGAAAATTCAGCGATGACCCATAAAACAGAAGAGTCGGCACGCTCGGCGCGTGCTCAGACTCGGGCCTTATTACAATTCATAAAGTTTGTTTTTGCTGGTTATAAGAAAAATGCAACCTATTCTATGAAAGAAAGAAAGGAGAACTCGGGCTGCCTCCCGAGGAGCACTGGGGTTTGCGTCGCCAGCTCGACCAGTATAGGATCATCTTGTTCAGCCCTCAACTGTACCCATATCTTGCGGACTGATTTCTGCCCTCCTGACAAATGATTCGTCTTCATAGAACCTTTTCACCCTGTGCCCATTTACCTGAAAGGCCTTGTTCGGATCGTCTTTGTCGTAGAGCTCCATCATTCCTGATGGATATATTTTTGACACTGTGAACGGTCCAAACCACCTTGTTTGCAACTTCCCATGGAAAAGACGAATAGAGGACTTGAATAACAAGACCTTATCTCCTTCGGTTACATCCTTTCTCCTGAGATGGGCATCATGCCACAACTTTTTCCTCTATTTATAGATTTTTGCGTTTTCATAGGCAGTCATCCTCATCTCTTCGAGCTCTTGGAGCTGCAAAAATCTCTTTTCTCCAGCTTTGTCGAGGTCCATATTTAGGAACTTGATTTCCCAAAGGGCCTTGTGTTCCAACTCCAAAGGCAGGTGGCAGGATTTTCCGTAGATGAGTCGGTAGGGGGTGGTTCCAATGGGTGTTTTGTAAGCAGTACGGTAGGCCCAAAGTGCGTCGTCAAGCTTCATGGACCAGTCTTTCCTCGTTCGGTTGACAGTTTTCTCCAAGATTTGCTTGATTTTCCTGTTGGAAACCTCTACCTGCCCTGACGTCTGTGGGTGGTAGGGTGTAGCGATCTTGTGCCTCACTCCGTACTTGCGCAGAAGTGCTTCAAACTGTCTTTCTCCAAAGTGCGACCCTCCGTCGCTTATCACAGTGCGCGGTACACCGAAACGAGGGAAGATGGTCTTCTCGAAGAGCTTGATAACCGACTTGGCGTCGCAGGTTTGGGTGGCTACCGCTTCCACCCACTTCGATACATAATCTACTGCCACTAGTATGTATTGATACCCCCGAGATGGGGGAAACGGTCCCATGTAGTCGATCCCCCACACGTCAAATATTTCTACTTCGATCCAACTCGCCATTGGCATTTCATTCCTCCTCCCTATGTTTCCTGTAAATTGGCACTCCTTGCAAACCTTCACAAATTGTGTAGCGTCTTTAAACAAGGTGGGCCAGTAGAAACCTGACTGTAACACTTTTGTAGCTGTTCTCTCGCTACCCAGGTGTCCACCGTAGGGGGAGGCGTGGCATTCTTTCAGGATGTCTGTGGTTTCTTCCTCTGGGATGCACCGCTTGTATAAGTTGTCAGCACATCTTCTGAACAGGAGAGGATCATCCTAGTAGTAGTTTTTGACATCCGCAAATAGCTTCTTTTTATGATTGTACGAGATGTCAGGAGGCAGTTCTCCGCAGGCAAGATAATTGCAGATGTCTGCAAACCAGGGTAAACTTTCTTCTTGATCTTCTTCCAACATTAGAGCCTCGTCGACATAGTCATCGTTGATTTGAGGCCCTCTCTCTCAGTCACGATTCTTGATAGGTGGTCTGCGACCACATTCTCTGCACCCTTCTTGTCGATAATTGTGGTCGAACTCTTGGAGCAGTAAGGCCCACCTCAACAGTCTGGGCTTTGCGTTTTCTTTTGCATTAAATATTTTATAGCCCTGTGATCTGTGTATACCTTGACCTTGGCTCCAATGAGATATGACCTGAATTTATCAAACGTGAAGACGATCGCGAGCATCTCCTTCTCGGTTGTTGTGTAGTTTACTTGAGCCTCGTCCAACGTGCGACTAGCGTAGCAAATCACATAGTGCTTTTTGTCTTTCTTTTGCCCCAGGACTGCTCCAACCACGTAGTCGCTAGCGTCGCACATTAGCTCAAAAGGTAAACCCCATTCCGGCGCTTGAAGGATAGGTTGTGATATCAAAGCATTTTTCAGGGCCTGAAAAGCACTTAGACAATTGTTAGAGAAAACAAATTCAGCGTCTTTTATCAGAAGATTGGACAGCGGTTTGGAAATCTTTGAGAAGTCTTTGATGAATCTCCAGTAATATCCCGCGTTCCCGAGGAAGCTTCACATCCCCATCATGGATCTCGGTGGAGGAAGCTTGGATATTGCTTCAACCTTGCTTGCATCCACCTCGATCCCACGCTTTGAGATCTTATTCCCTGAGAACGATGCCCTCCCGCACCATAAAATGGCACTTCTCCCAGTTTAGAACTAGGTTGTTCTCCTCGCACCTTTGAAGGACCAATGATAGATTCTTCAGACAGCTATCGAAGTCCTTCCCATAGACGGAAAAGTCGTCCATGAAAACTTCTACGATGTCTTCTAGAAAATCTGAGAACATCGATATCATGCATCGCTGAAAGGTGGCAGGGGCGTTGCAGAGTCCGAAGGGAACCCTTCGGAAGGCATAAGTGTCGTAAAGGCAGGTGAATTTTGTTTTCTCTTGATCGTCGGGCAAGATGGGTACCTGGTAAAAACCTGAAAAGCCATCAAGAAAACAAAAGAAATCGTGATGCGCTAACCTTTCAAGAACTTGGTCAATAAAAGGTAGCGGAAAATGATCCTTCTTTGTAGCCTGATTTAGCTTTCGGTAATATATGCACATTCGCCAGCCGGTGACGGTCCTTACCACCACCTCATCGCCCTTCTCACCCTTAACCACCGTCATTCTGCCCTTTTTGGGCACTACGTGGATCGGACTTACCCAATTGCTATCGCTAATTGGGTAAATGATCCCTGCATCCCTAAGCTTTATTACCTCTTTCTTGACGACCTCCTTGAGCATCTGGTTCAGCTTCCTCTGGGGTTGAGCCAGAGGCTTGGCAGAATCATCCAAGTTGATGTGATGCATGCATAGAGCGGGGTTAAGGCCTTTGATATCATCTACTGAATATCCTATAGCCCTCCTGTGGAGCCTTAACTCCTCAAGGAGTCGGTCCAACTGGTTGCTTGAAAGATCGACGTTTACAATGACGGGGTTTCTGTGCTCTTCATCTAAGAACTCATACTTCAGGACTTTGGGCAACGCTTTTAATTCTGGCTTGGGTCTGGGTGCCTTCTCCTTAGGCTCCTCCTCAAGAGAGGCATACTTCGCAGACTCCACCACTGTATCCTCTTCTTGCAAATCTTCGTCAGAAAGGTTGAAAAGGTTGAGGTGCTTCGCGACCTCAGGATCTTCGAGGTCGGGATCTTGACAGTTTATAGCCCTCAAGAGGGGGTCTACTGTCTGGATATCTTCCTCTACTTCCTCACAGAATTTATTGTAGCTATCTGCAAAACATGCTTATTCAGATAGGGACGAGCTCTTCATGATCTCTTTCATCTTGAAGTCGATATGGTTGTTTCCGACCCTTAAGGTGATCATCCCCTCAGAAACATCAATCAGCGCTCTCCCTATCGCCAAGAAGGGGCGACCAAAGATGATCGGGCAACGGGGGTCTTCAGCTGTGTCGATGATGACTATATCGCAAGGGATGAAGAAGTCACCAACCCTGATTGGCACATCTTCGACAATGCCGACGGGTCTCTTAAAGGTGTGGTCCGCCAGTTCAATCCGCATGTTGGTTCAAACCGTGTCGGTCAAACCCACCCTTTGTGTGAAACTTAGGGGCATGAGGCTTATGCTAGCCCCCAAGTCTGCTAGACCCTTGTGCTCGACGTTGTCTCCGATGGCGAACGGGATTGTGAAGGCTCCGGGATCCCTTCTCTTATTTGGCGTGTCGGGCTTCGAGAAGGTGGAGGAGGTGGAAGCTAGATACACTGTCTATGTCCTTCCTCCCCTTCTCTTCTTTGTGATAAGGTCCTTGAGGAACTTGGCATACATAGGCATCTCTTCCAATGCGTCAAGGAAGGGGACTTCAAGATGCAGTTTCCTGATCGAGTCCATGAACCTTTCGTGATGCCTTTTCAGATTTGCCTTGATCAGCTTATGCGGGAACGGCATCCTTGGAGCATATGAATTCCTCCCACCAGGTAGCTCATCGGAAGGCTTCCGTGCAGGCTCTTGAGCTTCTGCTTATCCACCTTCGCCCTCTGCTGGAATGATACTCTCCGACCTCGGTTCAGGTTCTGGTTCAGCATCAGCTGTGCGCTCCACCATCTTTCCAGACCTTAGTACCGCCATTCTAGCAATTTCTGGATATGAGAGTGTCTTTCCCACAGGGTTCTTTATCAGAGCCGCCATCTGGGCCAATCTTTGATCGACTTCCCATTGGCGCATCCGCAGACTTGCCATCTGGTGTTGCATGGAATTCTGAGCTCCAGGGCTGGGAAGTGCACCCTGCACCAGCTGGTTGATGATAGAGTCTAGTCTTTTTATGAAAGCATGCAACTGGCCAACCAGGCTGGGCTGGTGTGATATCTCATCTCGGCCTTGACATTCACCTTCAAACAGATATTGCTCACAACGAGACATGGCGTCAGATCTCGAAGGAATAGGTCACCGTTCTTTTAGGGTTCCTGAGGTGGCACGAGAAATCAAGGTTAGAAGATAGATTTACTAATTTCAAACAAAGAATAATAGTAAAGAAGAAAAAGAGTGTTGTCAAGCTCATTTCTAAGCTTGAGGCACAAGAGTGTAGTTAGTGGATTTGGATTCGTCAACAGTGCCATTTTGCCTTGTCCCCGGCAACGGCGCCCAAAAGTTGACTGGCCTAAATCACGCGTCCTAAAATTGGAGGCGGATTTGAGGTAGTCGAGCTTTTACATTTATAAACCCGAATCCTTCTAGGCCCCCACAACTTTGTTTATAGGGTCGAAGTAGATATACGGGGTCGAACACAGGGACAAGGGGGTAGTGTTGAGAACACAGAATCAAAACGCTACACTCCAACAGGTATAAAGAGAAGTAAATTCCCAAAAAGGGAAGCAGTAAGATGTCACAAATAAAACAAAGAAAACTATCTCCAACTGGAGCTACTAGAAAGATTTAAGGTTTTAGTCATTTAGCAATTTTTAGGGGTTTTCATGCAACAGAAACAGAAAGATATTGCTCGAGCTAAAGCGAGGTACGAAGGATAAAACTCTGATAAAACAAGCGGTGGTAGAACCAGTCATGTACCCCTCCTCTCGAAGCAGGTACCTCTAACAAGGCATCAGTGCCCCTCTCGAGGTCACTGGACTAAAATTAGAGTGGAAAGGTCACTAAAGCAACTCCGTTCCAGACACTCTCGTACTCCAGAATCGGACCAAACACTAGAGCCACAACACAACTCTCGAAGTTGTTGCGACGGGAAAACATGATTCGTTACCTAAGCAAAACACGATCCAAACATGCAAGCTAGAGTTCGGATATCAAACATAGCAGTCATCCAACATTGTGCACCAAGCATAGAGCAACAAGTAATTAAGCATCTTCTATTTCCATAGACAAATAAAGGGTCTTAATTACAATGCATAAGTAAGGAATTAAATGATAGAAAGTAAAGATAGGTGTCGCCTCTTTGATGTAGAAGGACGACAGGGTGATGTAGCTCTCCTGCCCGATATCGGTCAGAGGCCTAGCCCGATACAGAGGTGTCGGGCGGCACACCCTCTCGGGCGGCATGCACCGACTGTCGACCGTATCGCTCAAGGACCCTGGCCGATACGCTCATGTCGGGCGGCACCCCTCTTGGGCGGCACACTCGACAAGATAAGCGTATCGGTTTGATATCGTGTCGGGCTAAGAGCTATGCATTGTTGTTGTCGGGCACTTGTGTCGCTCATCTACGTCGGCAGATATCGGCCCGCAGTGTCACTCGGGAAGGTCCTAAGTGAACTGTCCCCTCCCTCTTAGGATGAGGAGAAGCTCACCTAGTGTCGCCCGAGACAAGCACGGGGGCACGACATGTATGCTCTCGCAGTCTCCTCGGAAGATAGCTCAACTCCCAACTGTCCGAATTCTAAAACTCCGAACTGTCTTTTCGTCTCCCTGTAGCTGCTATTTATAGTCAGCTGGTCGGGAGGAGTTATGGTGCTCGAAGCGCCACGTGGCCCCCTTAAGCGCCGGTCGATGGACGACCGATACAGGTATAGCTCGGCGCGGAGGTGTCTGCTATCAGTCACGTGACGGGCGGCGTGCCTGCCGGTGGGTGGTTGTGTCGCCCGACAAGCTGGGTTGTCGGGGGGAGCCGGGCTCCCTGTCGGGTAGAAGGCGTGTCGTCCGTCAGCTTCTTCTCACGCAGCACCTCTTTGTCGAGCATATTTGTGTCGCCCAACCCCTGTCGGGCAGGGGTTGTATCGGGCGTCAGGGAGGCCGAGACAGGCTTGGACTTATTCATGGGACGGAGCGGCCTTATTGCCCAAAAATGAGGAAAACTCTGCAAAAGATAGGAAAATTGGATTAAGAGCATTGCTTGGCCAATTATTGCGGAAGTGCATTCAAAAGAGAGGAAAATAGCTAAAAATGGCAGTTTTGATAACAGAAAAATAGTCTAAAATATCACAAAATTTGGTGTTATCAAAGGCCCGTAGGCAAAGATAAACTAATAACTCCAACTGTGGTGGCAGCAACTCTTGCTCCATTAGCAACCCACAGCTCAACTGGCCCTTTCGTAAAGGCTTACTTCTTATCAGATCCTGCATATTAGAACATATGTGAGATCCACTTCCGATATCCAGTACCCATGATGAAGAAGTATTTAAGTTTATCTCAATAACGTATATACATGAAGTGGAGATCTCTATCCCCTACTTCTTCATCCTCAGTTCCTCCAGGTAGAGAGGACAGTTTCTTTTCCAATGTCCAGGATGGTGACAATGGTGACAACTGCCTTATTTGGAGATCCCACCTTTAGCTTTGAGCACAGATGACTTTGGCTTCTGCCCGACTTTAGAACTTTTCTTAGCCTTGCCTTTGCCTTTTGACTTTCACTTTGCCTTGTTGATCACCATCACAGACTTGGGTTTGTCTTTCTTCATCTATGCTTCAGCTGTCCTCAACATGCCCAACAATTCTGACAATGGCTTGTCAAAATTGTTCATGTTGTAGTTCATGACAAAATGATTATATGATTCAGGAAACAATTGTAGAATCACATCAGTGGCCAACTCTTGACCTAGGAGAAATCCCAGCTTGGATAGGCTTTCCACGTACCCAATCAAGGTGAGTATATGGGTTCCAACTGAGTATCCCTCTTTCTTCTTGCTTTTGAACAAAGCCTTTGAGACATCATATCTCTCCTATCTTGCTTGATGTTGATACATGTTCTTGAGATGTGTTACCATCTCCATGAAATTCATGTTCTCATGTTGCTATTGCAACTCATAGTTCATTGAGCACAACATCAGGCACTTGACATCCACGACATCATCAAGGTGCTTCTTGTAAGCATCCTTTTCAGCCTTGGGCGCATTTACGGCGGGCTCCTCTGGCTCTAGTATTTCAAGGACATAGAGCTTACGCTCATGTGTGAGAACAATTCTCAGCGTCCTAAATCAATTTTGAAAGTTGGTTCCGGTAAGTTTGTCCTTCTCAAGGACCGATCGCAACGAGAACGTGTGAGTGTTGTTTGTCATTTGATTTCTACAAAAGAAAAATTTGCATTTAGTCCAAAACATTTTGACTTGTAAAGATTTGATAAATGTGATTAATTAGGCCTTTAATTAATTACGCTCCCACTATTTTATTCAAATTGATAGGCCTCACTATCAACTCAGAAGATTGCAACGCACAACCTTATAGTGAGCCAAGATCCAAAATAATTGGATCAATGACCAGCCAACGCCGGCGTCAAAGACCAAATACTAAGGTAGGCAACTTTTGCCAATTGCATCATATGCAACTCTTGGATAGATGATCATGCACAACTCCTTGCCATGATGCATTTGTGTGCCTCTAGGTACTTGATCCTATCAAGGTTCCCTAGTTAAGTTCAACCCATAAGCCAACATGATGAGTGTGCACCCTAGGGAGGCAGACCCACACACCCACCATCACACTTCCACGAGATAGATAGTGTACCACGCGGAGGCGTGCCCACACATAGTCGATCAAGCTTTTCATGTGTATTGCTTTATGGAAGGCAACTAAAACTTAATATTATTAATTGAGGGGTTTTATTAATACATATACATATCCAGACACCACAAACTTATAGTACGTATCATATACTACTATATCCACAACCACAAACGATAGACATGCAATCAGAATCACAAATACATCGATTATGGCCATACTATTGTAATCCTTTGGAGAAACAAAGGATTACGGTCCACCTATGGTCTTATGTCTCATGCAGTACATGTGAATCAACCTGTAAGCATGTAATGATCAACATTACAATGAACAACTTCATGGATGCTTCGTGAGGTTGGAACTTCAAGTTGCTTCTTGGAATGGGATCTTCTTGTTGCTTCTCCATGGACGCTCCTTGGAGTTGGATCTTCAGGTTGCTTCTTGGAATTAGATCTTCATGGTTCTTCTCCATGGACACTCCTTGGAGTTGGATTTTTAAGTGGCCTCCTTACATCAAGTTTACAAAAACTAAAACTAATCCTATCTCTATTACATCATGTGAGTACAAATATAAAAGGAAAGAATAAATTACACTTTGAAATAAGAGATGAGGCTCGGCATCAAAGTTGAATACTTTATACAAAGGATCCATATGTAACCATTATACATCCATAGAATTCACAAACAATCATATCCGTAAGATTGACATCCACATTCATTCACAACATTCACAAAATGGGATACTAGGCCATAACCGTGCATGCACTCACCACATAAAACAGATTTTAAAGGTGACATGTATGCTATCATAGGTATATCTACATATACGTATATACATATTAACATTGCAGTATTTTTAACGCGGGACATTCCCCATTAAATATATTTTTGACTCCCACACAGACTATGCGGGGTACACAGGGGCAGTGCCCCTATATGGGGTTTCAGGGGCAGAGCCCCTAAAAGGTCTACGGAATTTTACTTCTGTGCACTTAGGAAATCAATATTTTCCATAGTCGACCCCATCCAAAACGTCAAAAACAATAGCCTGTGGCGTATGTGGAATTAGGTTTAGATTTGCACATTAGCAGGTTTAATTCGCATCGTATGCAACATAGAAAATAGTATACAGCGATTCGATCATATCGAAATGAATCCAAATACGCCGTAGATCGACGCTGCTCTGATACCACTGTTGGGTTTTGTGGAGAAAACATGAAGTAATAAAATCCACGCAACCTGAAACAGGATCTCGTCGACAACAACGTATTTGGAAGGAGTATTTACGGGATATACCTTATCGCGGAGCAAGTCCGGTGATGTCCCGCTGTAGGATGGTGCAACGTTGTTGACCTACACGGACAGAACTTCTCTCCCGTTCACTGTCGCAGGTTGATCCGGTGGCGCTCCTTTGCGGCAGTGATGTATGCCGCTCATAGCGCGTACAGGTGGTCGTCGACGTCCTCTAAACGCAGGCATCAAGGCGTTTGCATCTCTACTTCGTCCACACAGATAGACGGAACTCCACGTCACGCTTCCCAAGCCGGTGGGAAGGAGTTGTGTCTCTGCAGAGGCGTGCTAGCGGCGTGTTTCTCTCCTAAGGACGATGACGGCTAGGATTTACGTGTGTGAGCGTAAACTGAAAAGCCTCTATCTATCTTATATTGATATCGTCTGTCAATCCTCCTTTAAATAGGATACGAAGGGAAATATGGTTTCCTAAACCCATCGGTAAACAGAAATGTTGCGTTAATTAAAACGCTCGTGGATTAATTAGAATATTCTGGAATTCATTAATTAACCAAATAATCACATTAATTGATTAATTAATATCCGACTCCATCCAATCGCTTGGGATGGCTTTATGTGCATATACGCCAACAAATCTATCTTGGAACTGCTCGACAATTCTACCTCCATTTTATTAACAAATTATTTTGAAGTCCATGACAGTGGCAAGTTCTTTTCAAATTTCTAAAGAATGTCTTCATAACTATTTTTTTAAAACTATTGATGAATGTGTCCAAACATATAAATATGATGATGCACTTGATCTTCCTTTTCCATAAAATTTGTATGGTTGATTTGATCCTCATATCCAAATTCAGGGTATACATATGGAAATAAAGAAGTGTCATTTTTATTGCACCAAGTGATCAAGTCTCTCAACCTCTACTCTTTCTTCTAAAGCTTGTCTTCTACGTTTATTGTCAATTTCAACATCCATCCCAAGAAAAACAATACTAATATAATAGGTTACTTTGTTTTGACAATTTTCTACTTGATAAAAGGAATTAGGGTTAAGTGGGCTAGGTATATTCCTGCTTTGACTACGAGAAAAATACCCATGACACCCATCAACTCTATCCAAACTTGATCTATGGACTCTTCAAAAGGCTCACTAAAATGATATTTTCCTTGAGCTACATTATCCATCAGACATGTGAGGTACTCCAATTATCATTATCTCCACCAAGAAATCTCTTATCAATACCAAGTTAACTCGTGGTTCATATTCCTCTAAATATCATCTTAGTAGTTCAACCACCCACTACCCCCACCCACCTAACCTGCAACTCCATCTTCACATACTATCCCTCCACCTCATTCCTCATGCATTGTATCCAATGAAAAACTCATGGGATATATGATGTATGAGAATACATACCACATGCAAGTTCAGTCTCATTTGCACGATGATCTAACATATATCATGTTTTCCATGAACTTGAAATGTATGAAACCCTATCCAGAATACCAACCTTCTTTTCTCTCCACTGACTATGATTCTTATGTGTATGATAAATTCTATTTGGATGCACATTTCCCATCCTCCAAAATTCATGCTACAGATATTGGTTTTAGTCCACCACCTTCACCTCCACATATAGATTGAATTCATCATACTCTTGTTGAGATAACTCTAGTCATTGTTCCCTGTACTTTTTTGCCTCCTTATCATGTTCACTATGAGTGAGGCACCAAGCCACCTTTAAACAACACAATTCCCTTGCTACACATGGCTATATGACTAAGGATTAGATTCATCTCAGACAGTCTATTTATGCGGAACCACCTTTTTAGGATGTTGAGATGGTGGTTGATGAGATCATTGGTGACTCTAATGTTGATCCAAATGATGGAGATGGTGATTGTGACAAAGATAGTGATTCTAACATTGGAGATGGAATTGTGAGTTCATCCTAACACCCTTCCACCTCGAAAGGTGTGGAATATAATAGGGACTGTGATCCTAATGTAGAGGACTAGGTATTATTCTAGCATGTCATGTACTTCTATTTTGTCATCTTCGCATGTTTTAGATAGGAAACATATAATGTTAGACCATGCCTACCGATAGCTTTCTTTGTATTTTATTTACATTCTAGTTGTAAGATTCTATATCAGTACACTGTTTTTGCTTGTCATCTATTAGCCTTTCCAAATGATGAACTCAAACATTGCTATTATGTGCATATATTCTTTGCTTGGGTTACTTTCTTGTTTACACTATTTGACTTGTGGAAATTGCCATCTTTTGATGTATAGCGTGCTTGTTCTTCAAATTGTGATTGATTCCTAGACCAAACATTTACTTTTTCTCTTCTAACCCCCTCCTCTTTTAAATGGCAATAAGGGGGAAAGAGTAGCAAAATCATGAATAAGCACTATATATATATATATATATATATATATATATATATATATATATATATATATATATATTGCATATTCTTGTTTGAAATGTGATGAATTTATGGAAATGGATACCATGTGTTATTTTTGTTGATTCTACCAAAATAGGTAGTCTAAGCATAGATTTAGGGAAACCATCACATTTGAAATATGTGTAAATCCCTAAAAAAGGCTAATGTAAGAGTTTTCAATTTTATTTATTTTTATATTTTTAGGAATCTGTTGTCATATTTGAAAAGGGGGAGAATGTTGACTAACAGTCACACATTGCCCATATTTTGATGATGACTTCTCCATTCCATTAATGTGTATATAACATTTCTATTGAGATAATTTTAGATCATTAGGTACACTCAAAGTAATGGAATTCAAAAAACCCTAGTTTGTGAAATTACAACTCAAAAATGGTATAAAATTGAAAAATAAATAACTTGTAGCATTTCACATAGACTTTTATGGTAGATCATTTGCAATTATCAAATGACTTGTAATTGATCATTATCAATTATTAGATTATTTTAATTTGATGTTTAATGCACATTTACAAAAGTGATCTAGTTTTATCATGATAACAAGCATTGTATGAGATTGTCTTGGTAGATTTCTCGGTCGACAAGCTTTCATCTTGATTGTTCTTAGTCATAGGTTGTGATACTAACTGATAAGTGACCATTCTGATGGAACTAAAAGTCTTGGCTTTTAGTGACATCAGTTGAGCTACACACCTTGAATCTCGTTCGATGGTACTATAGTTGTAAACTGAAAAGTAGTCATTAGAGAGACATATGAAGTGATTTATATCCATTAGAAAAGCATTCAACCTATCAATATTGTCTAAATGTCAAACTTCTATAGTCTACTTGCGAGTGGGCACCCTCAACTATAATTAGAGACCCTTGGAGAACAACCAAACATTGCCTTTCATGATTATATTCTATAGTTGAGTGAAAATCATGTTGAGCCGCCAAACTCATTTCAAGCTTGATTACATACCATTTTTTCATTATGAGTGATGTAGGTTTTCTATAAGAGAGATTCCCCAATGTACCCTTGTCAAAGATATCACCTCTTCACCCCAACCTCTCTTTAGTAAAGTGTTGATTTTAAGATTGCTTCCTTGAAGATGGATGTGGCAAAATCAAGGAGGATGATCTTCTATAGGAATAGGTAAGACCTTGGTGAAGGCTTTCTTGGTAGGCAGATAAGTAAGTCCTTGTAATTGTTATTGGCTCCTTGATCCGTAAAGAAATGCTAGCTTCTTCCTTGACCTTGAAATGGTGGTGTTTTGTTGTAACGCTTACAGTGGAATATAAGGAGTGACACAAGGTTCAATATCCTAGATGTTGACCTTTGTTGGTAGTGGATATACATCTAATTTTTGGAGGTTGGAACCATTATAAATAGTTATGTTATTTGGTTCTTGTTAAATCTATCTTTCTCTTGATTATTACATTTGCAATATTATCTTGGGAAGTATCTTGAAAGTCTAATAAAATTTGTTTAATGGGTTTTAGATCTATCACCCCCTCTAGAGCCCATCGATCCAAAAAACTCACGGTGTTCACGACACCTAACTAGATTTATTCATCATTTCACTTGTTACATAATCCTCTTACTCTTCTTAGAGAGAGTTTAATACATAATATATCAAGTGTGTGTATTCTTTCATAACCAAAATGGCACAAATTAGATTAGGGTTAACAAGAAAGACAATCAATATATCAAAAATCACCACAATCTATGACTTATAGTTTACATGTTCTTTCCCATTTTCAAATCATTTGATATCATTCATCATCAGGGGGCAAATAGCCTAAGATATAATCTCATCTCATTTATTTACCCTATTTAGGGTTTCTAAAGTACATATTCATACATGTTATTTCAATCCCAACACAATTATTATCTTTTTCACCCCATCTCATAAATTTCAATAAATATGCACATAGAAATTAGGACCAACAACACAATCAATATATAATCATCTTTATTCATTCATCACTCTTGGAACATGTTTAATTTACCACATATATTGGCTCAATCTGATTTCAATATATACAAATAAATCTTGAAGCCTAAATGTGTAAATGTGCATAACACACTAGTTACTCCTCTTTTACTAATTCACCATTCTATAGGTAGGGTTACTATCAAACACATACTCAATTTCATTTGGAAGCCATCAGAATAGACCATTCTTATAATATAAGTATTTTAGTAGACAGTTACAATCCAATAATATATTCTTATAAATAAATTTACATCCTTTAACTTCATCTTTTAATTGAATTAAACTATACTTATCTACATTCATTAACCCCTCATTTGCGAGCATAATCATTACTATCACATAACCAGTCATATTAGGGTTAGAGTTAGGTTCTTATATCCACAAAGTTAACTTCCTATATTTCTATTTATTTTAGATTCATTACTCTTAACTTATTTCATTCCATGTTCATTACATCATTGAAATCAAGCACTATCATTTCACTTAATGTACAATGCTATTGTTAGTGTCATCCATTATAGTCAAATTATGGTGTATTTCTTTCACTTTAGTTCATACCAGATGTAATTGCAACATATTGATTAAAAGATTCATCATGGTCATTTCATTAACATGTATTCTATAACTTATCATCACAACTAAGTTCCCCTTTGTCAATTGCCTTTCTTTCATTTAGATACACATAATATGCAATTTAACTTCCAAATTTCAATTTAGTAATGAAAATAAATTCTTCATTTCTCAGACTAATCAATTTAAGAAGTAGAATGGATTAGCGTTACTTTTTCTTACTCCATAATCTCTATTCTTCTTCTAAAATCATTATTATGTGATTAATAGATAATACTTGCATTCATGTGGGATTTTCTCATTATTCCTTAAATTTGTATGATAATAGATGATGTTGGCGGTATTTTTGGTTATTTAGTAATCCTTGTATTATTTAATTGGGCTCACTCATCTCAGGCACATTATCATTAGTCTGTGTAATGTAATATTATGTCTCTAGTACATCATACCTTGAGACAAAACTATATATATGACTTTTTGTAACTCTGATTCTCATAATAAGAATTTCTCTTCACATGGTATCAAGAGTAGCCATCTTGTTTCCAAAAAGGAACGTCCTTTTCTCTCTCAATGTTATTCTTCCTTTCTTCTTCTTCTCTTCCTAGCCCCCTCCACACCTCTTTCAGCCACCTCCAGCCAGCCGCAACAGCATGCAGTTATCTGTCACAGATGGTCGTCGGGCATGTGATTGGAAGCTATGCACTAGCAACCCACTACTTCCACTTCTAGGGGGAGATTGCTCATGATGGTTGCCACCATCTTATTTTCTGGTATTGTGGGATTCCTATCCCGATTTTATTGGTCTTCAATAGGGGAGTCACAGGTCATCGTCCCCTCTATCTTTGCACCTTTGGCCCCTTGATTGTATTCTTTCTACAATAGTAGCCTGTATGAAAAAATATTTTAGTACTCCTCCCCTTCACCATCACCCACCCGATGTGACTGGTATCATGTTGATAAAGACACAGTAAGCATATATTTATAAAAATAGGTTGTAACAGCCCCAATCTTCCTTATTTTGTTAATCTCCTCCCCACGTGTTTTCCCTACGAACATAGATGAGTGCCAATATTTGTTAGGAATCTATTATATTCATCCTATCATAGTTCTTCATTCATGTGATAGTGCTTACAACTATGCATCATTGCAACTTTCTCCTTCCATTATGCATCTTACCATTGGTTTCTCATATCCACAAATATCCTACCAGTGTGCTACCATGATATCCATTGTTGTTCTACTGGTGTGCTTCCTTGATATCTTTCCTTAATTATGTCCTACCATGGTGACTTTTTCATCCCATATGAAGGCATGGCTGACAAAAAGAATCACATGGGATCATTGTCTATAATGACAATGCTCCTGTCTCCCTAATCAAGTTGAATGGAGATAATTTCCTAATTGAGATGAATTTTATCCAAACCATCCTCGAGTTTAGAGACTATGTGATGTTCATTAAAAAACATGTTGAGGATACCCCCTTAATGGAATAGGGAAATAGCCAAGTCAAAAGTTGGCTATTAAACAATATGAACCCTCTATTGCCTCCAAGTACATGTTTTAAAACTCATAAAGGAACTGTAAGACGTTATCCAAAGCAACTACACACAAGAAAAGAGTGTTTTGAGGATTTATGAAATATGGAATAAGTTGTTTGGTGAAAATCAAGGTGATGAAAGCCTTGATGAATACTTTGATTATATTGTCAGCTTGTCTCAATGGATTGACTGATTTCAACATGTCTCTTCTAAGGATCATGCCAAACAGAGGGCCAATCTTGTAACAACTAAGTTTCTAAATGGCTTTCATCTAATCTATGCTCCAATCTACAACATTATCTTGGTCGGTGAATCCTTTCCCACTTTGGAAGATGTCTCTCTCATCTCCAGTAGTCTGATGTTTGCCACTTGACCTATACTTTTCCATATTTGAAAAGTTATGTCTCTACCATTTCCCATGAAGGAGGACATGGTTGTGGGGGACGTACCCAAGGCCATAGTGTACTTTCTACAACAAGCTATGCCATCTAGAGGAGAAGTGCTATCAAATATATAGTAATCCCTATGGGTGATGTCATAACATTGAGGCTGCCCATGTTTCCCAAGGATCAGATAATCAATATGATACCATCTCTTCAACTAAGTATAAGATACTTCTATAGGCTATTCAAAAGGACACTCGATAAACCACAAGATCTAGGGATTGAGTGACCATACAATTTGCTGCAACATTTTCTACACATCTGGCCTCCAGCCAAGGTAATGTCGAGACCTCTATGCAAGCATCCCACTCTTCTTGGATTTTTCATTTTGGGGCCACCCAACATATTACTAGTATGGGACACCTTTATTTCCTCTATTAAAACTTTTATTTTAATCTGATTTGTAACTTTAGTAGATGGGTCCAACAAAACTATTCAACAATTTGGTTGTGTTAACGTTTGATTTAGTCTCAAACTTCAATATGTTCATTATATATATTCCTAATTTTTGCTTTAATAAAATGTATGTTGCTAAGTTAGTTGATGCATACCTACAACATAAACTATGGTAGACATGGTTTCATGATGCAGGATTCTTAGACTTATCAAATGATGGGTTCACGTTCGAGAGTCGGTGACCTTTATTACTTTATTGATCTCGTTCCATTTTTTATTCTTCTTGTGAACACATCTCTTTAACTACACCAATGTTACGGTCATCCCTCTCTTTAGAAGTAGAAGAACCTGGAGCCCTTGTATCTAGTTCAATAAGTCTTCCCTATCACTCAAGTGAGTTTGGGAAGCATCATAGGAGTTAGTTTCCTAGAAAAACTAGTATGTATTCTAAAGTTACCTTTGATGTTATTCATAGTGACATATGTGGTCCATTTTGAACCATCAATTTTAATGGATTACATTTTTCATTACCTTTTTTAATGATTTCTCTCACATGACGTGGTTATATCTTTTGAGATCTTGTGATGATATAATTAGTATTTTTCAGAATTTTTATAAATTGATTTTGATAGAATTTAACAAATATATTAAAAATATGCTGACTAACAATGCTTTGTAATATGGTACGATTTGGGTGTATAATTTTTTTTCTATAACTGGAACCATCCATCAACATTCTTGCACTCACACCCCACAACAATATGGTGTGGTAGAATGAAATAATAATCATTTGCTTGATATCTTTCATGCACTTATATTTCAGGGTAAAATACATAAACCTTATTGGTCTAAAATTGTTCTCACAACATGCTACCTTATCAAAAACCTTCTTCTATTCTTCAGAACAAGACCCTTGTTCAGTTGTTTTTCCTACACAAATGGATTTCCATCTTCCTTTGTGTGTTTTTGGGTGTACCTCTTTTGTGTTTAATTTTGACCCAAAAGTGAATAAACATGACCCCCTCTATGTCAAGACGATTTTCCTTGGCAAATCTACCTTTCAAAAATTCTATCGTTGGTAGACTACAAGCAATTATTGCATGCATGTATATTATGATGTTACCTTTCATGAATATGAGATGTTCCTTAATTTATGTTAATATCATCTTCGCCTCATCCTCAACTGCATTCATTGAGCTTTGTATTTTTGACCTAGTGGATCATAAACCCATCCCCCACCTTCATGTCACTCCTCCTCCTATTGCAAATGACCTGACACAAATGCTCATATATGAGGATCTAGCATGGTTCATGGCTCTCCGGAAATGTATTCACTCTTACATTCTTATCCATCTATCTCCCACACACATTTCCTATCCAAGCTTTCTTGTAGTACTAAATCCATTTCCCATCAGTTTGACTCTATCCAAGTTCCTAAAAACTATTTAAGACCCTTCAACACCCTGGTTGGAAAGATGAAATGCTCCATGAGATCTTGTACCTCTTCCTCTAGAAAAAAGTATTGTTGATTGTCAATGGGTTTTCTCAATCAAATTAATTTAGATGGATCAATGTGTCAATTTAATGCTCGACTTGTTGCCAAAGATTCACTCATATTGTGACGTCTCAGGATATGAGGCCTCAGATAAAATGATCTTAAAGGAATGATTGGAGTATCCATATCACCAAGGAGCACCTCCTTTTCAGGTAGCCCATCACTGAAGAACGACTCTATGGTTAAGCGTCCTCATCCCAGAGTAGTAGTAGGATGGGTGAGCGGTCAGGAAGTTTATCCTGTCTTGTGCGTGAGTGAGGAAAAAGCACATAGTTAAGTCTAGTGGTGGCATGTGGGGTCGGTCCATCTTTCCTACATGCTCTAAAAGATCCTTGTATAGTGGGCATTACAAATGGTATCATATCCAATTTCCCTCCAGTAGGTGGGGCCCAAATGGGCAAGTGGCATGCTAGTCTTAAGTCGTGCGGTCCGGACAAGTTGGAAATGGCTATCCGCTAAGAAAAGATGGAGCCTCCCTTGCACTGGTAGCAGTCGATAGAGGTGGGTGTCCATGGGCCCGAGTCTACACTGAAATGGGGAAGAGATTATGTGGTTGTATAATGAGCCTTGATGAGGGCGTCAAGAGTCTAAGTGGGGAAGATAGTAATGTTCCAATATTTGAGGCATCAAATAAAATTATATTAAAGTAATGATTGGGCTAACCTTATCACCAAGGTGCACCTCCTTTTTAGGTAGCCAATCACTAAAAAACTCTATAGTTAAGCGTGCTCAACCAAGCATAGTACTAGGATGGGTGACCGGTCGGGAAGTTTATCCTCTCTTCTGTGTGAATGAGGAAAAAGTTCATAGCTAAGGATAGTGGTGCTCTATGGGGCCAAACGTCGTCCCTAAAAACTCTAATAGAGCCTTAGGCAGTGGACGTGGGCATTACACAAACATATGGCATGGATATCTTTGAAACCTTTTCACTGGTCATCCAAATTGCTTCTGTCAGGATTGTAATCTCTCTTGTCACTCATATGGATCGCCCTTTGTTCCAGTTTGACATTAAAAATGCCTTCATTCATGGTGATCTAGAGGAGGAAGTGTATATGAACTAGCCATCACGATTTTGTGCTCAGGGTGAGTCTTCACAAACACTTTGTTATCTCAAACACTCTTTGTACAGTCTCAAACAATCACCATGATCCGGGTTTATTAAACTTCATGGAATTCATGCTAGCCTTGGTTTCTCCAAATCATCTAGTAATCGTAGTCTATTCTTTCAGTCCTCTCAAGTCTTTCCATCTATGTTGATGATATCATTGTCACTGGTAGTGATGCTCACGGGATTTAAACACTAAAATAAGCACTCCAACAACATTTTTTACCAAGGATCTTGGACATTCACTATTTCTTAGGCATATAGGTGCTACGTTCTCATTAAGACATTTATTTATCTCAATGGAAGTGTGTCCTTGACATTTTAAAGGACTTCGATATGCTAAATTCTAAGTGTGTCTCTTCACTCATGGGTGACTACAACAAAGTTCTGGTCAAGGGGTGGTTTTTTTTTCAATCATGAACAATATCGACGCACGGTTGGGAAACTCATTTATCTTACTATTACCCAATAAATCTTCCCTTTTCTATCAATGTTGTTAGTCAACACATCGCTAAACCTCTTTCCTTCCATTAGAGTAGGGTACAACAAATTCTATGTTATTTGAAAAATTCACTTGGCAGAGGCCTCCTTTTGAATAAACCACAATCTCCAATTATCACTTGAATTTTTATGTAGATGCTAATTCATGTGAAGATGTAAATGATAGGATATCTATTTCTAGTTTATACATTCTTTTGGGAGGTCATCTTATCAGTTGCCAGAGCAAGAAGCAGTCTGCTGTGGCTCATTCTAGTTTTGAAGAGAACTATTATGCCATGGGATGCACCTACTATGAAATTCAATGATTAATGTCTATTCTTCAAGAACATACATTTCCTCTATCTTCTCCAACAACTCTCAAGTGTGATGATCAATTAGATATTCATATAGGTAATAATCTTGTTTTTCATGAACATACTAAGAACTATGAGGTTAACTGCCACTTTGTGCAAGACCTAATTCTTGACAAGAAGATCATTCCACCGTATGTAAAGATTGGAGAACAGTTTGTTGATATCTTCACCAATCATATTCCACTGTCATCCTTCTCTTATATGTGTGGCAAGCTGGGAATACATGATGCGTACTCTCCAACTTGAGGGGAGTGTTGGTGGTATTTTCGGTTAGTTATTTTTTCTTGTATTTTTTATTAGGATTACTCTCCTAATTCCCGTAAGCATTAATCTATCTTATGTTATGTTGCATCTCTGATACATCATACCTTGTGACTCTTTGTAACTCACATTCTCATAACAAAAATTTCCCTTTAGTGATGCATTCTACTTTGATCATCTTAATAATGCTTCTCTCCTACAAATGATGTAACTATACCAACAATTGTACATTTTGTTCACATTTTCAAGTTTATATACAAGTTTGATCTTTATCTATCAAATTCTTCTATTATTTAATTTTTTTAGGGTTTTTAATAAGTTGGCTTAGTTCAATACATGGTAAGAGTAGGGAAATGTGGTGACAGAGATGGAAGTAGAAACCAAAAAATTCCTACCATATTCCCCATGATCTATTGATCGTGTCAACAACTATGCATTGGGATGGAAGGTTTTCAAGCTATATACTTAGCCCTAGAGAAAGTCCAGGGGCAACCCTAGATATGATGAGCTTCTTTCCAAGTATCACTTAGGCTATTGTCGGCGGTGGCCTCTTAGTGTAGCACCACATATGGCGGTTGATGATGTCCTCCTAACGTGGTGGCAATGACCTCCATGCCTTTATGTAATCGACACAAACTGTCGAGAACCTCTATCATTCTTCTAGAACTGACATGAAGGAGTTGTCCCTTTGATATACATGCTAGCACTGAGTTGTTCTCCCTAGTTGTGTCTCCCTTTTAAGGGTAGAACTTGCTTTGGGATCTCACGTTACCAATACTAGGAGAGGACAATGTTTGTCAACATTTTGTGTATCTTACGAAAGCCTTAACTACCCCCTCTATTTATAGGAGGGTGAGAGTTAGGCTTTCCAAATCAACTAGGAGTTGAAAAGATAGATTTTCACGAATTTCTAGTTGATGTAGGTCATGAGTCAATTGGCTCAACAAATGAGTCGGTTGACTCACACCCCAGTCGATGAAATTGAATTCTTTTCTATTCACAAACATATTGGCTTTCAATGCAATGATCTATGCACAACATGAAAAACATCAATCCTTGATCCAATCTTACTAATCATTGAATCAGGTGATTCACATTCTAAACTGGTCAGCTCAATTTCTAAATCGATCAGTTCACATTGTGAACCGACCCATTCACATTCCCATTCAGCCAATGTTCACCTAATGTAGTTTAAATTGACTGGACACATGAATCGGTTGAGTAACACTCCTAGACATCCAATTTTCAACCAATGTTGTTTAGATTGAATACCTAAACACTTTATTAATCAAGTTAAATCTTATTCACAAGTAAATTCCTATTCTAGGTGCATCCTATGAGTATAACCCTATAGGTCCCACATTACGTTGGTAGTAAATGTTCATAACTAAACTACAACTTCACAAACAATTAGTAGTATCTATCAACACATCATTTCTACTGAAGTAATAGGAAAGTTGGAGAACAACTTCAATATCTATAACTAGTGTTACTGTGATCGTATAGTTCCTTTGTAACTTTTATCTAGATTGAACTTGAGGCATGGAATCATCATCCTCTTCATATTCAATCCATGTTCCTTGATCCAGAGTAGACTGTATGATATGCACATGAGCTCACGTATCATATATTTATTCACATGACTATGGTCATACGTCTCTCAGTCTCACTTATTAAGTGGCTAGGATAGTAGGAGGGACAAGACCCATCTACATCACTCACCATCAATCTTCATGTGTCACAACATATCCAGGTATGCCCTTCTCGTTATCTTGTGTGCAAAATATTTGGACTTCAGCTAAGACTTAGAATACCTCTTGGCCTAGATTTTGTCCTTAAACTCGCCTTCATTGATCACCATCATGGGTTTATCCTTCTTCATGTGTGCTTCGTCGTTCATCAACATACCAAGAAATCCAGAAAACAATTTGGCCAAGTTACTCAAGTAATATCATTCGATTTAAATTGCTTATATGATTCAAGCAATGATTGTATAATCATATATGTGGCCAACTCTATGCCTAAATTAAATACCAATATCTCTAGGTGTTCCATATGCCCAATCATATTGAACACACTATTAGATCTCCCTCTATTAGTTTGCACTCAAACAACGCTTTAAAGACATTGGCCCTTTCTTTCTTTGCATGATTCTTAAGATGTGTTACCATCTCAAGAATGTTCATGTTTTCATGTTTTTTATGCAACTCATAGTTCATATGGCCTAGAATAAGGTCTTTGATGTATGTGGCATCATTGGCATGCTTGCAGTAAGAATCAATTTCATCCTTAGGTGCAAATGGAGAGGTTCATTTGGCACTGGTATTTCAAGAACATAGAGTTGGTGCTCTTGTGTGAGAATGATTCTCAATGTCCTAAACCAGACATGGAAATTATTAAGGTTTAGTTTGTACTTTTCAAGGACCAATCACAAGGAAAACTTGTTGTTGTTTTCCATTAGTTTCTACAAAAGAAATTTTCATTTTATCAAAACACTTTTGATTTGATTTGATTATAAGGGAAAAAAACCATTACATTAATTAAGCCTTTCATTAACTATCATTTCTAATATTTTATTCAAATCGATAGCCATCATTGTCAATTTAGAAGATTGCAACATTCAACCTTCTAGTGAGCTAAGATACCAAATAACTAAGTTATTACCCAACCAACTCCAACATCCATAACCAATTATTAAGGTAGGAAACATTTTCCAATTATCTCATGCAATTCGTAAATAGATGGTATGTACAAATCCTTGTCATATCTTATCTTTATGCTTGTTGGCACTTGATCTCATCAAGGTTACCTAGTTAAGAATGACCCAAAAGCCAAAAAGATAATAATGAACCGTACTTGGTAGGCCCACATCACTACCATCACACTTCCATGAGATAGACGACGCACCCTGCTTGGTCGATCAAGCTTTTTACGTGTGTTTCTTATGGAAAACATATAACATTTAATATTTTATTAGGGAATTTTATTTATATATATAGATATATATACATATCCAATCACCAACTACTAATAATATGCATCATATATGTATTGTATCCAAAAATGAAACATGCAACAATAAAATATGAGAGATGGTTATGGCCATACTAATGTAACTCTTTGGAACCACAAATAATTGTTACCACCTAAGGTCCACATCACATGTAGCAACCTATCTTTGCAGAAAATCTATGATGGAACTGTGATGCAAAGTGAGATTACTCAAAATAAAGTGTAGAATTGAAACTAAGAAGTTGGATTATTAGAAAACACAGTAAACGAAAATTGATCACATCACAACATCTCAAGTTGAGCATTTCACATCTAAATCCATGAACATTACCACCTGTATTACATAACATGTCACAAAGATGTACACATTACTGTTCAGTGGCCATCATGCCACAACCTCTTACATATATCAACATGTTCACATATACATGCCACATCTATACAATCATGGCCTACTGCCAAAACATCATATCAATATAGAAAGATCTAACAAAACACACCCAAGGACCTGAGAGTATAGGGACAAAACGTAAGACTCTACTACAAAATACTAGCAACATATCCCACCTTCAACAACTATTGATCTTCTTGCTGCTCAGTCTCAACCGCACAATATGTACCTCGTCATGCATGACCACCTAAACGATATGGAAACCCATGGGGTGAGACCAACATCACAGACATAGATATAAATCTCTACCAACGTCTATTATAAGCATAGATATACTAAAGAAGGAAGGATAGTATTATCATCTGGTTGTGCAGATTCAGCTAAATGATATGTGTAAATCAATTACACTATTAAAGCAATCCAGGCATCTACAACTCAGTAATAGAACATCTTATACTTTAAGAAGGAATTTGAAGAACATGTATAGCAGTTCATTTCTCTTACCACACAATAATTCAAGAAAACAGTACAAAGATAAGGCAAAGGGTTATCCAATATGAATCGTATTTAACCCTAAGGAAGTATACTGCACAGCTGAGTTAAGTCTTTTGTTATGTCCTAATAAGATGAGTTATACCACTCATACTCCAACTGACCACTACTAATTCGAAATGACTTCCATACAAGATCTAGGAGGATTCGAACTCCTATGATCTCGCACACCCTCAGTCAGTCCAAGTCTACTGTAGTGACATATAAAGTCCAACTACAAACAGCCTAGACTGTCATGGTATATAGGCACAACACTAGTGAAAATTGAGTTACAACTGCAGCCACACTCTTACTAGGTATGACCACAACCATACTTAAATCATATTATATACATATATTGAATCAAATCACAATCGTTCTCCTACTAGGGTGTGACCACAACCAATCCTATGAAATGCATATACTCAACAATATACGACTCCGATCTTCCACTAGGGAGAACTCGTTTCACCATCCAACAATTATTGATGCTGAAGATGGATCTATGGCACATGGAAACTACATGATTAGGGTTTTATTTTATCAATTAAGCCAATTGAGTGTCTTTTATCATCAAACAAGTTACAACATACAAACCCTAAACAAACTCTACAGAATAAATGATGTGTTACAACTCCAGAAGATATAAAACATATGAAGCATAAACTTTTCATATCATCTCAAGATGTCACAGCCATACAAGGCCATCATCATTATCACATTATTAGGGGATATAAATACCTCATCTCATTACTAGAGGATATCACCTCACATTAGGCATAAGGCCTCTTTCGGGTCATAAGACCCAATTCACATTGTTATTGTACATGATCATTATTATCTCACATGCCTCATCAAGGCTCATGATTACTACTCTACATCACATCAATCACACCATAGCATTCACTATCTATGTTATAAATTTCACCAGCAGGGTAAGGCTACACTAGTAGGAGAGAGAAAATATCATTACATGCTAACATATCAACAAGATAAGTAACATCATCTCATGCTCAATTAGGGTTAGGATTTTACTTGAAGCCAATTAAGGTTTTCCAATACAATAATCACCATTAAACACTAGATACATTATCCCCCACTTTCTTGGAACACATTGGGTTTAACATCATACTTATGATTATTCACTCATTACTCCAAGTAGCATTACGTGTCGACCAAACATAAACCAAGATGTAGTGACCAACATGAATGATATATTTGTAGAGACCATACTATCATGTATGTGTCGACCAAACCACCAAAGCAAGGTGTTGCAACCGCAACAAGGTATGTGTAGTGACTGCAAAAAGGTCAAGGGTTAGGGTTTGCTGCGCCTGCAACAATCCATCCACATGTAGCGACCATAGGCATCCAAGTGAAGTGTAGCAACCCAAAGGTCAAGCTACTCCAAGGTTCACACAACCACCTCAAAAACAAAATTGAACCACATTTAAAATAGAAGAAAAACATCAAAGAAACTGTCACGGGACCGGAATCCCAGTCCCATGAACCAGTCGAATACCAAAGGAAACATGCAAAAGCGTAAAGCTTAGCACACATGAACAAATAAAAAGATAAAGGCACCAACACAGTCTTAATATTCAACAAGTATAAATTATACAAGGTACATCGCATTCAAGAGTTCATTTACACATTTCTAGAGTCGAGGTACTAGTCATCATGTGCACTAAATCTAGATCCTATAACAAGTACACCTAGCATAGCTCACCAAGCCCATCAACCTTCTAGCCATCTCTGAACCTAAAAACAAAATATGAGAAATGGGTCAACACACAAGGTGTTGAGTATGGGGCAGAAACATATATATATGTATAAGCCTTGCATAATTTGAAAAGATTTCAAGAATAAATGAACAAAAATAAACATGTTAACCATTTAACAAAATGTGAAACAATATTTTATGTCATTTCACTCCATTATAACAACAATATCAAGCATGTTTAAGGCCTTTGACCATCTTCCCGTCAGAAGGGTCTGTAAGGGTACTCAAGATTAGCCAACCCTTTTATACGAGAGGGACCTCAAGGCCATAGCTAAGAGCTAACCCTTTATCAATCAATATTATAATGGAGTTCTATATATATGTGTTCAAGTTATAACACCGATGAAGCAAACATCGAGTAAGACATAGCAATACTACATGGAAATATTTGAGCAAGTAAACTAACAAGCATACAATACATGTGTTTTCAAGCAAGAAAGTGATATTCATATAACTAGATAAGGCCCATACCTGATTCAAAGATTCTTAACTTAACACGTCCATTACCATCTAGATCATAAGCCAACCTGATTAACAACAAGATTACATATGTGCATTAGATTCTCATCATTGACCCTAATTAGATGCATTTTAGGGTTTTGGCCAAGATAGGTTCCAAGTTGCTTAATAGTTCATTATATGATCTTATACTAATCTATAGGTCATCATGATAGTGTGGTTCGAGTTTCATATCATTCTGATGTTCCATGCATTATATATGACCATTTTAAGGTTCAGGTTCCTTAAGTACATTAAAGGGTCAAAGACTCATAATAGAGTAATCAACGTCAAAGATTATCAATTCAAAGGAACCAAGCACCAAGGATGGTCAAGATTGGCAATATAAAGCCATAGAGATATACTAGAGTTGGATGCATAGGTTAGGTCAACCCAACATTGGTACAAAGTATAACCAAACATTCACATAATAGGGGCACATACATGCATTAGATTTCAAAAAAAACCATGGCAAGGAGGATGCTAGGGAATGATATTAAGGTCAAGCAGAGACATATATTACTGCTTTGGGGTTCATTAGACATTATTCCATCAATAAGTAGCTTAATTATCAATTTAGGGCAAGGTATATCATTTAAATCTCAAGACTAGTATATATCTACAACTAGAGTCATGTATAAGAAATAGGGATGATGAGGACTCCCGTGAAACTCAAATATGTACAAAATCTATTGAATTTAGGGTTAGGAGGGTAGGTATACATCAAATATTCAAGCTTCATCACAATTATGCATTAAGCATGGTCAAAGAAGTCAAAGATCACATATTTAGCATTATCAAAGATTTAGAATAAGATTCAAGATCTGAAACCATTCTCATGTCATAGATCTTTTTGAGTTGATAAATTTGATATATAGGTTCGTGCATTTTGGGACTTAGGGTCTAGGAATTATCATTTTTGAGAACTTGCATTAAAACTTAGGGGAAAAGATCTAGGCATTACCGTACAATTATTAAACTGATCTGGGCCATCTTCCTGAGATCCAACAACCACATTCTCCACGTGCAGTGCACTTTTTTCTGAGGCTACTAGTCACCCTTTGCCAGTCGGTGTTGCTCCTAATCGCCCCCCTGGCTCATCAGTCATATCGTACCCCTGAGTGATCGAGATCGTTTGTACTAGAGTCCATCGTGAACCCGCTTTTGGACAAATGACGCCCGACTTCTTTGTTAGTTTGTGATTCCCCTGTTCCCTGTGTTGGAACATGGGAGGAACAGGGGAAAAATTTGCCCTCCCTTTGTCGGTTGCCCATAAACCAGAGAACCCCCAACAGTTTGAGCAGTGTCGAGGTGGTTGGGTAGAGCAACTCATGGCCATCTGCTCCCCCCCCCGCCCGCATTGGTCTGATGGACGGTTTGTGGGTGAGGATGTTGCCCTTAGTTGGCAGGCATCCACCAGGTGGAAGAATAGAGAGCCGTCGTGCAGGAGAAAGAAGAAAGGAGGGGGAAGGAAATAGGCGGCTAGAGAAAACTAGCGAAAGGAGAAGGGAAACCAAGGGGAGGGGTATTAAAGGATCTTGGGTTTAGGGTTTAGATGAGGGGAGCATAGATGGCTAACAACCGCCTCCATTACTCGGTTTGGAAGGGAATAAGGAGGGCAATTACTACCCTTTGTGACTTTCCCGATCGTGAGAGGGGAGGAAGCTAGCGGCTGGGCCGTGATGTCAATACTTTGGGCCCATCAAGGCCAGCCCAAGTCATAGGAAAAGGCAAAAAGGTTGAAGAACAAAAAGTAATTAAAACATAATTAAGGAAGCAAAGTTCATGTGGCCATACCTTTGGCTATGATTGTCTAATTGCGGTAATTTTTATATCGTTGGACTCATAATTGAAAGCTCTTCATCATGAAAAATAATTGGGAGCAACAATATCACATTAAAAATGGTTCAATACAACTTGAAAAAGGGTGATAGGTTAAGAGCTTAAAAGTGAGGTCCATGAGAAAAATATGTCACAAAAGTGAAAATCAAGCATATAGTGGTCAAAATGGGTCATCAATAAGACAACTCATGACATTGAACTCCTTACAAGAAATTCCATCCTCGAAATTTATCCAGGATCATAGACAAGAGTCAAGAAACCATTGAGTTATCAAACCATAGTTGTCAAGGCATTCCCCACAATGGGATTCACACATAATTATCATCATCGAGGGTGTACTCATATCGATCATATATGTGTTACTTCGTATTTTATCACGTAATGACATCATTATGGCATTGGAGTTTTCCCATCCCTTAGCATCCATACATTAGGGTTTTTGTCCACATCTTCATGCGAGGCCAAGGTGTATTATCAAAACCAAGTTATCAATTCTCAAATGGACATGTTCATGGTAATGACTTTCAAATGAGACTATCATCGAGTGTGTATCTCATCTTTATTTTGGATTTTATGCATGTTTTTTATTAAAAAAAAATCCTACCAAATTTTCCCAATCATGTTCATCATTTCTCATTCTTGGGTATGTATTCGAGCATGTTACCCCTGATTATTCAACCTAAGATCTCTAGGCATCATCGTATCAAGTTCATGATTTCAAGGCTACATCTTTTATGTATAGTATGATTTCATACTAGTTCTAGCTTATGAGAGTGGCTATTGCACATTTATCAAAATTTTAACTCAAGTGAGATTCTTTCATGTATCGAGCATCATTTGATGAACAACATTATCATCAATGTCAAGGTTTTGAAACTTGTATCTAGAAAGAGCTCCACAAGCTCAAGCTACTCAAGCTAAGACATCTATATGTCCAATAAGACTTGCTAACCACAAATTTCTACCCATAACAAAAATTTCTACCCAACTTTCGAGAAACAAGGGTAACCACTAGATTCTTTTATATACAACTACTAACTCGAGTATTAGGCTCATCGAGGATATCACACACCATGTACATAATCTTAGGGTCTTGGGACATATCCCTCACCCATATAGCAAACATTATATATTCAATTTCCTCTTTCTCTAGGGTTAGATATTTTCATAGGAAATCTAGGGTTCAACATTTTCAAGGAAACCACACACTAGGTCACTCAACTCATATATTTAGAAGTATTCTAGCTAGGGACACATCATCAAGTATTTCATTATTCATATTTTCAACATTTCAAATATTTTGGAGTTTAGGTACTCTAACCTTCTCCCGAGGCGGGTCGAATCATATCAAAAGGTCACCGTATTCATATGTCCCATGCTAGAGGTCCTCCTTTGTGAAGAGATTGAGGCCCATGTTGGTCTCAAACTATATGTCACATATCATATATCAACACGCACAAGACTAGGCACAAGCAAGCATGCCAACCCACTTTCTATGTTTAGCACATCAACCAAGTCATATGTATCAACAAGGTGCTAGGTCTAGCTAGGGTTGCAGGGCCAAACTCATTTCATATCATCAAACTACTTGGCCCTCTTAAGGACAAACTTGGGTCTCATCAACATCAACATCATCATAAATATCATTATCACCATTTAGGTTTCTAGGTTACTCACTTGCCTAACCTATATCATGGCTCTAGACAACTCTAGAGACTATCACTATCATCTAAACTCTCTCATCTAGACTTGATGTTACATCTCTTTCTCCTAGGTTGCATGGAAACTCACTGTCTTTCTGTGTGTGGTAATGTTTTTCATATGTACATATAATAATACTTAAAATATGTTTTCTCTAACATTTAAATAGATGATGAAAACCACCATACTCCATTTGAATAAAACCAAAACCAAAATGAGTTACCACACTCATGAGACAGTCTAGTACCATGACACCTAGAGAACTAGCAAGACCATGGTGCACACTTGTATAGATATCCTAAGCACATGTCACGAGAATATGTCTAGGCAGGTGAATTACACAAGTCTACACCAAGTTCTAACCTAGAGGCTAAGTATACCTAGTCCACAAGGACATTTCATTAAGTTTCTAGGGTTGAGATGTAAGGTGAGTTTAGTTTGTGTTTCATGTGAGCAATGTTTGGTGTAGTTATTATTCATGCTCTGATACCATTTGTCACGAAACTGGAATCCCAGTCCCATGAACAAAACAAATACCAAAGGAAACATGCAGAAGCGTAAAGCTTAGCACACATGAACAAATACCAAGATAAAGGCACCAGCACAGTCTCAACATTCAACAAGTATAAATTATACATGGTACATCGTATTCATGAGTTCAATTACACATTTCTAGAGTTGAGGTACAAGTCATTCATGTGCACTGAATCTGGATCTTAAAATAAGTACACCTATCATAGCTCACCGAACCCATCAACCTTCTAAGCATCTCTGAACCTAAAATCAAAATACGAGAAATGGGTCAACACATGAGGTGTTGAGTATGGGGCAAAAAGATATATATATATATATATATATATATATAGAGAGAGAGAGAGAGAGTCAGGCTAGAATACACTCGAGTGTACGGATCGCACGAATACACTCAAGTGTGTTTGCATATCAAGACTATTTTTTGCAAAATGTAAACCGTTGATCTTCACCGTCACACTATAAATAGGCTACATACAAATTTTGAGCCCATTTGGATGAGTGTAAGTCACTCATCCAAGGGAAACAAAATCGACGCTCGAAACTAATTTAAAATGCATAATTTTTGTGGTCTTCATAACATGAGCTATATATATCCAAATGTGCTCAAATTTTGTGTATGAGTTGTTCACAAGATGTTTAAAAAGATCAACGGATTAGATTTTCAAAAAAAATATTGCATCATGAAAAACTACTTGAGTGTATTCCGCTCCGGATACACTCGAGTGTATTCTATCCTGACTATATATATATATATATATATATATATATATATATATATATATATATATATATATATATATATATATATATATATATATATATATGCTTTGTATAATTTGAAAATATTTCAAGACTAAACGAACAAGAATAAACATGTTAATCGTTTAACAAAATGTGAAACCATATTGTATGTCATTTCACTCCATTATACCAACAATATCGAGCATGTTTAAGGCCTTTGACCGTCTTCCCGTCGGAAGGGTCTATAAGGGTGCTCAAAGTTAGCCAACCCTTTTATACAAGAGGGACCTCAAGGACATAGCCAAGAGCTAACCCTTTATCAATCAATATTATAACGGAGTTCTATATATATATTTGTTCAAGTTATAAAACTGACGAAGCAAACATTGAGTAAGACATAGCAATACTACATGACAATATTTGAACAAGTAAACAAACAAGCATATAATACATGTCTTTTCAAGCAAGAAAGCGATATTCATATAACTAGATAAGACCCATACCTGATTCAGAGATTCTTAACTTAACACGTCCATTACCATCTAGATCATAAGCCAACCTGATTAACAACAAGATTACATATATACATTAGATTCTCATCATTAATCCTAATTAGATGCATTTTAGGGTTTTGGCCAAGATAGGTTCCAAGTTGCTTAATAGTTCATTAGATGATCTTATACTGATCTATAGGTCATCATGATGGTGTGGTTCGGGTTTCATATCATTCTGATGTTCCACGCATTATATATGACCATTTCAAGGGCCAGGTTCCTTAAGTACATTAAAAGGTCAAAGACTCATAATAGAGTAATCAAGGTCAAAGATTATCAATTCAAGGGAACCAAGCATCAAGGGTGGTCAAGATCAGCAATATAAAGACATAGAGATATACTAGAGTTGGATGCATAGGTTAGGTCAACCCAACATTGGTTCAAGGTATAACCAAACATTCACATAATAGGGGCACATACATGCATTAGATGTAAAAAAAAAAAACCATAGCAAGGAGGATTCTAGGGACTAATATTAAGGTCAAGGAGAGACATATATTACTACTTTGGGGTTGATTAGACATTATTTCATCATTAAGTAGCTAGATTATCAATTTAAGGAAAGGTACATCATTAGAATATCAACACTAGTATATATCTACAACTAGAGTCATGTATAAGAAATAGGGATGATGAGGACTCCAATGAAATTCAGATATGTACAAAAGCTATTGAATTCAGAGTTAGGAGGGTAGGTATACATCAAATATTCAAGCTTCATCACAATTATGCATTAAGCATGGTCAAAGAAGTCAAAGATCACATATTTAGCATTATCAGATATTTAGAATAAGATTCAGGGTCTGAAACCATTCTCATGGTGTAAATCTTTTCGAGTTAGATCAATTTGATATATAGGTTCGTGCATTTTGGGACTTAGGGTTTATGAGTTATCATTTTTTAGAACTTGCATTAAAACTTAGGGGAAAAGAACTAGGCATTACCTAACAATTATTCAACTGATCTGGGTCATCTGCCTGAGATCCAGCGACCGCATTCTCCACGCACAGTGTGCTTTTATCTGAGGCTACTAGTCACTCTTTACCACTAAGTGCCGCTCCTAATCGCCCCCCTGGCTCATCAGTCGTATCGGGCCCCTGAGTGATTGGGATCGTCTGCACTAGAGTCCATCATGGACCCCCTTCTGGACAAACGACGCCCGTCTTCTTCGTCAGTTCGTGATTCCCCTGTTCCCTGTGTTGGAACAGGGAGGAACAGGGGAAAAATCTGTCCTCCCTTCGCCGGTTGCCCACAAACCAGAGAACCCCCAGTAGTTCGAGAAGCGTCGAGGTGGCTGGGTAGAGAAACTCGCGGCCATCCGCTCCCCTCCCCTCGCCCACACTAGTCTGATGGGCGGTTTGTGGGTGAGGATGCTGCCCTCAGTTGGCAGGCGTCCGCCGGGTGGAAGAATAGAGAGTCGTCGAGCAGGAGAAAGAAGAAAGGAGGCGGAAGGAAATCGGAGGCTGGAGAAAATTAGCGAAAGGAGAAGGGCAACCAAGGGGAGGGGTATTAAATGATCCTGGGTTTAGGGTTTAGATGAGGGGAGCATAGAGGGCTAACAGCCGCCTCCATTACTAGGTTTGGAAGGGAAGGAGGAGGGCAGTTATTGCCCTTCACGACTTTCCCGATCGCAAGAGGGGAGGAAGCTAGCGGCTGGGCTGTGATGTCAATACTTTGGGCCCATCAAGGTCGGCCCAAGTCAGAGGAAAAGGCAAAAAGGTTGAAGAACAAAAAGCAATTAAAACATAATTAAGGAAGCAAAGTTCATGCGGCCATATCTTTGGCTATGATTGTCTGATTGCGGTAATTTTTATACCGTTAGACACAGAATTGAAAGCTCTTCATCATGAAAAATAATAGGGAGCAATAATATCACATTAAACATTGTTCAATATCACTTGAAAAAGGATGATAGGTTAAGAGCTTAAAAGTTAGGTCCATGAGCAAAATATGTCACAAAAGTGAAAATCAAGCATATAGTGATTAAAATGGGTCATTGATAAGACAACTCATGAAATTGAACTCATATTGAGTGATGTGAGTCACTAATAGAGAGAGAAATGGTATAATAAAGGGGAGAGAAAAATTGAGGTTGTCACAGAAACTAAGCATCATTAAGGTTGAAAACTCCATGTGAAGATGATTCCCAAAACCCTAAATCCGTCACCATAGAAGTCAACATGGAGGACATGATGAGAGAGATGAAAATCAAGCATCACATACGTGTAAATAGGACCAAAACACCAAGTTAATCAAAATGGTCGAACCAAAAACATGATTATAAAGCTCATGGTCAAGATGCATCTGAAAACCATTACCTCCATAGTCACCACCAAATCGAGAATTAGGGTTTAGGAGATAGGAGTAATCTACTTGAGAATACTACAAAATATTAAACCCTAGATCATGATAATTTCATCTATCATATTAGAATCACATTTTAGATATAGAACAAAAACATGCAAGTATGATTAGGGTGCAACAATAGAATATGGGAAAGTTATATAACCCGCTTTACGAAGAAGATCAGCCTCTAAGATCACAATTTCCAAGAAAGAGAAGGATGCTCCAACCAAGAGCAACTCCACAGCCAAAAGATCACCTCAAACAAGAAGAACACAATGGTAAAAGAAGAGCTCAAGAAAGTGGGTAAAATCCCTAGGTCAAACAAGAGAGAAGAAAAGAGGAGAAAGATTCATCTCACTTTGGTACCACCATGGTCAAACCATAGTCTCTTACCCTTGTGAAGATAAGTTTTCCCCAAGATAGCAACCATGGTTGTACCATAGTCTCACGACCAAGAAGGAAGAGATAGGGTTCAAAGGAAAACATGATTAAAGGTGTAGAACTACTAACCAAGAAACAAGATCACCAAGGATCACCACAAAGAGGATGATCAAGCTCAAGAGCACCATATGCAAGGATGATCAACCACTAAATCTCCAAGTTCAACCCTCTCAAGCTCCACCAAGCTCCAAGGTCAGCCAAGTAAGAAGGAGGGAGGAGAGAGAGCTAAAAGGATTGCTTGCATGTTGAGGAGAGATCTTATATACACATGGATAGGAGGGCGGTAAATATATAAGGTGTTAAGATGCTAGGGCATCAAAAGAACACTTGTCCCTCCATGGAGTGGCCATGCCTGCTAACATGCAAAAGGAACATTAACACCAAAGTGGTGTAGCGACCCCTTGGTTTACAAGCTCAACATGGTCAAAGAAAAGCACTTAAACCAGTCGCAACACAAACCAAAACATGTGTATTGACCACAACACAAGCCAAAACATCTGTATCGGCCGCAACACATCACCAAGGCCAAACCCTAGCGACCAAAACCAAGATCAAAGCATCTAGGTCGTAACAAACTCACCCAAAGAAGGTGTATCAGTCGACGCACTCTCAAGGAACAAAACCCATCATTCAAAGAACTCTCAAAACTCAACATCAAGGTTGCTACATTGGTTGACACTCAAGAAACACACACATGGTCGCTACCATCATCCATGCAACTCATGCATAGACATACAAACCCCAATATCACCTCAAGGTGTCACTTCATCAACCAAGGCCCAAACAAGGTGCCCTATAGCATCACCTTCTCTTTCATGATGCTAAGACACAAGAAGCACAACCTACATGTGACAAATGGCATAATTAACCCTCATCATGGGTAAATCACAACTTGGTCCAAAACAAGCATACATAGCTCAAACCTCAACAACACACGACCAAACAAAAAACATAAGATTGTCACATGTTATTAAGGCATCTAAAGAGATTAGATTAAGGTTTAAGCATCTTATTAAGCAAAGAAAACACAATCAAACATTAAGCAAGGTCAGGGACCTTGCAAGAACCAACCCGGTCGGTCAAAGTGAACTTAAAGTTGGTCGGTCAACCTTCTGTTTGGTCAACTAGTCTTCATGGATTGGTTGAATGGCTCCTAGATCAAGCGGTGTCTAGACTCCTCTAGTCGATCAGTTGGGCCTTCAGTCAATTTCTTGGTTCCTCCTGTCACATTCCCTCATTGGTCCTCTAGTCGATTGATTTGACTTCCATTAAGTCAACTCACTTGGTGTAGAGTGTCTTTTCTTTTTTGAAACAAAAAACAAAACTATTATACTCCTATTAACCTATTACACTGTATATAAATGAAACCTTGAGTTACATTCAAGGGGAGTATTGGAAGGAAAGTATTGACTTACATATGAAAAAAGACATGGAGGCTCAATATGCAAACTGAATTAAAAGGTAAGAATAAAACCATTCATCCATGCACACATATCCAGGGGGTATTGGTCATAACCACTCTTACATCCACCCTCAAAACAATTTTAGGGTGACACATATAAATTGCATATATATTATATCATGCATATAGGATCTACGAGACATTCCCTAGTGTATGTGGTGTTTAATCAAATATCCACATTAATCATTTAAATATTTGCATCACATGTAATAAATAAATGATTAAAATAAAAACCAATCATCACTACGAAAAATATGATCTTTAACTACAAAAAAAATTGTAGCGAAAACCCCAAAATTTGTAGCTAAAAGATTTGGCTACATTTATCCTTACATTTATAATATATAGCTAATACCCATGTAGCTAATTGTTTAGGCTACATTTTTAAAGTTGTAGTTAGTTATTCCTCTCGCTACAAATTCATATGTAACCCTAATTGTAGGTAAATATGTCCTTACACATAAACATGTAGTTTCAATTGTAGCCAAATGTATGACTACAATTCAATTTGTACCTATGATATGTAGGGAGAGATGGCATTGGTTACAATTTGTATTTGTAGTTCATGTATAGCAAAAATTAGCACTTGCTACACATGTAGTTATAGCTAGTGTGTAGTGAAAGACACCATGTACTATACATACATATGTAGTGAGAGACATTATGTATCCAGTCAGTCGCTTGCCAATATAGAGTGGTTTTCAATAAGAAAACAGATGAATGTTATTCAAGATCGAGTTGTGCTTACAATGTCACCAATGATACTTTTATTTATATTTGAACAATGAGTACACATGGGGAGGACATTAACTTGGCCCCTATTTTACAATATGCATGGAAAAAAACACATGTATACAATATCTTCTTCTGACTACATCTATCCACTGCAGACTACAAAGCACAATATAAAGAGGGCTCATCTCCCTTAGTTCCTCCACCGAATTCACAGTGAGTTTAACAGCCCTATGAATCTCAGCTTTAGTGGTGAATCTTCCAATCCCAAACATGATAGGGGTATGTGCCATGTCCTCATCAACTCCCAGAGCTCGAGTTGCAACCTTTCTTGTTGGCAACTCATGTAGAGGTTCATGTATGGTTAGTTTTGGTTGGCGAATCTCCTGGATCAGAACATATTGACATTTCTTCTCATAATCTATACGTTCTGTACTTTTGTATTTGTTGATCAAGCGCCATCAGGTTGATGGTAGCATCCACTTTGTGCAAACCACCATGGATACCTACAAAGAAACATACAAGTTTTGAGATATAGCTCCCAAAAGAAACAAGAAAACATAGTTTCTCCTACTCATAACTTACCTATTCCATAAGCTTTCTTCTCCCATTGCATTTAAGAATAAGATCCTACCTATACATGATGATCTCTATATTACATTTTGTCATTCTCATTGATCTGTAGAATGTTACATCCTCCAGGTCCAAACAAACCACTAACAGCCAGCAGCAAGAAGGAATATCCCCAAGAAGGAAAAGGATCACAGCTACAGAACAGAAGAACAAAACCAACCCACAAACATATAGCATAGGAAGAGTTCATCCACTCAACCAATGAATCATCACCAGAGAGAAGAAGACATAAACCAGAAGACGGATTAAAGTAGTTGTCACAACCATGTAGCTGGGATACATCACATCCTCTTCATATCCATAAAAATACATATTTGTATAGTTGAAAAAACGATCTTCTATGTAACATAGCAGCAATGCATGGCCAATCAGCACAATTTCTGTCAGTACGTGTAATTGTTGTGGCAGAAGCACTAAGCCAGGAACGGACATTGCCAGGATTACACTTGCAACTATCAACTTACAAAAGGATTTTAGTGGCATACCAGCCGTCCAAATATTAAGGTCCCAGTAATTATGCATTACAAACCATGCAACCATTAAGCTAGCTAAAGCAACAAAAGTGAAGTACGAGGATAAGCTCTTTTTTGTGAAAAATCGAGCCAGGTAGAAGCCAAAGATCAAAGGAAGAGGAAGCAACTGCAAATGTGAATGGAGCCAAAAATCAGTAGTGAAACCATAAAATAAGTCATGATTCTAGTTATCAAATAGAATGAGACTACTGGAAAATTCTTGTCAAATAAACACACTGAGGCCTGTAAAACTAAAAGTAAAATGTGAATTTATTCAACATCAGGATTGTCACATGGATTTGTTGGGAGCAGTGTATCAACAATAATAAACCATGTATCCACAATGGCATAAAATATATAAACCTACTCCAATTGATACTGCCATATCATGATTATCATCTACTTCATATCCCTGTTAAGTGTGAACATCTGAAGTTCCAAGGGTGGAAAACTAGAAACAACCTGGGTATAGAATATATAAACCTACTCAATGTGTCTAGTTCCTAATGTTGAATCTATGCTCACAACAACCACGAATTAGAAGATTGGATACAAGGCTACCATTCATTCACATATGCTTAGCATTACAGTAAACAAGTGTCACCAGGCAGCACTTTATATTGGCTCAAAATTGGGTGAATCAGATAGTTTTGTTTGTTGGCACACCAGATATACTGCAGGTACACCTTACAAGAAGTGAAATCTACTGTGATCAAAGTGTCCCCGCCTTATTCACTCTCCATCCACCTCTTAATAACTCTACATTGCCACTAAAGCCCAACCAGTTCTCTAGCCAGAGATCATAAGCAAGTGCCATGGTGTTGAGCTCATGTAAATGAGCCAATAGAATCAAGTCACTTTACTATACTCTCCCTGCTCACCGTCATCGAACTTAACTGATTGTGCCATCAGAAGCCTAGAGACCTAGGCCATGTGCACCTTGCCTCGTAACTGCTTTGATTGTACAATTAGGAGCTAAGATTGTTGAATCTGGCTGTTCCCCACTAGTCACTTCTAGCCAATAGGCCAACTACTTTACTGCAACTTTCATTCGTTGAAGCACCCCCACATCAAAAAAAAGACTCAAACATCAAATGGGATGGGCTAAGAAGAGTGGTGTGGATGCTGAAGTAGAGAGGGTGAATCAAGGGGAGCAAATGACGCTGCCGTCAATAGAGATGTGACAGACAAGCCGATCTTGAGCTCACTCTTAGCCGGTCATTTTGACGAATGTATGCTCAATCCTCTTAAAGGGAGGTATGTGTATGATTATCCCTTTGAATGGAATCTTATGTGGTCTGTAATTCTTAAATAGAAACTTAGTGGAGGAAATGGCTCTACTTCTGTAGCTCCTCAGGCCAAGGGCAACTCCTATCAGAATGGAGTTGGAAGCAACCCAACTTCAGTTATGAGTCAGGTAGCATCTCTTTGACTATTTACTATATGACAAAACAACTCCATCTTCTGAGTTTTTCATATGTTACAATACAGCCTACAGTAGGGTCTTCTGTTGGTAAATCACAAGATATAAATGACACGGTGCTGGAAATCTTTAAGGAGCCTGCCAGTCTGTAAGTCATCACTATAGTTAAATTTTAGCATGTCATTTTTTATTTCACTGTACAATATTACTCCCATTTCTTTTCTAGATGTCATTGCTATATTATATCACTATATGCTCGATCAATTTTCTGGCATCAAAATTAGTAAAACCATTCTTCAATAACGACAACCCATAGAAAGGAAATCAAACAGATAAACATGTACACTGCAAGTGAATAGTAATTCCAAGCCTTGATGTTAAATTGATGTCACATTTTATCAATATGTCCTATTTTTATTAATTTGCAAATAAAAAACTTAATAAATGTGCACCAGAAGTATAAAATATGTAATGTGATCCGCCTTTTGTAAGCACATTAATTATCATCTATAAATAATACATATGGTGCAATGAAAAATTTATAGAAAGCACACCTTTTAGTAACCATTAGCTTGTGTAGACATGAGATCACTCTCAAAGAAGTTTAATGAGTTTGTTGATGTTGGCCAGGTTGCGGAAGAATATTAAATAAGTGCCAGGAGGATCTCAATAAGAGCTGTTACTGTTAGTCTATGGGTGATCTCAAATACGACTTCTACAGAAGCACATAGACTTCATTGTAGTTTGCTTTGAAATAGAAAACAACTTCTTATCTAGCTTTCTTCAGTAACAGCAAAAAAATAGTTGTTTGTTCTAGCAAGCTGGAACCAAAACTAGAATTGTCTATCTACATCTAGATGGTACCAAAATACAACGTAAAAAATAACGGTATCAAAATATTGACCTTTTTACTGATTGTATTGGGCTGATAGTAATATTCGTTCTCATTCAGTCATTTGGTATCTGTGAATAATTACTTTGGCCAGGAGAATAGGGATGCAAGTTTAATCGTAAAACTAGCTGACTTCCTGTTTCTCTATGTTAAGGAAAGAATGCATGTATGTGCTTTTCTGACGATAGAACCCTCCCCTAGTGTAAGTTGCAATATTACACAATAATTGTCCCTAGTCCTCCTAATATTGCACTGCAGACCACTACAGGTAAGTGATAGGAGATATGAGAATGAAGAAATTGAAACACTTCCTGGTAAGAGACAGTCTTGATGCTATAGAGATGAGCATCGGGTGTGCCATATCCTAGATGATCCGCTATAACTTCATATAAGAAATTGTTGCAACTAGAATGGCTTGTTAATAGGATCATAGTTGTTAAGGTGGCTAGGTGTTAGGTGTTTTAGGGGGTGCCTGGACGGGTGACCATGCGTTTTACCATTCATTCAACTAAGATGGATGTTTAGATATTTACAGTCATAATATTAGATGCGTGAATATGTAACAGTGACGTTGTTATATAATGTTTAGACTGTTTCACACCTAATATGACCAAGCCTAGACTTGATCTGCCCTAAAGTTAACTAACTTGATCTTAATTTGACCTAGTTTGCACTAATTGGCCTAAATAAGACCTAATTTAACATGAACCAATGAGACCTAACCTCCCCAAAATTCCCTATATTAACCTAAATGAGACCTAATTTGCCTAATCAGACCTAGTCTCCTCAAACTAGACCTGTTTCCCCCAAACCTGACTTGTTTTTCTCAAATAATTTGGTCAATCATACCTAATTTTGCATGACATGACCTAATCAGCCCTTATATCCCCAAAGTTACCCTACACTGACCTAAATGATTCTCGTTTGGCCAAATCAGTTCTATTTCCCCCCAAATCTGCTCCAGTTTGGCCCGTATTAATCTCAATGAGACCTTATATGACTGAATAATACGTAATTTGCCAAAACAACCTATTTTCCTCATATCAGGCCCGTACTTGGTTCACACAAATTTGACATGATATGGGCTATATCAGATCTATTTCAACCATAAAATGACTCAATTTGATCGAATTTGACCAAATCCAGATCTAACTCGTTCTATATTAGCCTTTCAATACTTCAATTTGGGCCTAGAAGGCCTTAGGCGGATAGTTAAGTAATTTAGGGGCTGGGCGCCCAGTTTGAGGTACCCTGGCCAAAGCCTAGAGCATGTCGGTGTGCCTAGGTGTCTGGGCAGACACCTTGATAAGTAAGAGTAGGATGCAAAAGTACACTATTTTGCTAGATTATCTGTTGATGTTTTTGGGTAGTAGAAACTAGGACATTATTTGGATGTTTTCTTCAAAAAGTGAGATATCTATACTATATCTATACAAGTTGAACACAACAAGGATATCAAGAGTCCATTGCTGAAGATTTATTTGTTTTCACCATACACGTAGGAACAACAGGTGGCAAAGAATCTTGACTGTGATTCCCACATTTTGCAGCAGATCAGGGTAACCTATCTCTAGGTGCTGTTTGCACAAGGCTCACCATGAAGCTGGAGTAATACCTCTTTGTTGAATGATGCCTTCAGTTTCTATACATTCAATGAAAACCTTTCAGTAATGCTCAACAATCTTCTTTGGACATGAGAACCTCCATAGCTAGAAAATTGAGAAGAATTCATTGAAGCAAGAGAAATCCTGAGCAGCACTTTGTCAGAGTTTCTCCATTCCATTAAAATAGCACCTATTAGGTTTATTTGCAGCTATTGAAACACATTGCAGATATATTTTGTAAGGGCAGATTACCTTGAAGTGAGGAGCAATGCGTTCCCCATTTTTTATTAGTGAACTTAGCTTCCCCTAGCTGCTGAAGCCCATGTGTAGCAGCACCTTTCCATTGCTGATTTCAACTACTGGCCCTCTGGCAGCCAAGAATTCTCCTAGATCATTATGTTAGATTTATGCCAAAATCTGACACCTGGCGTATCGGGGGGGGGGGGTTAATCATGTATGTTGTGGCAGCTGTTTTCAATACACAAGTGATGTTGCTTCTGGCATGCCCATAAGGAAGTTCAACTCATATTTTTGAGTAGACCCAGTGAATCCAAAGAGATGCCTTGTTAGCAAAATCCCATATGTTCCTAAGGAGTGCATCCCCCTGTTTGTTACCTAGGCTTCAGCATTGGGCCAGGTTGTACCTGATCCAGCCTGCAACAGTTGTTTCTAGTACTACTAGTGATGTTGCTTCTGGCATGACCACAAAGAAGGGTTAACTTAAATATTTGGAATTTTGGAGTAGACCTAGTGAATCCAAAGAGAAATCCTGTTAGCAAAATCCATATATCCTTCATAAGGTTAGTCCCCAGTGGGGTTGAGCATTGGGTTAATTTGTACCTAACCCGACTTGCAACCTCACCTATGGAACCCAACCCTAACCCAAATCTGACCCACGCTTTTGGCGGGCAGGCTAGGGCCTTGATTTTATGGCCAAACATTAACATGGGCTGGGATAGGGGCAAGGTAAAACCCAAACCCAAGGACCATGAATCTGATCCAAACTTGAAAGATTAACAATGTACATATAGATCAGGAAGAAAATTTGCCAACACATAATTTTATAGTAGGCCTGTGTGTTTGGTATATATATATACATATATATATATATACATATATATATATATATATATATATATATTTGGATAAATTTGGTATATATATGTAGTTGGTTTAATGTTTCTACTAACTATCTTACTTTTGCATAAGAATTAAAGAATTATAATCACATATGTACATCTCCAAGAGTTTTTGTATTTTGTTTAATGTCAGGAATTTATGAAATGTTTATCTTTTAGTTTAATTTTTGCTACTAGTTTATAATATAGTTGCCTCACTAGCGCATGTGTTTACTATTAGGTTTATTGCTACCAAGCCTACCATTGACATCTGTCTATAATAATATTACCATGTATATTTCCTTTAATGTCAAGTATAACATTGCCTGGAAATGACCCAAACCCGCGTCTTAATTTAGGGTGGGGTTGTGGGTCTTGCATCTTAAAAATTTCTAGACCATCGCCTGATCAAGGGACCGACTAAGTTTGGTGAGATCAGATCTGGGTTTAGGCAAACCAATACAAAACCCTAATTGTATCCGAAGTATATGGATACCTATTTTTTGTTTGCGAATGTTGTCCAAGCTTATTGTGTATGAGCTTATGCATGTTTATATAACTTCAAAAAACAACTGGCTCTTAGGTAGAATAGGGCTAAGATGGAGTAATAACCAAAATCATTCCTGACATTCATGATCCTACACTCTGTTCAGCTCCTATTTTAAATAGGAGCAAGTCATCGGTGGGCATCAAATGGGGGATATTGCAATCACCACAGATGAGAGATTCTGACCGTTATTTTCTTTCAGCTTCCTGGAGTAAAGATGTCTATCATGCGCACCATTGACAAATAGTTAAGAGCTCACCTTGCCTGGTTTTATTACTGCCAGTTTTGATAGGAAATGTCCAGCCATTCTCCAGAATAATAAAGTATTGACCATCACTCCAAGAGTGAGAGGGGAGCAGTAGGAGCAACATAGAGGCAACAATTTATCAACCAACCATAAACATCGAACAGATACCATGGCTATCAAGATGGCAATTGCATCCTCTAAGCAGAACCATAAACAACCATCACAAAAGGGGAGCAGCCAGAATAGAATAATAGCAGCAGGAAAGAACATCCCCATGAAAGAAAAGGTCACAGCAGGAATTAAAATGTGCGGACACTAAAATTTTATGAAAATGGCCAACCTCAGCTAACCGTAAGTGCTTGTAGATGTCACTTGCAAGCGAGGTACAGAGTTGCGGGTCTTCATGGTTATTGTCAATATCGAAAACAGCAACACTACGTATGTCCATAAGAAAATCTCTCTTACACGTATACCCTGTAACAAAACCGAAAGCGAATTGAGATTATTCAGGAATGAAAAAGTCAAAAAAATATTCTGAATAACCAACTTTTTGAATTCAAAAATATGGTTATTAACAAAAACACACTGACCTTCTTCTTCATCAATCTCTGATATTTGTAGATTTTCAGATGCACGCCTCTCCAGAGAAGCGAGTCCAGAAGAATCGACATTATCAATGTACTCTATATCGAGACTATTCAATGAATCACATGTCGACATTGTTTCATCCACTGAAACTGATCCTCTGGCAGACACACTTGGAGATAATGGATTATTACAAGGAGCAATATATCCATGAAGACTAGATATAGAGGTGGTAGTGGCAGTGAAGACGCTAGCCTCAGTAGCTGTTGCGGGAGGTACATAGTTTGCCTTAGATGCATTATTGAGAGGAAGTGAAGATGTTGACTTAACAGAAGATGAAGTAACTAGCGAATTACGCAAGCTTGTATTGTGAGTCCTTGAAATCGATTTCCTTTTCACCGCTAGATCAATTGATGCAGAAGAAGTTCTCTGGTTGTTTCAAACAAAAAATCAACTCAGCACTCGATAATTATACAGTACAATTTTCTCATAATAATAAAAAGCATTTTCTAAAGTATAGCACTTTCAGGAGCATGTTACAATGAAATCAAGAATCCAAAATGGATGAAATGTTAATGGAAAAGCCACAATTACGCATATTCAGTATGCCCCGTGTTAGAACAACATGAGAACAAATGTATCACGGGTGTTGATTCTATGTAGTGAAATCAAATTGTTTACTACATATATTGAGCTCTTGAGGATCATATATTGTCACCTCAAATGATGGTATTATTTTGCAAATTTGACATGGTACAATACAGAAATCTGATAGTCATTGGCTTATATATTACTAATGTTTGGATAAGGAATCTTCTATGGAAGAATAGCAATGCACATGACTTCTCAGATTCAGAGCAAATGGTGCACTTGGTAAAAAGGACAATCAAACAACATACGATAGTCAATGTCGAGATCATATATATTAAATCATAGAAGATGTTCAACTAGCAATGAATAGAACTAAAAGAAAGCTCATTAAGCTGGCAATAAATTCATACATGAAAAAATTCAGATTTCTAATTCATTTGTACCAGCCACGTCAAAATTCCATGTCTTGTAAAGTTATACAGAGCCTCTTCATTTTAAAATCTAAATAAATGCAAACCTAGCTATGATAATCATATAAGACCAAAATCTGAATTTATATATCACATGCCCTCGCCCTATGGAGCCAGCAGCCACTCTGGATATCACATTGACCCCATCACAGTTGAACTGGACTCTAATATAATTCAGCATAATAGTCGTCTCCATGGAGAACAAGAGGGAAAATCTCTCAACGAGGAAATCTTAAAATATGTCAGAGTATGGTGTCTCCATCTTGATTATTTTGCAACTTTACAAGAGGAATCACATGAATATTTTGTTTGTAGCTGTCATAGAATGGATATGCACATGTCTTGGTTTTACTTGTTTTGTCTTGCTTGTGAAATTATAAATATACTCTAACGTGTTTGTGTACATAGTGGTATGTACGTGGTATATTGTATATACCATTAGAGTGTCTTATTTGTCTCACATTTGTGACATGCTCTTTTCTCACTGATGATGTTTCATACTTGAAACTCCTATTTTATTTGATGACCAGAACAAAAGAGATTATGCTACGAGGTTGGTATCTACATGTGGTAATTGCTACAAAACATCAATTATCAGCTTGACATGCCATGTTGACACTGAGGATAAATCAATAGGAACAAAATGAATTCTGATGAAAAATTCAAAAGTATTTTGTTGGGTAGGTAACACGTCCAGGTCTTCCATTCCTTGGCTTAAGAGGAGATATAGTAAACCCACCACCTAAACAATAGCAGAACACAAACAAAAAATCATTTGAATTGAAAATCCATAACAACAAGCTAAAAATAAACACAGAGGAAAGAAAATATACTCTCAATATGAGCTCTCACAAATCCAGGCTGTGTACTGCATTCCACATGTTCCCTTGACCTAAACAGAACAACTATTGAAACAACATCACAATGTGTTAGTGAAGTAATAGGAAAGAGAAAAAACATCCGACATCTCAGTACTAACCATAGCTTCCATCATCATTGCGACACCAGTAGAGCACATAGCAAAGATCTCGAGGCCAAACAAACCTAAGTATAATGTGTTACGAAGTTTGGCTAATGATGCAAGGTTCAAAGAAGAACTTATGTTGTTGTTTGCAGCTGATCCCACCACAGATTTACTGTTTCTAAGTCCTTTTGCATTTGAACACCCCCAATAAGCATTTATCAAACCAAGATATCCTCCTTTTGGTCTTTTGGAAATACCTACAACTAAAATGATGATATGAGCGGTTCTAAAAAAGATATTCAATGATGTATTTTTTATTTTACCTGTCATACTCCCATGAGTTAATCCTTCATTACACACATCATCAGTAAGTGGAGACAATAGCTGACTGCGTCTTTTCATTCTCCTAAAAAGATAATTGATATCAAATATATTCAATTACAAACTAAAATCATGACATACATTCTCTAATTGTGTTCCTCAAATAAAATTAAAATTTCAAAAATATTTTTATTTTGCTGATGAAGCCAACATCCAACAAGCAAACTCATTAAGCAGATTAACCCAAAAGAAAAAAAATTGTGCAACAAATGTAAAATTATGTAAAAGAATAAATGACCATTTTAGAAAGAAAAGGATAACATGAGTGTTTCCAGTAATTGACCCAACTAATAAAATAAAAAGAGTTACATAAGATCAATGATGGGGATCATGACCCCCTTCATAAAAGGTCACACCCTTCATGTCTTCTCTGACTAAATTAAGGTCATCACAAACGTCACTTAAGATATCTTCCAAATCACTTGGAGATTTATCTTCTGATAAGCAGGTTCCATCAATGAAAGTATCATGAAGCTTCTCCTCCATGTCATAAGTATCACGAGGTGTAGTGTGCAAAACAAAACTCCAATTTTTTTGACTTATGTCTTTCACATAAAACACTTGTTGTGCTTGGGAGGCCAATACAAATGGATGATCAGTTACATCAATACGTTTTAAATTGACCATTGTGAAGTCATTTTCAGATTTTTTGATGTCTCTGTTTGCATTGACCCAGTCACATTTGAACAATACAACTTTAAGTTGCTTGTAATAACTGATCTCGAAAATGTCCCTTAACACCCCGTAGTACGTAACCTGACCCGTTACAGGATTTTTGTCCTTGGAGCTGGCAAAAAACTTTCGGCCTGAGCGTTCACCATAATTCCACTATTTTGTGTTTTTCTGCCGCATTCTCGATCCTTGGTGTGAAATCTATAACCATTTGTTACATATCCCGCATATTGCATTGTCATTTGTTGCGGTCCTCGAGCCAACACTAAAAGGTTTGGTGACACAGTTGTCGACTTTGCCTTCTCCTCAATCTGAAAATATTATGAATTTTATTATTTATATATTTTTGTTATTATGCTAATGGAAATAACTTATTTAAACTTACATGTTTCTTAAACCATTCATTGAAACCGTTCATATGAAGATTACTGATTTCCCATTATCGTACACGTGGATTGATTTTCTTCAAGTATCAGATGTGCTCCCTGTCAACCAACACATGTGACACACCTAGACATAAATATGAAATTACATAGTGAAAAGTAAACAAAGATCTTACTTCACGTATGGATCTGCATCACAATTGGCTAAAATATATTGATGTGCAGCTTTGAGCATTTTGCTATCAAGCATAATAGGAGTCTTCTTTCCTAGACAACGCCCTTTATGAAAGAATATAGACCACTCTTCATCATTATCCATATCTTCATCTTCCACATTATTTCTAGACAATTTAGTGAACCTTGTCTCAACTCCTAAAAGATATCTCGAACAGAATGTTAAGTATTCGTTTGCCAAGTAACGTTCTGCTATACAAGCTTCTGGAGCAGCTTTATTTTGCACATATCTTTTTAAAGTTTGTAAGTGTCTACATTAATAAGAAGAAAAGACTTTGTAAGAACATGACATATGATCAGATGCAAAGTCTGAACAAATTTAATTGTTAGAAAGATTACCTCTCCATGGGGTACATCCAACGATAGAATATCGGTCCGGCTATCTTCGCTTCTCGTGGAAGATGAATGACTACATGCTCCATCACATCAAAGAATGATGGTGGGAGAATCTTCTCTAGATTACAAAGAGTAACTACTATTCTGGATTCCAACTTCTCAAAAGTATTTGGATTTATGACTTTAGAGCATAAGTCTTTAAAAAACTTGGTCAACTCAATTACAACAGATCTAACATTTTTATTGGGCAACGCTACTTGTAAAGCTAATGGGAGAAATTGTTGCATCAATATGTGATAATCATGACTCTTCAATGCCATCAACTTTCTTTCTTTGACGCGTGCATTTCTAGCTATATTAGAAGAATACCCATCAGGAACTCGAGTAGACTTCAACAACTTATAGAATAATTCTTTTTCCTCCTTCAAAGTAAAACATGAAGGCAGAATGATTTTTTTATTTTCGTCCTTGATAATGTGAAGTTTATTCCTTATGCCCATCTCTTCGAGGTTATATCGAGAATTTTTAGTGTCCTTTGACTTCTCGATTCCTAGTAGTGTGTGAATCAAACTCTCACATACATTCTTTCCTATGTGCATCACGTCAAGATTATGACGTATAAGGTTATACTTCCTGTATGGTAGCTCAAAAAATATACTTTGCTTTCTCCAGTTGTACGGTAGATTATCTACATCTCTAGTTTGATCAAGAACTTTACTTCCAGACAACATATTAGGAGCACTTCTAAATTCTTCTTTTCCGTCAAATGATGAAGCATCTTTACGAAATTTATGATCCATTGGGAGGAACCTCCTGTGACCCATTAAACATGCTTTCTTACTATATGGTAGTCTCCATGAGCACACATCTTTATTGTAGAAAGGACATGCAAGATACCCACTAGTTTTCCAACCAGATAGATAACCATATGTAGGACAGTCGCTTATCGTCCACAGTAAGGCAACATGCAACTTGAAAACCTCTTTACGATCAGCATCATAAGTATCAGCACCAGCTTCCCACAGTTCTTTTAATTCCTCAATCAACGGTTGCAGGTAGACATCTATGTCCATTCCGGGTTGAGTTGGACCAGGAATAATCATCGACAGGATAAAATTGGGAGACTTCATGCACAACCATGGTGGCAAGTTGTACGGAATCAATACGATGGGCCAAATGTTATATGATAGACTCATGAGGCCAAAGTGATTAAATCCATCGGAAGTTAATCCAAGGCGAACATTGCGAGAATCAGAAGCAAACTCAACATGCATATTATCAAACGTCTTCCATGCTAGAGAATCTGCTGGATGTCGTAGAATCCCATCCTTGGTACGACTTTCATCATCCCACCACATTAGGGGTGACAGTTTCGAACACATGAACAATCTCTTCAGCCTAGGAGTCAAGGGAAAGCAGCATAGGACTTTACAAGGAACTCCTTTCTTGTTCGTACGAATGTTTTCTACACCAGCTTCATCAATTTCGATTTCTTTATATCTAGAAGCACCACATTTTGGACATGAAGTCTTATCTGCAAAATCCTTTCGATACAAAATGCAGTTATTTTTGCAAGCATCGATTTTATCATAGTCAAGTCCAAGGTCCCTGATTATTTTCCTGAATTCATAATAAGAGTCGGGAAACGTCTCACCCTCTAGAAGCAGTCCCTTCAAAAGCTCAAGCAGCTCAGAAAATGACTTATTACTCCAATTATTGACACATTTTATGTGAAACAACCTCACAATAGTGTACAATTTAGAGTACTTCTTACTTCCAGGGTACAATTCATGTGCAACAATTTGTAACAGTTTGTAAGATTGCTCAGCTTCTGCGTCATCAACAAATACAAATCGATGGTCATCGTCTTCCAAATTCTCTCCATCCGGTGATACACCATACGCATCACGTAACATGTCTCTCATGTCATCTTTGGACGTGTCATTTTGTATTTGTGAATCCTCAGAGCTATTAGATGAACCCTCACCGTGAAAAATCCAATTTGAGTAGGTGGTCATGAATCCATACCATAACAAGTGTTTAGTTGCGACTTGTCGATTCTACCTATGCACATTTAAGCACTGCTTACAAGGACATAAGATAGTCCCATCCCTGCTGGATTTTGAAAATGCATGCTCTATAAATTTCACCACCCCAAGTAAATATGTCGTGCTTGTTCTGTGTTCCTCATGGATCCAAATTTTATCTATCATAATGACCTATGACAATAATATATATATATATATATATATATATATATATATATATATATATTAGAAAAATGTTACATAATATAGTTTACATATAGTAAAATTAAAATACATTCCATAACTTAGTCTTGATGTTAAAAAAATTGAGACATGCTTGTATGTTGGTCACTTAGCTCAATTTGGGGTGCCTCCACACCCTAAGTGGGCACGTGGGTGCCGCACTCCTTTTTTCTTTATTTTTGATTTTTTTTCCTTAACAAATATTGAGCTCTAGCTTTTCAATATTTTCAGCTTTGAACTTATTCCATCAAGGGTTCTAATAGAATATTGATCTATGAATTTAAATATTTGTTTGGTATAACGTTTATGTAACCATCTAGGTAGATATGAAATATATCTTGTTTTAGGGAATTGTTAGACAATACAAATAGGGTGTGTGAACCTTAGTGTATATGTGAGAGAGTTTATGTGTAAATTGCCATGTTGTACTCATCCTATATATACTAATATATACAAACGGACGAGAAAAGAACAACTTCCTAATATTGCATTTGGAATGCATATGTGTCTCCCAATATATATTGTTGTCTAAGTTGTATGAAATTACACAACAATAATAAAATGCTCATACTAGCATTGTATATTTCCATCAGTGTTGGTGCTCATAACAATAACAAAAAATTACTCAATTTCTTATGTGAATCTTTTCTAATTTAATAAATCTCATAAAAAATATCTAAAGAGACTTTTATAGTATCTTATTCATGTGTTAAGTGTGCTTATATTATGAAATGAAATGAAATCATGGAGATGTATATTGACATTAGGAAAGATATTATCTTCTACTAAAAAAAGACTTAAACTACTCCTTTCTACTGCAAAATCCGTTCAATGTGTTGACTCGCCATAAAGTCATTATTCTATAAAGCATATCTAATATGGTCAAATAATCAGTTGATCATATTTTTTCATTCTAAGCTTACATGACTTACAAAATTAATAGATTGATTAGAGGCTTCTATGAATAATATACTTTTGAACGGATATTATTCATAGAAGGCAGAGAGCCTTCCAACAAAGACGAACTTGTAGGGGCTTCGAGCAGAGCGATCGAGTCCAGTGGCGGTGGTCTGGCAAGGGCGGACAGTGGCGACAGACAGTTGCTTCCGTCAAGAGGGGACGGACGGTGGCTTCCTGGAGACGAGACAAGCAGTAGAAGGTCTTCTCATTTCCTGCCTGGAGATGAACAGAGGATTCAGACTAAGGCCTTCGAACAGCCAAGCGGCTGGCCTTGGGTGAACGGTGGCTGGGAGGGAAGGGGGCGCGAAGAGCTGTTCGTCGGAAGCAGGCGGAGTGCGAGCAGAGTAGGCGATCGGCTGAGAGGCGGAGTTGTGCGATTGACCGAGAGACGAAGCTATGCGATCGGCTGAGGGTAAAGCCAACCGCTTGCCTTGGGCGGACGATGGCCTGCCTTGGGTCGGAGAGACGGGAGCCTGCCTTGCGATTGACAGAGAGACGGAGCTATGCAATCGGCTGAGGGTAAAGCCAACCGCCTGCCTTGGGCGGACGGTGGCACGACCGGTCAGAGAGATGGGCGCCCTGTTGTGCGATCCTTCTGGTGATCGCTGTGCAATCCAGAACGGCGGTGGGGAACGGTTGAGCGTCGGCTGAGAGAACAGGTGAGCGCTGCTGAGAGGGGTCGGGGTCGTGCACACGGGGGGCATGGGGGTTAACCGTGCGATTAAAAGGATACAAATATAAGGAGTCAAAATATGTAGCCACATCTTATTCAATGAGGTGGCTACAATCATTTAAGCAACATAAATATATTTTATAAGTAAAAATAGCTTTGGCTACATATAAATTAAATGTAACCGAAGCAATCATAGCTAAATCATCATTTTTTTGTAGTGCATATTGATTAAATCCCAAACTGTAGTAAATTGGTGTGGATTTCATACCATTATAGAGAGATATGACGACATAGATGGCAGTGAAAATAAAAATTTTATTTCCATATTCCACATGATCAATGGATCGTGTCAACAACTATGAATTGAGAAGGAAGGTTTGCTAGGTATATACATGGTCCTGTAACAATTCCAACAACGATCCTCACAATGACGTGCTTCTTTCTCAAGCAACTCCCAGACTGTTGTCAACAACGACCTCCTGGTGTAGTACCATGGATGGTAGTTGACAACATCCTCCTATTATGGTGGCAACAACCTCCACCCCTCTACATAGTCAATGCATACCGTTGGAAACTCATGTTGTTCTTCTGGAACCGATACGAAAGAGTTGTCCCTTTTATGTCAACATGCTAGGGCTGACTTGTTCTCCCTTGTCGTCTCTCCCTTTTACGGGTAAGATTTTCTTTAGACTCTCATGTTACCACAAATGTGAGAGGTCATCAATTGTCAACATTAGTTGTGTTTTCTGAAATCCTTGACTACCACCTCTAGTTATAGGAGGGTTAATGTCAGGGTATCTAGATGAACTGGGAGTCAAAGACATGGATTTTTATGAATTTCTAGCCACTGCAGGTCATGAGTCAGTTGACTCAACACTTGATTCGGTCGACACACACCCCAGTCAGTGAAATCAAACACTTTCCTATTTGCAAACATATTGACTTTCAATGCAATGATCAATGCACAACATGGGGTAAGCATCAATCCTTCATCCACTCTTATTGATCATGCAATTGAGCAATTCACATTTTGAACTAGTCAGTTAATATTCTAAACTAGTTGGTTCAATTTCTGAACCACTCCATTCACATTCTAGTTCAAAAAATGTTCATCTCGACACTTGAGACAATAAACTCAACACTTGAGTTAGTCGATTCAACACTTGAATTGGTCGACTCACATTTCCAATCAGTCAATTTTCAGTCAACATTGTTTAAGTTAAATTGCTAAACACTTTAGTAATCAAGATAAACCTTATTCATGAGTAAACTCGTATTCTAGGTACATCATATGTGTGTGACCCTATAGGTCCTAAATTATGTTGGCAGTGAATGTCCATAACAAAATTACAACATCAAAAACAATGAGTGGTATCTAACAACACATCATTACTACCCAAGTAATTAGAAAGTTGGAGAACAAATTCAAACTATATTCATGATTAGTGGTACTGTGATCATATAGTTCCTTTGTCACTGATATCTAGATTGAACTCAAGGCATGTAAATCCTCTTAATATTCAATCTATGTTTATTGATCCAGAACAGAGTGCCTGATATGTACATGAGTCTCACATATCATATATTGATTCACATGAGTATGGCCATACATTTCTCACTCTTATCTATCAAGTACCAAGATATAAACTCTAGTAGGAGAGACAAATCTCATCTACAACACTCACAGTCAATTCTCATGCATCACAACATATCCGAGCACCACCTTTATGGCAACCCTTATTCATGATCACGTTGGAGTACATCAAAGGACATGTGATGAGTGTAGAGACTTTATCTTTAAGAATCACAATCACAGTGATCATTGTTAGAGTTGTTTTTGGCTACCATTCAATGGTTTCCATGTATCACTCTCAAGGTGGGTTTGTCTGATACACTGTTCTCTAACAAGTACCTATGTTTTGGTTTGTTATAACATATCATGACTAATGAGATTATGTCATCAACCAACAAACACTCTAGTCTTATGTATTATTGTTGTCTATTAGCTTTCACAATAATATATGATTAGGGACATAACAAGAATGTATGTACTCTTATCATACACATGATCTCATTGTTCAAGTCCTTAACCTAATGACATACATCATCGAGTATCATCATTCGTTAGACATCTATCATATTTTACCATTATCATACACATATAGATGGAGATTTCCTTTATTATTAATAAGATCATCTACAAGCTATGAAATTAAAATCATTATATGATTGGGTCTAGGGGCATACATACCAATAATAAATTATTAAAATTTACTACTTTTTTAGAAATTTAGTTTTAAAGATGCATTTAAAATTTCATCATATTTGGAGTTACCAACAAATAAATAAAAATAAAAATCAACAATGTTACATTGTAGTATGTAGGCAGAATTCGAATTTAACCGACCAACATATTCAAAAAATATCCAACCATTTTGAAATTTGTATTAACCCATATATTTGAGTTATCTAAATTATATTTAATTTTTTCAGATAATTAAAAGTTGCGGATAAAATATTGACAAGTATTTACTACCCAATGATCTGATCATATTTTCATGTTCATATACTTTCAAGATCCTAATTCTAGTCTAGGATTTTAACTTGCAAACACTAGTCATTCAAAACTTGGCTTAATATATTTCCACGACTATTATAGAAGAAAATGATTGCATATATTTACATGACTATTATAGACCCATACACACATCGGGGTATCAACCAACAGATTTCCAATTACATAGTGACATGCATCCGTAAATACTTATGAATAGACTATTTGGCACAACTAACGTGTGGATTAAATACCCACACGGTTATCAAGTTTTAAGTGAAAAAAGAGTCCAGCGGAAAAGGAATGAACGCAAGTCCTTGTGCAGGTGAGTTGCATACAAACACTTCAGCATTGTAAGAGGATAGTAGGCGTATCGTGCAGCAGAATTCCAACTAATTGAGCAGTTAAACAGCAGTAGGTGAAGTAAATAGTCTAATGGTGTGTCAAAGAGTCAAACCATAGAAATTCTCGCTTCTTATCCTCCAATTCTTTCGTTATCTTTGTGAGAGGGTCGGGACAATTGATTGAACATGACACGAGCTAGTAGCCCCACCTCCCCTACGTAAGGCAGCACTAAACCGGTAGCTGCGGTAGGGTTTGTCGAACAAATGGCATCATCATATAGTCAACGACGCGTTTAATTACGCTGGGTCCGGCAGCGGATTATGTGGTATAACATACAAAATAGGGAACAGGACGCGTACGGACTACGCCATTAGATGACGAAGAGGCGAGTGAGATGGATTTGGGGGGTCCTGCTGCCTCTTACTGGTTGTCGTCTTGCTTTGAGGCTAGTAAGATTCCTACGTTATTAGCTACGTAGGTTAACATTACATGCAACTGAAACAGTTGGGAAAAAGGATTGTTGAACGTGGGGGAGGTTAACAAACAAAGACCGAAGCGCGTGTGGATCACCGCATCTGGATTCATGATAGAAATGATGATAATATGCTGTATTGTCCTTGTTAGTTTTGCTAGCCTGCTTAGGTAATAGGTATTCACTTTTTCATCGGTTTTTTTTTATTACTCAAATAGCGGAATGGCTCGGACCTCGCATTGGTGGAGAGTGATCTGTGGGGATCACGATTGGCGAACGTGTACGGCGTCGTCTTGTAGCGGGGGCAAGTACAGGGAACAAGGCCAACCGTATTCATGTCATGTAAGCATCAACCTAATCTCTCTCTCTCTCTCTGTTGATTGATCTCTTGAACAATCCGTATCGTCACTCCTCACCTAATCCACTGACTAGCTATATGCGTCAGTGAAAGCAAGGAACGAACGAGAAAAACCAAGCACATCCCAACCGTCTCCAATCTCCACCATGCATCTAAGCTATATCTATTCGTAGACACGCCCTCCCATCAACAACAACATGGGGTTGGATTGACGGATGGGGAGTGTGGTTGTTGACTTCGGCAGTTGGTAATGGGTCTTCATTGCTGCTGTTTATAAATAGTGCGTTAGCTTCATTGTGAATCACGGAATGGAGTGGTAAATTGAAGGAGTAATTTTCTATCGGGATTTGATTAAAATTACAAAATCTATTTCGGAAGGGGAAAACGACGAGAAACCATGAAATTTAAAGGAACTTATGCCTTCATGTAAGAACATCTCTCCAATTTTTTGTTCTGTATATACACATATATTCCTCCAAGAATTTATACACACAGTTTTTGTTCTCTACGAAAGCTTCCTTATTCCCTCAAGTGACTTCTTTTCAAGTAATCTCCTTTATCCTCTAATGCTACTCAACTATAAATATTTTTCTCTAACTATTAAACGTCTTGCCAAAAATACATATCAATCTAAATAAATTACTTTCCAAATATTCTATTAATCATAAATATGGTACTCTTCAAAGAAAATATCTCCTCTAAAATCAGCATCTTGTTGAGATTGTGTTTCATTCCAACTAAAAGTTTTACGTCAACAATTCCATTTATTTTTGTTTTGACTATAGTTCCATGTATACAATTCTCCTTGACGAATTTATCCATCTCCAAGTAAGTAACTTCTTATCAAACATATATTTTCCTCTACATATTAATTTAACAATAAAAGTAGTTCAGTCAAAGTAAAATCTTTCACTTCACATAGGTGTTTATTGGAAAAATCTGTTCCCTTATAATTAATATTTATGGAAAAGAATTGATTTCTTTCATATTAATAATCTGCTTGCATTATTTATCCTTGTAAGAAAAAGTGGTGATGTTGTTGATGTCATTACTTTGAATGGTTGTTCTATTACTTTAGCCTGTCTACACTTTTAATCGAATATAACTTTTACTTTATATTGGGTGAGATTAAGAAACCACGCTCATTGTCTTCATACTCATTAACGAACCATGTTTTAACTATTCTCTCTGTCTATCATTTATTCTACGAAGACATAAACAAACTACAGCGATAAGTAATTTCCCATTTTTCGAACCCCTTCCCTTTCCCCGCACACAAAACATGGTCTTGAGGACCACGTAGGAATAAACCTGCCATCTAAAAGGTAGAAAATGAAAGGCAACATGCATTGCTTTCCTTTTGGTAATTGTTGTAGAAAGTATCATGGTAGAGTTGGGCGAGTGAGGTCAGGGACCACGATTACTGGGCTGACCGACAGATCGTGCGAGGAAGGTGAGATCTCACGAAGACTCCGGGTATGAAGTACAAGGCCTTACAAAATTCCACTTGAATTTATTGGGTAGTTGTTGACTGGTTGGTTATCGAAAGGTAAGGTATGTACGTATCTTGCTGCGTGCCGGGCAATCCAGCAAAAGATTACTTGTTTTCTCACTGAAGTTGGTGTCGTCGTTATGCAGGCTGCTATCTATTTATTTATCCTGCCGCATTAACATGCCTCTTTCAGCCGCTATCTGTTTATCCAGAATTCATCTCTTTACTTTTTGAGTACGTTGGAACTGAGGATGGTTTTTATAATATATTGAATCCTATTTCACTAAAAATCGACTGTCAGAATCGCATATCTATCTAAATAATGACCAACAAAGTAGTTTCTTTAATTTCTTCAGTTTTTGTTAGCAAGATTTACACAATATTGTGGTTCCCTTACGGTCAATCGAAGAGGCTAGTACTCAAGAGCAATTACCTATGACTTAAGTCACCGAAATATTCTGTATGCACAATGCAATAAGCAATTGGGATAAAGTTATAAAATAGGTCTGGGGTCAGAACAGTATTTCACTGGAAAACAGACAAGTCTTTGCAGTCCCAAACAGCTGGACATATTATATATATATATATATATATATATATATATATATATATATATATATATATATATATATATATATATATATATATAGTTCCCGGGATATGGCTAAGCTTATCGCAAGCAAATAAAGAGGTATATACATCCACATTTAGTGATGGAATAGTATATAGGATTGGAACATATTATCTGCGTTACCACTCTTAATAGGCTTTATCGGTTTAGTTACCTTTCAAGTTCAATATCAAAGCTCTTTCATTGGTATAGCTCATACCTATCATTTCATGTCCATCTAATCTCAGTTAATTATGTCCTTTCTCATATACCTACTTACTTCATTACATAGAAAATCATCAACATCTTGGACAAATTACGTCATTAATTTAATGGACTACAAGAAATACAATTCATGTCTTGTAGCACACTATGTCTCTCAAAATCTGAAGAGAAGACCATAACTTCCTACTTTGTCATAAAAAAAATTGATCCTTAATAAACCGTATGTCCCTTGGTGAAAAATATTCTCTCTAAACTCCACAAAAATCATCCTCCATAGGAATATATCCCAAAACATAAGTGTAATGCGAAAAATCAATAAACAACTTATGTTAATCCGATACATGATTCCTTTCCATTATTATTTTGGTTTGATAAAATTGTTTAGATTCTACCCTCAATAGAAACTCTCTACCAAAACCTAACTCACCTGAAAGAAAGTCACAAGACTTATCCTTAATGAAAGATCGAATTGGTTTAATAGATTTTGCAATATAAAAGTTTTTGTTAGTTCTTTCAGTAATCTAGTTAACTTATTAGTGCCCCACATAAAACTCAGGTTCCACCTAATTGTTGAGTCATTTGTTCTCTATAGATATTGTCTATAATTTTTTTAAGCATCCATAGCTCTATATCTCCTTTCACAAGACCCTTGTGGGGTCTAAACACTAGATCTAATATAGTCCTATTTATATGGTGTCCGTTCTCACTGAAACTTCCTTTACACAAACCAGATGTTCATGTCCCTTTCCTTGCATGTTATGTTGGTAAAATATAGAAAATCCACCACATTCCTTCATAAGTTGTTCTTTACCCACATCCCTTTGGCACCACTTGAACATAATCATTCACATACAAGATGCTTCTTAAGGAAGGTTCACCTTAAAATACGTAACTGAGTTCTCTATTTAGCTTCACATAGAAGACAAAAACAAATATCATTTGCATATACTTGTACATATAAAAAACTTAGAAATTAAAGACTTTTTCACAATAATTATATTACTCAGAAGATTACAATTTGTAACCTTAAAATTGATTTTCCTCAAACTTCATGTCTATAACTACCTTGATTATTGCAAGTCTGGTGGGCAAGTTCATCCATAGAAAAAGATGTCTTACTCCTGGCTAGGGACTCTTGACAAAAGATACACCAAAGGATGTTTCATCGTCCACTGTAATGAAGATTCCTACAAGGTCCTTGAATATGATAGTTTCTTTAAAACATTCTAAGTTTACTTGTGGAGTTCCCCATCCTTATTTTATGGGAATTATCTTAGTGTGTTCCCACACCTCCATACTTTTACATAGTTTGGGTGTTTTAACACCTTACACATTTAAAAATTATGCCCCCTCTCTCCATGTTATTGTGACTAGTTTGGTGATAATTTAAATTATATTTTCTATGAAAAAGAAAAAACAAACATCTAGAACTATAGCATTTCCATCATCGATCAAAATATATAGACTATACTAGCAATTAAACTAATTTAGCATATTGCAAAAACTACTAGAGAAAAATGATATGATATAGGTAGGGGTCAACCTCCATGGAATAATTTAGTTTTTATTGTTATAATTAGTTGCTGGACAACCCAACCTCGCCTTCAGCAGGTCGACAAATCTCTAGTGCAACATTGTAATCATGGCCATTGATTAAGATTCTTTTTTTCCCTTAGTTGAACTTAGATATTAGAATTTCTACATTCTTGTCATTTTACTTAATTCTAGTTTTATCACCTTTTGTTGATCAGAAACAAGTGTTTACTTTATGAATCTGACAAGCAAGCATTGTTGACTCAAGAGCCATATTGACTAATTTATTGTTCTAATAATGACGACACAATTCCACTGATTTGTCTCCAACAATTATATTTGAGTGATTTTAGATAGAAACACGCAAAACACCTAAACTCACAAACCCTAGTTTAGAGAAATCATGTCATACATGCATTAAAAAGTTTGAGATTACATAGTTTATATCCTTAGGATATTTTTGCAATCACTTGAAATGTTTGTATGAGTTGTTGTTAATAACAAAAATGTAATAACACTATTTATATAGATGAATTCTGAACTTTGGAATAATTGATATAATGAGTCCAAGAAGTATCATTAGCTGGATTTTCCTAGACCTATCTTGGTCGATGAGCCTAATTGTACAATCCAAGTAATGACATAGGATGCAAAGTTGTTGCCATTATAACTAGATGATTTGGTAGTAAAACCTTTTTAGCTGGTGTCAGAAGTTGATTTATGACCCATGCATCCCAATTGATGGTACTATGGCTGGAAAATTTAAAGTAGTCATTGGAGTGAGAAACCAGGTGAAATAGATATGTTGGAATCTCTGATAAATGGGAAGAATACATTCTAAATGGTTCTAGAGGTTGCAGGGCATCCTCAACTATAAATTGGATCCCCTGGTCTTAATCTATAAGCCAACCAATATGAATACCCTTATAGTATAGTTGAGAGAGAAACTACCGCAAAGAGCCCCAATCCACTCTCACTACCTTTATCACATTCTACACCCATTAGAGTGAGTAGGAAATATGTAAGAGAGATAGTCCTACATGTATATCTTGTGAGGGATTCATTCCTCTACCTTTCAAACTCTCTTTCTATAATGATGATGAAGATTCTCTCATTTGTCTAAGAGATGTAAAGAAGAAGAAGAAGGGTACGAGGCTCTTAGTGAAAAGATTGCCCTTGGGGTGAATTCAAAATATTGAAGTCAAGAGTGAGTAATTCCTTAAATGTGAACACTCATTTAAAGAATGTGTAAGTCCTTAGTGAAAGTGGGTAAGTCCTTGGAATGGCTAATGATTCTTGGTCTTGGATAGATAAATCTTTTGTAAGGTTTTTGTCTCACTTGGCCTAAAAAGGAAGCTAGTTATCCATTGATCTGTAAAAGGTGGTCATTTGTTGCAACTCTTATAATGCAATATAAGGAGTGGAATAAGGTTTAAAACCCTCAAGATTGACACCTATAGAAAGTGGATATACATCCTTTTCACTATGAATAGTTCCTTCACTTATGGATTGTTCAATGTATCTCTCCCTTACTTTTCATATGATCAATATTACCTTGGAAAATATTTCAATGGTCTTGTCAATTTTATATAGTATATGTTATCTCAATTCACCCCTTGTCTTGATCTAATTATAGACCCAACAATTGGTATCTGAGCATATACTTCCACAAGTAGGAGAGATGGGTGATGAAGTAGGGATATACTTCTTCAACATTCTGGTCTCTGATCAAAGATGCTTTCACTATTGGAAGATCATCATGAAACTTCATGTCTAGGATCAAGCCTTGAGGTGTGGAAAAAGAGGAATCTTACATATGCACAATTGGAGGGAAAGATGGAAGAATGAGATGCAACTACTTTAAAAAATGTGACATTGAATATCCATGAGCATCCTCTATGTCACTCTCCCCTAATAGAATTCAACAAGATATCTTCTTGTTACACTACCTATAAGATATAGAGAAATCCATTTGTCACTTATGAGGGGATAGACCAAGTCATGAAAAACAAGGTTTGCATGATCGTTCATTAATAAACACATTCACATGAGCAAGAAGGAGTCTATTTCCAAGATGTATTCTAGACTTACTATCATTGTGAATGGTCTTGTGATACTTGCTCATGCAATTGGAAATCGTAAGATATGCTAAAGATACTTCATTCTCTTCCTATATAGTGGGATAAGAAGGTGACAACCATAGAATAGACCACAAATCTCGCCACTCTTCTAGTTGAAGAACTTAAAGGTGATCGTCAATCTTATGAGGTAAGACTCAACTCACACGAAGAAGAGGACCCCAAAGAGAAAAACAAAGTAAGAAGGAGAATTTGATTAAATTCCATTCTTAAACAAGCCACAGATCCTTACAATGTGTAAATATATCATTTACTCTAAAAATAAATCCTATAAAGCCAAGTCTCTTCCTACTCCCTTTGTTCCATATGTGCAAAAAAGTGTCACTACATGGAAATTGTCTGCATGGAAAAATGACCCATCATCACAAGGGATATAAGAAAAGAGATGTGAAGTATAACAAGAAGAATAAATGGCACATTATTCATAGTGACTTCTCCAACACTATCTAAAGTGAAATCTCTAGTGAAAGTGAAGATGGAAAATGCCACTTTTCTCTTATGGAAGAATCAGTTGAAGATTCAAAAGAGGTAGATCTAAATATTTATCTGGGGAATCTTTAATTGAAACAATTCATTATACTCATGTATCTCTTAATTGTAATAAGCATAAATGGAAAACCTTACTATGATTGTTGAGAACATACAACAAGAAATGATGATCTTGGCCATGTTAATATTTGCTTGCATGATGGCATTTGAAAATTTCCAAAAGATTTATATGTAACTTAAATTAAAATTCAATGGTGTTTAGGTTGAGAACATTTCTCATCTTAGTCAAGTAAATACTTTTAGGACTAAAACTACTAGCTTGCTTGATAAGATTTAGCTTCTAAAATCTCAATCTCTTATGTCTAGTTAAAATTAAGATCATGGCAAGATCATTAATTCTCTCATATTTGATAGATGTTCTTAAAAATTAAACTAAGGACTACGACATTATTATGCAAGGAATAGAATCTTTATCTTTCCAAGATTACTATGCTTGAAAATGAAAAAGCTTCCTTCTTATAAAAATCAATTTTTGTGAATCATTTCTTGTTCTACTAGTAGAGAGAATAATATTGCTGCCTTCATATTCAAAAATATTCTTACATGACTCTATAATTTTCTTAGAGATTGATTTTTTCATTCTAGAGATGTTATTTATTAGTCATCTTCTACTACTACCTTTATTGTGCACAATAATCAAATGTTGAGATCCTCTTTGAAAATATTCTTATTTGCTAAAAAGAATCTTAATTAAATCCCTTGTCGTACTACCAAGTCAAATGGTAAACATGGTATTGGATTGGATTTTAGCAATGGAACAAAAAAGCATAAGACTTTAAATTTATAAAGAAGAATCTTCTTGTTCCAAGTCTAAGGGAACTTGAAATTATAGCAAGGAAAATGGTCATTATTTTACATATTGTATTTTTAGGAAAGCACCTAAAAAACATTGTTTGGGTGTCTATGGTAATCCCTAGACCAAAAATATGATTGGGGACCATTTCATCTTTCTTCTTGAAGGAATTCTACAAATGCATTGAATATTGATATGCAAAATGGTTTCTAAATCCTTATACATGAAGAAATGTGAGATTTCCAATGGTTAGAAACAAGTGGAATGAAATGATAAGAACAAAGGTATACATATTGTTTCTCATATCCAATAATTGCTTGATACGTCCAAGTTTGCTTGCAATTTACATGTGGCTTTTCATTTGGTTATTATGTATTGTGATTGTCACGATATTATGTATAAAACTACTTCCCATAATGTTTTCAAAGTGCATTAGTAGATTTCTTATACATATTCAAATATTTATTTTATCCTTGTCATACCTCTAGATATGTTTTTTGAAAATTGTGTCTTAGGGAAACACTTTTCATGAATCAAACTTTTCATACACAAATATTGACTATTGGGGCCCCTTGGGAGTCTCCTTAATATTTCATGGACTTAGAATTTACACCCAAAAACTCTGACCAATTGTATTGTGCGATGAATACACAAGTATGATATTGGATTATAATCTCCCTTTCAACTAGGTTTTCTCAACCAATGCTTATTCTTATTGAAGCTCTATTTCTACCTAGTTTTAATATATTCATATTGCCTTGATATAAATTTCCTAGCATGCATACAACTCAATATTCATGTATTTTCAACAAGTAGTATATGTTTTTATCTTAAACTACTTGTCTTGAGTTGTTATTCAAGTTTTGATGATATTGCCTTTGGATCTAATGGTTGTGATTAACTTTGTTATGTAGTTCCTTAACTTGATGCATCTTTGTAGTTCTATACCTAGTTTCTATGCAACCATGGGTTTCGTAGTGGTACTCATCTTTTGGAGTATACTTGCTAGTGAGAGATGTCCATCCATTGCATATTCCTTTTTGAGATATATCTCTACATTTACTCATAGCATGTTTTATTATGACATGACCCAGATTTTACTAGTAAATTCAACTTGTGACATCATCTACTAGTATTCTTGCTATATGTAGTTATAGTAGTAACTAATTGTATGTTATGCTATACATACTAACTGTTCTTTGTTTGGCACATCTATTATTTTGAGTTACTCACTTTCATAGCCTTGTCTTGACTAATTCTAGAAATACATCTACATTTTTATAAGTGCATGTCTTTATTTGCATTACATACTTTACTTGGACAAGCCCTTTGTTTTTTATTTCAACTCTCCCTTCTTAACTAGTTGTTTCAACCCTTCACCCACCCTCCCACTTTTGTATATGAGAAAGGTGGAGAAAACCTATTTGTCTAAATGAGAGAATACATATATGAGGAAAAGATAATTTATATAAATCATATGAAATCTAAACTTGTAGGAGAAATAGAAAAATTGAGGAGAGATTTTATTTTTCAAATCTTCTTCTACTATCACGTCTCTTATGCATGTTAATCATTTGTTGTGATCCTCTTTATAACCATTCTTGGATGGTAAAATGAATCTTAATGAAATACTTGATCATACTAAAAACCCAAATAAAAAACATGGTATTGGATTGGATGTTTTCCAACAGAAAAACAAAGGTAAATGACCTTCAATTTCCAATGGAGAATCCTCTAGTTCCAAGGTTGGGGGAACTTGCAATTATAGCATGCAAACTGGTCATCATTCTAAATATTTTCATATTAGAAAAGGATTCAAAATAAACATGACTTCAGATGCTAAGATAACACCCCCGAACAAAAGATATGATTAGGGACCATTTCATCTTTCTTCTTGTAGGACTATTACAAGTTCACTAAAATGAGCTATTGATCTACAAAATGGTTTCTAAATACAAGTACAAGAACAAAGGTGAGATGTGCATGGGTGGGAAACAAGTGAAAATCAAATGATAATAATAAAGGTAAAGATACTGTTTCTCATATCCAATAATTGCTTTGTATGCATTTTACATGAGCTTTTAATATGATTTCAACATACTGTGATTCTCATCATATTCTTGCTGAATCGATCCCCCTAATAATTTTTGAAGTGGCTTAGTAGCTTTCTTATACATGTTTGAATATTTCTTATACTTTTGTGATGCTTATAGATATGCTTTTTGAAAATTATGTCTTAAGACAACACTATTCATCAGCCAAGTTTTCCCTGAGTGAATATTGACTGATAGGGACCTGTGGGATTTTCATTACATTTGTCATTGGTCGAGAATTTCCACCCAAGAATTCTACTGACAGTACTATGCAATGAATACATAAGTGCACTACTAGACGAGAATCTCTCTCTCAGCTAGGTTTTGTCAACTAATGCCTTATTATTATGAAAAAACCATTGCTACCTTGTTTTAATTGACTTGTATTTTTTGATCTAATTTTATTATCTTCCTTACAACTCTATATATATTTTTTCAACAAGTAGTTTATATTTTAATTTAAAACAACTTGTCTTGAGTTGTTATGCTTGTTTTGATGATAATACCTTTGAATATCATGGTTGTGATTAACATACTTTGGTTGAACCTTAACGTGATACATCTTTATAGTTGTGTATATAGTTTTTATGCAACCTTCTTAGTGGTAATCATATTTGTGAGTGATGAATAATTTATAATAAGTGATATCCACCCATTTTTCCTCAGTTGGATATTCCTTTGTATGTATAATTCTCTACATATTCTCATAGCATATTTTAACTTGTGATTATTTTCCTATGACCTAGATTCTACTAGTAATTTTAGCTTGTGGTGTCATCTACCAGTAGCCATGATCATGTAGTTCTGGTAGTATCTAACAATATGTTATGCTTGTATCTTGCTTTATATATACTCAAACTTGTTAATTATTTGACGTAACTATTGTTTCGAGTTACTTGCATTCGTAGCCTTGTCTTTAATAATGCTTGAACTACATCTAGAGTTATTAAAATTCTTGTCTTGATTTACTTTACATACTTTACTTGGATAAGAACTTTATTTCTATAAATGATTTGAAAGATAAATTTGCATGAGAAATAAAGAAATGGAGTGAGAGTATATGAACTTAATTAGCATCAATTGAGGGGGAGAATATGAAATTAATATATTGAAACCCCAACATTTCTTTAGAGTTATGACATTTCTTGAAAACTTTCAATACATTCATGGAATGGCTTGTCATCTTTATAAGTAGGAAAATGTTGACACAAGTCTAAGTTGAATAATATCTTATTATAAGGATGACTAAGCTGTTCCACTTATTTGAGTATTATTTCTAGTTGGGGTATTTGAAATAGTCGTACTCCAAGCATTAAAAAATATCATGATTTACATTGTTTATATCCTTAAATCGTCTTTGTATCACTTGAAATGATTTTATGACTTGTATTTAAGCTCAAGATTGTGATGGAACTATTGGTATTGATGAAAGTCGAGCTTTATATTAATTTACTTAATACAATCTGGGAACTTTTATCGATTGAGGATGTCATAGACCTATCTCTCTTGATGAGACTGGTTGCACAAGTGAAGCAATGCCATCACTGGAAAGTTACATGATGTCGCTGAAAAGGTTGATGCATTGAAACAACCTCTGAGTCCCTAAAGGTTAATGCATCAAATTCATTATTCATAGGTGACATGTTTAATTATAGAACAATAAATTTAACTAAATAAAAGTCCCTAGGTTTTACTTAAACTATTTTGCAATAATCTCCTTGCAAATGAATGAGTCTTTCCATAGTATAGCTTCAGGATCGAACCCTAAAGACAATGCTATTATGAACAAAGTGGATTTATAGCCTTACTAAGAAAAAGCAACCAATAAGATAATATCTTGAATATTATTTGTTTATCTAAAATCTAAGAAAGGAAAATAATTTAAGCTAATCAAAAAAATTAGTTTTACACTATGATAAATTACGAAGACGATGATGTTCTCCACCATTACCTACATAACTTTTCTAAACATTACATCGATCATTCATATGGATATTGGATTGAGATCAAGTGATTTCATATCCTTTCAGAGTATGTAATCAACATGGACTTATATCCCCATAGGCTCAAGGTCTTGTTCCCTACAAATCCTTAATTTGTCACCCTAGAAAACACCCTTATATGGTGTCATCCACAATTTGGATCCTACATTTCAAGGTCTTTCAAATCTTAGATTATAATTGTAATTCTAATAAAATTATTACTCCATAAAGCAAGCACTTAAATTAATTTTCAATCCAAATGTTTATACAAATAAGAATTAATAATGTAGAAATATAATATGGACAACAGGGCTAATCCCAATGTCCTAATAAAAGATTTACTCTCTAATCTTATTCTTGATATAGAAATATAGAGAGAAGAAGTGTCTCATGGAGGAAGTTGCATCATGGAAGAAAAACTCAATGTTCTTGTCACAACTCCCCAAATGATGGTTGTAATATCAGTAACGTCCTTAGGGAGAGTGCTTCTTCACGTCAAGTTGTTAGATTTTGACTCTAGCTCTTCATGGAGGAGGCTAGAGTTGAGGATGTGAGACAATAGGTCATGAACCCTTACCCTGAAAGTCTCTCAAGTACTTTTGTATCAGCCCATAAAATATCAGATCCATCCAAATTACTTTGGTGGTTGTGAATTTCTATAGATTTTTGGAGCAAGTGAAAGGGCCAACTAGAAGGTAATTCAGCCAAGAAGAATTGGTTAGTAAATATACTTTTTACATTGATAATCAAATTAGACTTTCAACTCAACTTGAATCACTCAACTTCAACATTGAGTGTGGAATATAAAGTCATTTATGTGCCTAGGTATACTTTCTAGTCTATTGACTCGTCAAACTAGCTAAGGATTCACCTATAGGTGGGTCACCTAAACCATAAAGTTGATCAGCTAATTGAAATTGAAGATAAGTTCTTATTGGTCGATCAATAACACTGGTCAGCCAATCCTCTTTCTACATGGTCTTCTATCTATACCCCAGTTTCCTGAACCACAATTGTTTTCAAGGGCGGGTCGAATGGCTATACAATTCATATATATATATATATATATATATATATATATATATATATATATATATATATATATATATATATATATATATATATATATATATATATGAAGGTAATGCATATAATGACATTAAATCATATAGTTTCGAGTATGCATGAAAATGTTTTCTCGATTTGATAACCATCTGTATTTTAATGATCATCACTCCAATTGTCACGTGTAGTGAGTGAGGATATGTAATCTTTGATCATTCTCTTGAGCATTTCATATGGGGATAATTTCTTTTCTCTTCTTCTTGAATCAAAATACACATAAAATACAAAAGATATATTAAATACTAAACAAATTGCTTAAACTACTATAAACATAAAATAAGTGAAATTAGAGTAGAATGTAAGAAGCCCTGCTTGCCTGCCTGGGCCTTCACCAAGAAAAACAATGCCCTGGTTAAAAGCCAATGTACTAAAACCATCTAGTCTGGTACCTCGACACAGGTGTGGCATGATAGGTGGCTTACTGGTCTTTATGTTCAAGAAATCAACTTTAAGTTCACCCCTCCTTCTGGGCTTGATGACTTAACAATTGTAAGTATTGTCCTCGACAATGGTGACTAGGACTATTCCTTTATTGACACATATTTCCCTAGAGGTGCTAAAGATTTGATCAACCTCATTCCCCCACCTAGACAGTCTCTGGGTCCGGACAGCTGGGCATGGACACATGACCCCACCAGTATGCTAACTGCAAAATGAGCATATAAATGGCTTCGAACCAACATGGACGTCTCAGTTCATGGTGACTGGCACAAGGTGTGGCATATAAAAGTTCCCGAGCATATAAAGATCTTTGCTTAGCTAATGCTCCACAAAGCCCTCTTTCATAATAGGGAGAAGATAAGGAGACATATCATGGTAGACAATGCTTGCCCTACTTGTAATAATGCGGAGGACTAGCTTCTCCACTACTTTAGGGATTGCCTTATTATCAAAACCATATGGGAGGAACTGGATACGACACCCAATTTCTTCTCCATGGACGAGGATGCTTGGATTTCCATAGTTATCAATCCTGCTGAACATAGCTTGCAGTCTGTGATACTTCTAGTAGCATGCTGGCACATTTGGTAGGTGAGGAATGACCTTGTCCATGCTAGGAAGAAGCCTCATACTCAAGCCAGGGTCACCTTTATCAAAGAACGTACAAATACCATCTCAGAGATGTGGAATGCTTAAAGAAAACCCGCACTAAATAGGGACCTTACTCCCTCCATTTGCATTACATGCTACAACCACATTGTGTTCACTGATGCATCCTTCTAGGCATCAACACGAGGAGAAGGCTTAGGCATCTTTGTCATGTCCAAATTAGGCGCTCCTATCCTTGACATTGGGAAACCATTCCACACCATCTCGCCCATCATGGCTGAGACCCTGGCTATAGTTCATGCAACACGCATCAGTAGTGAAATGCAACTGGGCAAAGTACTCATCCTCTCAGATGCCCAAACAGTAGTCCACCACCTCTTAAGTTTGTAACCCCCACCCCTACTCCAGTCCCTATGGAGGAAATTTTGGGATTCATGCAGTGACAACGTTCACCTAGATGTCGAACTGCAATACATCCCTCACACACTGAACACTATTTTAGATGTGATAGCAAAACAATCCCTTTCTTGTAACTCTGCCGTCTCCTTTCAACAATCCATTCCAGATCATCTTCATCATGTAAAAACCAACCCATTTATGTTTGAACCTACTCTAGAGTGCGGGATGAATAATATTTAAACTATAGTGCTATAAAAAAAAGAGTAGAATGCAAGAAAAATATGTAAAACTAAATCTAAAGTGCAACTAAAAACATGATAAATTGACATTCATCAGAACCCCGAGCTTGAACATTTCTCATATTTGAGTAAAAAAAATATCCAAAGAGAAATTCAAGTAAATACTTATAACCAATGTACATACCTCATACTATCATCTTATTTGAATCCCCACCACCAATATAGCCAAGAAACCCAACCTCATAGATCATAGAACACTTTTTGTCATATCCTTGTTCCTAAATTCTCTTCACTACACCACTTCCTCACCGCCATCTCCAATATTGCACATGTCTAGGGATTTCATATATAATTGAGGAATCTCACAAAATTATAAGTATGTACATAATAAAACACTAGGTTTTGTTGAATGCATATCAATGGAGCATCTAACGAGTGCCTAGGTGAAAAGTGGAGTGAATTTTATTTGTGCACCTATATATTGTACTATATCTTTTTTTGTGTTCACATTGCCATCTTTCATTTATTTATATTTTTGTGATATGCCCCTATTACATAGAGAAGGGCATGGAAGAAGTGGATAGCGATAGAAGGATGGTGTGCAACCCTAAGATTTGACTTCTCCACACTTAATGAGTCTTTTTTCTTTTTAGTAAATGGACGGTAAGAATATGGAAGAATAAGTGTAGAAAATGGTTTGGATAATGTGCAAAACTTGTATATGTAATAAATACATTGGGCTATTCCTCTAATTCACTACTACCAATTATTAATATGATAAGGGGATGCATGGAAATTCCCTTGATATGATTCACTAATCAGTATGAGGAATGTTGTATTTGATCCATATTGTTTCATATAACACCTACAATCCTTTCTAGGGAACAAGATGCTTATATTTATTAGCTATAAAGGATCATTTGTAACCATTGGAAAATATAGTTAACATCATGAACTTACTTTGAGCAAGGGGTTGTATGACAAATTCTGTGTGTAAGGAAACATGATTCAAACTAAGTCGACTAGATAATGGCTTAAACTGACATCACAAGAACATTAAACTAAAATAAGAACAATTTAAGCTACACACAATGCAAGTAAACTAAATGCACCAGAAATCTAAGAAAACACTAGACTCAAGATGGAGGGGTAGAAATCTCAGTGCTCATCCATGAGGTCTTAACAACTTGAAGAAGGCCCAACTGAAAGGAATATGAACAATGACCCACACTTTGAGCATGAGAGCTCCCTTGGGCTGAATATGATCAGGTAGTTGTGGTATCTCAAAGGTATTGTCTGGATGTTTGAAGTTATTTTTTCATTCACCCCTCAATCTATCCAACATGATCCACAAATACTCCACCGTTAGTAGAGGAAGTCTAGTAGAAATGTGTGGATCAGGAATAAGTGGCACAAAGTAGGTGTGGTGCCCGTCTAGTGGCCTCATGATCTACTCTTCTATAAAAACTAGATATGTAATACCTTCTTATTTGTCTAAGGTAGTATGTAAAATATGTGGTTCTGGAATAGGAGGAACAATCTCATCTATAAAATCTTCTTTAAAAGTATTTTTGTGCATCTGCTTCTCCTAGTCTATCACCAAATCAACATCAAAAGAAATAGAAGCATTGGGTTCCTTTACTACATTAACCCATGGCTCTAGCTCCTCTAAATGAAATACTCTAGACTCCTCCAAGAGTGTTTTACGATATAGAACTAGACAGAGGCATAAAAATGAGATGGTGGTGGAATGTATATTTCCTATTGGAGTTTTACCTCATCATCCCAAATAATCAAATATACAATGCAAGTCAATTTTTTATCTTCCAAAATAGACTCAGGCCATATTGGTTGATCATCATAATCATATGGATCTAGCTCGACAATAGGGGAGGGTGGTGGAGCCTCAACATACTGGGAGAGTTGTTCTTTTAGCTTGGAAAGTTGTGCCTCTATTCTTTTATCCCATTCTTCTTCATCACCTAGCGTTTCTTGTTGGTCAACTAAAATATACTATAGAGCATCCATTATCTCATCTTTTCTAGGTATATATTGCTATAAATAGTAAGTCTCTTCACCAAAACTCTCATAATATTCTTGTTTGTATCCTGCCTTGTTTGAATAGTCATCTATGTAGCACCACTCTTCATAGTATCCCCTAATATATTGTTGATTGAAGTTTGATTCATATATGGTTTTAAGGAGTTTAATATCATGGTCAATGTCGATCCTATGAATGGTTTCTTTGGCTTGTAGAGTCATTTCATGGTAGTCGTTGTACTCATTCTTGATCATAACATTTTGCTCAATGAAGATTCTAAGCATTAGTAGTTTAACTTGTAGATTCTTTCCTTGGTAACCCCACATATTCTAATTGAAAGAGCAAAATTTTTGGCATTATGCACTTTGCAATACTAGACACACCATTTCAATATGGTGCCTAGAAACTAGATATATCTGAGTATTAGGCTCAAGATTTTTTTTCTAAAGAATGAATATACAATTTTCTATCAGTACAAAAGAATACAAACAAAATCACAAAAATCTAAGATAGAAAAATCTAAGAGAAAAGTAATCAATGAACCAATCTAAAAACTTAATTTTTTTTTACAAAAATAAAATTTACAGTTAACAAAACTAACAATTACAAAAAAGTAACAAATTATAAAATAAAACTGAAACATATTAAACCAAACTAATATGACAAAAAAAATCAAGAAAGGATACACTCCTAAGTATAACTCAATAGACGAAAAATTCAAAAATTCACATTATCCTTAGCAACAATGCAAAAATTTGATGTGGTAAATTACAACGTCAGAAATTCACCTAGGGAAAAATCCCTATGTTCACGACTCACAAATAGATAGGTTTTATCATACTACAACTTTAGAATCAAGATGAAAGGACAAAATTATTAAGAACAAAATAGATTTATAGACTAATAAAGAGAATAAAATTAACAATGATAATTGTTTGAATAACTATACCAACTAAGCAATGAAAATAAATTTAACTAGGAAAGAAATGATTTTTGACACTATGATAAAATTATTAGGACATAGGATCACTGCCACTACCTATGTAACTATTATAAACATTGCAACATTTATTGATATGAAGAGATTTCATATCCTTTAGGAGTATCAAATACACATGGACTGATTTTTCCATTGGCTCAACATCTTATGACCTATGGATCCTGAATCGATCACCCTTGAGACTACCCTTTTGTGTTCTCATTTGTGGTTCTATGATATCATTTGTTCTTCTAATCCTATATCTTAAGATCTCTAAATTTAGCATTATAACAATCATGTAAGATAGATAATCATGTTATTATGAAACCATTAAACAATCTATTACCAATCCAGATGTTTGTGCAAATAACAATAAACAATGTAGAAATAGAATTCATGCAGTGTGATAATATTTGTATCCAAATAAAAGATACACTCTCTATCTTCCATGATAAAGAAAGAGAGAGAGAGAGAAATAGTCTCATGGGGAAAGTGACATCATGGTGGAGAAGCTTAGTGTTCACGTCACAACTACAGAATAATGGTTGTAGTCTCCAGTCATACTCCGGCAGAGTGTGTATCCATGCCAAGCTGTCATCATTCATCTCCTTCTCTCCATGAAGGCTAAGGTTGTGGATGGGAGAGAATAGGCTGTAAATACATGTCCCAGACGATCCTCAAGTGTTTTTTATCAATTCAAAAAATATTAGATGCATCCAAATTACTCTGATGGTTGTGCATTTTTGTATATTCCTAGAACTAGTTAAACAACCAAATGGGAGTCCAATGGACAAACTAGAAGTGATCAATAAATAGAATTGTTGTGTATATAATCAAGTCATGCTTCCAATCCAACTTGGGTTACTCAATTCTGACATCTTATGAGGATCTAGAGTCACTTTCATTTCAGAGTACATTTTCTAGTCGGTGGACTCAGGAAACTAGTCGACCGACCCAGTAACTACCTATGGTTTTCACCTATAGGTGGAACAACTAACCCAAAAATCCAATTCACTAATTGGATTTATGAAAAGGTTCCCTTTTGTTACCGACCTATCGGAGATGAATTCTTATCGACCGATCGGTGAACTAGTCAGCTGAGTCACTTTCTGTATGATCTTGTTTGTATAGCCTAGTCGCCTGACCCAAAAAGTAATTCAAGGGTAGTTCGGATGACTGACATATATCATATATGTAATTGTTTTAGTGTAACTAAATTGTGCATCCAATGGCATTTAAATAATCCCATTCCAAATTTGCAAGCAAAAGTTATGTCTATTTGAGTGACCATCTATACTTTAATGATCGTCACTCCAATTGTCACAGATGGGAAGTGAGGATATGCTGTATTATATCATTCTCTTCAGATTTTCATGAAGAGGTAATTCCTTTATCTTCTTCTTACATCATCCTAAAAATAAAACACCAAAAATGTATTAAATACCAAAATTCTAGAAACTAATCAAAACATATAATAAGTAAAATATGGATTAGATTGCAAATAAAACACTTAAAACTAAATCTACAGTTTCACTGAGAACATGATGGTAGAAATTCATCTATATGATATATCATATTGTTGAGAACTCTGGCTTCTATTTCCAATTTGGTCGATGCATCGACCACAAAGTTGATGCATCAACAATGCATGACAAAATTTGCTGAAATTGAGATAGTTCATTTGAATGTTTAGATCTAAGGGGAAAACAATTACAATAGAAAGAACTAAAAGGTATAACAGGTCTATATTATTGAAGTCTATGGTTTATAGCCTAATGGAGAAGAGGAGTGGATAAAGTAGAGAAGCTTTGCCTACATGTATCCAAAGGAAAATTTTAGAAGTATAAACTACTCAGAATTGTCCCTTACCTTGTTGTTTTCCATCTACCCTAGAGTTTCTTCTTCTAGTCATATTTTTATAATTATTAAATTCTCACTAACTATGATATGGAAAAACTATTTATGATGAGGATCTAACCCTCTATTCATAGGATTTAGAATTATGCCGACATGATATTGTTGTTAAATTGATGTTTCTTAGTCGGGGAACATTGCTTTAGATTTCATGTTTGAATGAGTTATGTCAGTTAATTGTGATTTCTCACTATAATTTACTTTTATATTAGTGTCTTTCTTCGAAAATGTAGGTTTTATTGGATTTCTTGGCTATACACGATATATTGGAGCACGTAAGTAGCCCGTTGATTGAGAAGATTTATCAGATGGCACTGAAACCAATTGGTTTAGATAAGTTAAAAATACAAAGGCAGCAGTGTGTTTCTTAGTTAAGAACTACTACATAATCTATTACGATGTTCACGCAAGGTGTAAGTTTTATTCAAAATGAAAAGTTTGACATTTTTAGAAGTTGATTACGTTAGGATACATGTTCATTATTGTGGATCCTGCATACTAATGATCCTTAAATATAATTTATAATCCACCATAGTTACTTTTTAGATTAATTGATTTTTTCATTTGAAAACCAAATTCAATATTTTATTTGAATTAGCTATTCAAAAATAGTCTTTAGTACTTTCTAGTATCCCAACTCCCTATGGTTTGACATATCTAGGCTCAAATGCATGTTATTAGTTGAAAGTGTTACACATGCACATTCAACATGGTTTACGCATGTTAAGTTGTTCACTCTATTGTTGTGGAGTTGTCAAAAGAAACCATGAGTAGTGTGAATGTTTGAAGTGGACACTCCATACCATTTCTAGTTTTATTATTGTTGCAATTCATTCATATTTTTTAATTCTTGGGAATCTTACAACATCATATTGTTTTTATACCAATGCATGGTCATGACTATATATGGGTGATTTATCATATTTTTTTGACCTAGAGTACATAATTCAAAAACCAAGAATCTTGAATTCTCAATGTCTCACGCTAATAATTTGTCAACCAGATGAAAAAGAACTAGTTCAGATTAGTGACGGTGTGAGTGAAGGCAATGCCAATGACAATGCCAATCCTTCCAGAGGCAGAGTCACATTAGATAATTTGGGACACTATCAGGTCTTCATCTACCACATCCTAGTTGGGTCCCATCCATCATCAAGAAATTGGAATGGAGAGTTACAAAACAAAATCAAATTTGGTGAAGTTGATGAACAATCAACCACTCCATGAGTAACATTATGATGACCAGATGCAAAGAAAATTTGTAGAACGCTGTACCACCATGAATATAGACATGGTACCTATCATTGTTATTTATTTGAAACTTTTTAGATTTTCTCTGATGGATAAAGAAAATACTTTTTGAAATTGTTTGTAACCAAACCCAAAGGCACATGGGATGAAATGATTGAAAATTTCATTAAACACTTTTTTGAATGTAAAAGATAATGGGATTAGTAGAAAAATACATGTTTCCAAACAAAGAGATATGAGTCTTAGTCTGAGTCTTGGGAGAAATTTTGTGACATGTTGAGTAAGTATCCTCATCATAGGATCACCATCTATCTCTAGGAAACAATATTTATAATGGGTTACAGATGTTAGTGAGGACCATGATTGACTCCTTAGAAGGATGTCGATCATTAAAACTTATGTTGATAGATTCTAGGAGATGTTTAAAAACTTTCCACCAGTCAATTATGGAGAGGAGAGCATGAAAACTAAAAGTACCAATAATTATCTTTCAAATAAAAGTAATGGCATAATTAAATGCTCGACTTAGTATTTTGAACAAAGTAGTTGAGATGCTTGCATTCCAACATTGTATAGTTTGCAAGAAAAGAGGCAATGTATATGGGACAACTATAGTAAAGGAATAGTCACAAAATATTTCAAGATGGAAGTCTGAGCATGTTAGAAAGGATTTTGAATATGTTCAACAAGTGTATGGACAAGAATGAATAATATTTTGATCAATTACAATGGGAGATGTGGAACCAATGAGAAAAAAATGTAGCTTGGAGACTCAGATCACATTGTTGGAAGCTAATATTGCATAAATGATGAATCCAATATAGCTAGACCCATCAAATCATAAATAGGTCAATGAGATGACCTCGTTGATTTTAAAGATAACCACAATTGTTCATTCACTACAAGGGGATTATTCCCAAGTGTCTACTATTTCCGCGCTTATTCTATTGGCTCTATAGGAGAGATAACTATGAGCAGTTGGAGATATCTAGCATGCAACAATATTAGGTGAGGATAAATTCCTCAAGGCCAACTACATCTTTACACACCATGGAATGGTATTACTACCGGTTCCCTTCACTAATATCCTATCGAAAGGGTAAGTTGGCAACCAACTCAAAAGGTTTCTAGTGTGTTCTGTAAGATGCACAACAATGTTCCATTTATTGTTGTGACTAAACAATACTTACACATGTAGAATTCTACATGACACAACCAAGAACAACAGGAAACAACTAATGATGATGTTGTGGTGGTTCCTGAATAGGTCATCACCTAGACTCAAAGGAAGTTTCCATAAAAGAGAAAATATCCTTGTTAATTTGTGCAGTCTTTGTACTATATGGAGTATGTCATTTACAAAGCTTTTGTCTAATTAAGGAGAAAGTGTCAATCTGATGACTCTTTCTACTTTCTAGATGTTGGGATTGAATAAACCAAATGGCATCAATATTAATAACACAACTCATTGAGAAGCCTATGGTGCACACTCTATGCATATATGAATATATATTGGTGGAAGTTGTCTAGCTCATTACCTTTTTTTATGTCCATAGAGATGTAAGAGACCAAACTATAAAATTAATAATAGAAAGGCCCTTACAGGAAACAAGAGACATCATTTTGAGAAGAGAGCCTACACTGGGCATGTGAGATGATCATGTTAAGTTGATATTCTAGGACCAGACACACCATCATTGCACAGTGGTCTAGGTTGAGATTCATATCATAAAGCCAAAGGCAATAGACAAAAAACTTGTTGGAGGAAGCCCACCAATACTTAGTTTTTGTCTTTCATTCATTTTCAATTTTCTTTATGTTTGAACAAATTTTTTATAGTTGACCTATTTTGGAGTGTTGAAGACATGACCAAACAACAACAACGCATCACTTTGTAGCATCTAGATGTATATTTTAACCTATCATCTTCTTCACATGATGTTGGGTACATGTGTGTTCTAGTCATATTCTAGGTTTTCCTAACAGTGTGTACAGTGCAAAGACAAGCTTGGAGGAGGTTAGAACTCCATTGTACTCATCTCTTCTATCATTTCCATCTTAATGATATATTATATTTCATAATTAGATAATAATTTTTTTAGAGAATTTGATACGAAAACCAATAGCTTAAAATCAAAAAACATTCCTCTGAAAGAAAAATCTTGTCTATTTAGGTCAATTGTTGTGGAGCACGATTAATTTTCGAATTGTCATGGACTGGTCAAATTTAAGACAAATTTTATAGATTATAGTATATATCATCTGTGAAAGGAAAATGGGTGTGTGTCCATTAAACCAAACATGTCATGTTGATAATTCAAGGATTTCTAGGGTATAGGTTGTCAGAATATAATGATTCACGAGTCAGACATGAAATAAATCTAGAATGGTTAGGTAGGAGATATCATTTAGTTACAAGTATTCTCCATGCATCCACCCTCATCCACATTTTACTAGCTAGAGATTTTTAGTTTATATTATTCTTCCACACATAAAATAGCATGACAAGTAAGAATTTTGAGACTTCTATTCACAAGCTATAAAATGTTTGTCATGTATATAAAGTTGTATATATCAGATCTATAGATTACATCTTTGCATTCTTTGCATAAGGTATTAGTGCCAACTAACTTTCTTACAAACTTAATTTAATAAAGGTAAATCTTGCTTATTTTTTGTCTTCTTATCAATAAACAACGCTAGCATTAATATGTAAATTTTCCTGTAGAGGTAAGAAGTGAATATGAAGAATATAAGAGAAAATGTAGAAAAAAGAATAGAAATGAAAGAAAAGGAGTAGAAGAGTGTCATTTATCATTCATTATTCATCCCTTTATTCTAAAATAATGGTGTAGAAATTGGTTAGAGCCAACCAAAGCTCTTGGTGATTTTCCCAATTCATGAGAATAGTTGATCGTTTCACTTGTTGAATTTGATTGGTACAAGGAGTTAATGTTAGAAAATAAATGGAAATGAATTGTCAATTCAAATTGCAATCGAGAAATTTGTGAAATGATTGACTCACTGAGTGAATCTATCGGCTCACTATGCTAGCTGACCGGTTCAACAATGGACTAATGGGTTAACCTATCACAGGAAAATTAATTCATGGAAATTCTGATGCCTTTCGCTCACTCAAAGACTGGTCATCCATACCCTAACCCATCCTATAAATAGAGGGATACTGGGGCTTTCTTAGACACATAAATTTCCTCTGACAATTGTTTGCTTCTGTGGTTGTGGTAACCAAGAGAACCCAAGCAAGTCCAACCTGATAAAGGGAGGGACAATAAGGGAGAACAATTTAAGGATAGCAAGTTGGTGACTAGTACACCAATAAGAGGGTTAACTCCTTCCTTTCCATTCCAGTAGGAAGATAGGAGTTCTAGGTAGTTCATGTGAACTTCCATAGAGGTGAGGTGGCATTTTCTAGTTACTAGAAGGACAATGTCAGCCAGCAATCCATGGTGAGATCAGGAGCTGTTGCAGACACTGTTCAAGTCTTCCGTCCATGGTGGAGCCGCATATGAGTCCCACTACAACTAGAAGACACCTGCACGACTACAACAATGAGGAGATGTCACTAGACTTTCTTCAGGACCAAGTATATCATCAAAACCATCCTTTCCATTATATAGTTATTGACACAATACACTGGTTTATGGGGAATATTGTCGTAAATCTTTTGTTTCTGTTGGGATATCTGATGCCATATTCCCTTTACAAACTCCTACTAGATGTACACATGCATGTTTCCCTCTGACCCATCTAAAATTTAAAACATCATTAGGTCTAAGTGTTGATCTCCCCTCTTATGGGTTTGTCAAAAACTTCATAGGTACCTCTTCCTTAGAAGCACAACTTGCGTGTCTAAGTACATCAAAAAGAACTTTCTTGACAAGATCATCCATGTACATAAAACTTGGAAGCTTCCTGCAATGAATCACATGCTCCCCAAAAGTGTCCAAATATGTATTACGACAAACTGGAGATGTCTCATCAATTTGAAACAAAGGAATCATAAGACGGTATCTGAGGATAATGTGACATTCCATTGGTGACATATATAAGACAAAATCATCAAATAGTAAGAAGAAAATCTTGAGCATGACCATCTTGTAGACATCCAAAAACTATCTACTACTTACCGATCATGTCAAACTAAACTTCCATGCCCTCAATTATTTTGCTAAAAAGGGCATTCACCAAGACATTTTTGGCTTTTGGGGGAAGGTGTCTCTAGAAGAGTAACTGACTTTTCTTTTCAAGTGTCCTACTTTAAAGCCCCATCAAGCATATGGTTCTTCAGATTTTTTTAAGACGTCACTTGTTAATACAGGTCCTCCAATCATTGAGGTCCAAGATTAGAACCTAAAATTGGACCATTTTGTGCCTTCCACGCTTACATATATGCAACTAGACTGTGACCTTAAACTAGACCATCCTATGCCTTTCATGCCTATTTTATGGTCTAAGACTATGACCCAACATTTGACAACTGTATATGTAACATCCCTGACCTGGGTTATACTTTAACCCTAGGTGTTTTGATTAATAAAGGTGATTAAATGCTTAATCTCATCTTGTGAAAAGTAATTAGGGCTCAAGAGGAACTTATGTTGCAATTCTAGTCTTGTTTAAACAATGTTGAAACAATGTTTGCTTATTTTGGACTAAAGTCCAAATTACCCAAGTTGATGGGTTAAATTGCAAATGTTGCATGATAAGATGTTCCTCATGTGTTAAATCATCATGAGAATGTAGATGATGCAAAGGTATCGCTTGTGGTAGCCTGAGTACCAAGGAAGAGCTGATAAAGTAATGTTTATGCATTAAAACCTAGTTTTGGTCTAAAGTGCAATTTACCCAAAACCTAGGGTTCAATATGCAAATTACCACTTCAATAAGGTCCCTAATATTTTTTGGAACCATGTAGAGCAAATAATATGATAGGGGCGCCTCATTTGAATTAAGTTGGAGGAGAGAGAATCTTGATATTAAAATAATCAAGATTTAATCCTAATTGAAACCCTAATTTGATTTAGGGCAAAAATAAATGTATTAATTAAAGGGCGTTCAACCAAAATTAAAATGACTGGATTCAGATGTGTGTGACGTCCTTGAGCCTTCCAAGGACCACGAAAATATCCAAGGGAGGATAACTCACACAATTTTATAAGAAAAAGAAATATCCACTCACATATGGATATTAATATAATATGAATTGAGGTGATTAATTTTCTTTTCTTTAAATCATGGACAATTGAGAGGAATAAGAGGAAAACAGGATAGCCTCATCCCTAAGGAAGATGAGGGGGAAGAGGTGGCCACATTTTTGGGATTAAATGGATTTTTGCAAAGCATATTCTCTCTCATTGAATTTTTATAAAAGAACGTTTTACAAGCCAAATGGAAGGCTTTTTCGACCCCACTTCTTCTCCTTGCTTGGAAAACGACCAAGGGAGCTTGGGAGGGTCAGGAGGACGACCACTAACCTGTTGGTAAGGTTCTTGATCCATTTCACCTTGATTCCATGGTGGAAATCGAAAATAAATTATCGATTTCTTCCTATTTCGATCTCCTCTTCAATTCTAACCATTCCTTTTCACTCAAATCTTGAGGACGAGCCTTGGAATGGTGAAGGAAGTTTCATCCACCATTTTTGCCGTGAACATGGAGCTTTGGAGCTCAATTGGAGGCGGGTTTTATAACTTGAAACCCTAACTTTGTTATTGCATTCAATTCCCCATCAAATAATGATCATTTCTCTATTTACAATTATTGATTTGGTTGATTGATGCAATCTCCATGGAAATTACAGTAGGTTTAATGGGTCTAGATCTTTATGATGATGACATCATCATAAGAACACACTTCCCCAAATATCTAGACCAAACGGTTTCAATCAAATGTCAAAACGGTTTGTGTTTTGGGGAGCAAACGGTTTCAAACTGTTTGGAATGAAATAGTTTCACTAATCCTCATAGAAGCAAACGGTTTAAGATCGTTTGGTGATGTTGAATAGGGTTAAACATTTGGGGACTTGTTCATAATAATCTAGTTTAATGACCCACCAATTATTATTGATTAACTCCAATTGGTTCATGAGTTGAAGGTCCATCAATCACCTAAACCCTAATCGGGTTGAGTGTTGATTTCATAAGTGATTGAGTTTGAAACTTGGGTTGATTGACCCAAACGGTTTCAAAACTGTTTGGGAATCACCCAAATGGTCAAGACCGTTTGGAGGTCAACCAAGACCGTTTGGAGGTCTAGGGTTGAGTATGGTTAGGTATTTGAAGATTCAAACATATGGTATAAACCCTAATCGGCTAAGTGCTGTGTTTCCAATTGAATGAGTTGATGCTTTGGGTTGATTGACCCAAACGGTTTAAAAACCATTTGGGGATCACCCAAACGGTCTCAAGACCGTTTGGGGGTCACCCAAGACCTTTTGGAGGCCTAGGGTTAAGTATGGTCAAGTATTTGAAGGTCCAACGATACCAAATTGAAATGCAATCAAATGTTGATTTGGTGACCAATCCTAGGATCCAAACCCTAATTGAATGACATGGTTAATGATGATATGATGAGAAAACGGTCTCAAGACCATTTGGAGGTCATCCAAATGATCCCAAGACCTTTTGGGGGTCACCCAAGACCGTTTGGAGGTCTAGGGTTGACTATTGTTAGGTGTTTGAAGATCTAAAGGTACTAAGTTGAAGCACAATCAAATGCTGATTTGGTGATCAATCCAATGATCCAAACTTTGATTGATTGACTTGGATTTTGATGTTTACATGGGAAAACGGTCTCAAGACCGTTTGGAGGTCATCCAAATGACCTCAAGACCGTTTGGGGTCAGGTCATGCCCAATTTGGATGATGGTCCAATGGTTTTAAAGTAACTAGTTTCACATTGGTTAATGTTGAAGGATCATCGATTCCAAACCCTAATCTAATTGATTCAAACCCTAATTGATGATCAATTGAGGGTCAATTTAGGGTCAAGTCAGTTTAAGGTTGACCTATTTAACTCAATTGAAGTATGGTGATAGGTCCAATTGATGATTGGATACATGAATTCAATGATTGAAGGAACCAACATTGGAAACCCTATTTTAATTTGATTGGTTGAGACCATATTTGGTCCATGCGGTTTTGAGGAGGTTTGGACAAAATGGTCGCAATACGGATTGGAACCAAACGATTCCAAACCAGTTGAGTCCATGCAGTTTCAAAAAGGTACTTTAGCAAATGGTTTCAAGTGACCACCTTTAGCAAACGATCTTGAAGGTCACCTTTAGCAAACAGTTTCAAGTACTTGCTTTAGCAAATGGTATCAAGCACCATTTTTACCAAATGGTTTCAAACCGTTTGAACTTTGAAAGACCAAGACCATTTGGGGTCCAAGTAGTCAAAATTGATTTAGGACTCAATTGGTCAATTCAATTGGATACCTTATGTATTGGAGGTCGAATAATATTTAATCTCTTGAGAATTAAGATGATGAATGATCCATTGATCCAATGATGATTAGTAATGACAATTAATGAAGGTACAAGGTTGAAACCCTAATAGTACCTAAGTTATTAGTGACAATTAAGGGATGAACCCTAATTGCTTATCAGAACAATGAGGTGGTACTCTATGTTAATCATAGTTGTATGTACTTGATTGAAGGGTTGATATGACTTAATCAAGTTGAGAAGATGATAGCATGAGGTTCATACATGAATATGATTCATGAGGTGATTAAGGGTATGATTCTTAAGCAAAGAGATCATGAAACCCTAATCATGAACATAAACCCTAATTGACAGGGCTATTGAACTCTAATCCTAATTGAGGGCAATTATGAATGAAACCCTAATCTAGGGTGAGGATGTAACCCTAATCTAGGGTAATGATATATGAAACTCCAATTTAGGGAAATGAGATTTAAAACCCTGATTGGAAATGAATAGTAGACCAGGATGTGGGTAACCATAGTGAATCCCTAATTGAGGTTGATTCCATGTGAATCCCTAATTGAGGTTGATTCCATGTGAATCCCTAATTGAGGTTGATTCAATGTGAATCCCTAATTGAAGTTGATTCCATGAGAAACCCTAATTGAGGGTGATTCCATGAGAAATCTCTAGTTGGGACAAATAGTAAACATTAAGTATCGGCAATGAGATGTGGAATCCTAATGAAGGGTGATTCTATATGCAATCCTAACTCTAATGAAGTATGATAGCATGTGAAATCTCAAATCCCTAATAAAGGGTAAAGGTATGTGAAACCCTGATTGAAGTTATAATACATGAAGCCTTAATCTTGAACAACATGATGACAACCCATAACCCTAATAATAAAATAGTGGGTAAAACATTATAAAGGTGAAATATCATAAATGGTTGATTATAGGCAAGCTTATGGAAATAAATGCTTTAACCTGAGATGAGTCCATATCATTAAAGATAGTTGGACCATTCTTATGTGTTACCTTTGCACTTCATGGTAAGAGTGATAGGTTAGTGGATGAAAGGATTAAGATGGGAAATACCTTAATCCAAGATAAGTTGATAACTCAAGAAAGTTGGAAGTAATGAGGTAAGTGATACATCAAGATATGAAAGACTTCACACTTAGCATCTCAAAGTGGATATACTTTGAAACTATGAAATCCTGATGTGAGATGGGAAATCTTAACCCTAAATTGGGTAATGGGACATGAGAAATCATAATATGATATGAATAGTAAGCCCTAACCCTAATGAGGGAATATAGGTGTTACTATTGTATTACATGAAGTAATATGTTATCATTGCCTAGTGAGAGGTAACAAGATGTTTAATGGCCCTATGAGCCATATGGTTAAATGTTTCCTAGTGAGAGGTGACAAGATGGTTTATGGGCCTTATGAGCCATGAGAGCAATTATGGCATAGTGAGAGGTACCAAAATGATTATAAAAGTTTATTATAAGAAAGGATAATGTTTTAATAAACTTAATCAGAGGAACAACTATATTCAATAAAGAATGTGTAAAGCTATGTAGGCTAACCTCAGGGTTCAGAGCCTAAAGTAGTATGTGATGATCAATGATGAGTTAAAGGAATTAAATTCCATGAACTATGTAATCAGGATTGGTTAGAGTCCAATGCCTGGCTGTGTAATCAGGTTTGGTTAAAGTCCAATTCTTGGCAGAGGTGTAATGCCTAAAATCAGGATTGGTTAAAGTCCAATGTCTGGCTATGCAATCAGGGTTGGTTAAAGTCCAATGCCTGGCTGTGAAATCAGGGTTGGTTAAAGTCTAATGCCTTGCTATGAAATCAGGATTGGTTAGAGTCCAATGCCTGACTGTGTAATCAGGATTGGTTAAAGTCCAATGCCTGGCTGTGAAACTAGGGTTGGTTAAAGTCCAATGCCTGGCTGTGAAATCAGGATTGGTTAGAGTCCAATGCCTGGCTATGTAATCAGGGTTGGTTAAAGTCTAATGCCTGGCTGTGTATTCAGGTTTGGTTAAAGTCCAGTACATGGCAGAGGTGTAATTTCTGTAATCAGGGTTGGTTAAAGTCCAATGCCTGGCTGTGAAATCAGGATTGGTAGTGTCCAATGCCTGGCAGTGTAATCAGGTTTGGAAGAGTCCACTACCTGGCAGAGGCTATATGCCTGTAGTGATAACACAGGATTGGTAAATACCCAATGCCTGTAATGATGATTTAGGATTGGTATTAATCCAAATCCTGTATTGATGATAAATGAGTACATGGTAGATATATCTCTTTATTTTTATTTAACAGGTTGGCTAAGGCCAATAGAACGAAACAAGAATGTTTCATGGGTGACATAACAAGATGATGAGCGTCACAAGAAAAGTTTGATATGATGGTATAACATGTTGAATAAATGATATACATGTCATTCCTATTCCTTATTAAAAAGAATAGATGATATATTGCTCTATCACAAATAGTTGCAATGTTTACAAGTTGAGAATGCTTTAAACTTCTTAACCTCTACTCAGTTTCATATCTTTAAATTGCAATACAATGTTTTGGTAGAGAGTTATATCTCCCGTTGGGGCAATTTACAATTGTCTCACCCCGTGGGATCCAATGTTTTTAGGTGGACGCGGACAAAGAGGAAGGAAACCTTTAGCAGAGAAGGAACAACAACGCTTCAAGGACAACAGTAATATCTCAGGTGGAGATACTGCATGACTAGTTGTATAGATAGTAGTCCTATGTGTCGTCTCTGTACTCTCAGGTCCTCAGGATTTATACATAGTGCTTTCATCATCGACTTGGGATTTTGGCTTGATGCCTGGAGGTTTTATGCTGTTTGTACATAATGTTGAATAGGACAACTGATGTTGTAATCCTCGAGAAGAGATAGTACAGGTTGTGTACTTATGGAACATAATGTAAATATTATATTTTGGTTCTTGAAGAAAAGATTTCCTATGTATGGATCTCTTTGCAAAAAGTTTTAATTTTTAGTGATTTTCAGTAATCCGCTGCAAATGATTCGCTTCCGCTTAGTAATCGTGTGTTTTATAAGTTGGATCCCACAATTTCGTGGTATTAGAGCTCTAGGTTCACTGAGTCTATAGAGACGTAGGACTAAGGTAGTAGAGTCTGTTCTGGTGTCATCCAATGTATCTGATAGTGTCTTCTACTCATATAAGAGAAGAAGAACTTAAAGATGACTGGGTCACATGAGAAGGTTGCTGCTGAGAGCAGCAATGTTGCACCAAGAAGAGGTGCATGGGAGCAGGCAAGAGAGAGACAATTGCTTGAGAATCCCCTAGCCGATCCATCTATGATAAGAAAATCTTTCTTTAAGTATTACGGTTGGAGAATGTAGGGCAACATTAATGTATATAGTGGATCAAGCATTGGCAGTGTAACCTAGATTACCAACCCCAATGATGATGTTTTAGATATCAACATGATTTGTAATCAGCATCTGTAGGTTGAAGCAAAAGGAAACGATGAATTTTTGGACTTAAAGTGAGTCTGTGCTCAACCTTAGCCTGGTGAATCAATCTTTGAGGCAGAGTTAGCCTGAGACAGTGAATAATTCATGAATTATGACAAGTTAGACAAGATAATGTCATTCAAATATGTCATTTTATGAATTCCTGGATTAACAGAGAAAGGAATTGATTGAACTTTCCTTGATTAGTCCTATGAGGACTTATGTTTTGCATAGTAAAACATTACAAATGTTTTATGTTGTTCTTACCTCCTTGAGAAATGATGAGGTACAGAAGAGATGCCTGAATGAAATTCAGGGATGTTAAGCCTTATGCTTGTGATAATATGAAAAGAAGAAATATGATAGTATACAAAGTGCATAGCACTTAATATCAATATTTATATACCCTGGCCAGGTATACAACTATTGATGATAAAGTGGGTATGGAAACTCTTAGATTGTTGTCTTTTTGATTGCTCTGATCAAGTAGTCATTTTGAGACAATCTAATGAGTATTATAAAATCAGAAATATGGAATGAATAAATGTGTCATATCCTATGCATAAGAGAGTCTGAGATAATCTCAGATGAGCATGTTGTATGAGGAACTAAAGGTGTACTTCTTATAAGATAAGAATAAGAATAAGGGAGATGAACCCTGTTCAATAAATGTTGCCAGCATAATAAAAATCCTTCCCATAATGAGGAAATGGGAATTGTGATGAGATCATGAGATGATCATAAACATGCTAGATAATAATAAAGAAAGGAATAATGACATGCAATCATCCTTACAAATTCCAATGCTAAAGGCAAGGAACCTAGGATAAGATAAAGAGTAAATGGTTCATGAATAGTTGAAAATACATGAATAAATAAGAGGAATATGAATCCTTGTTTCCTTTCCTTTCAGGGACATGACAATCAAGTGGGTCTTAGGACACATGATGTGCATAAAATAAATATGTTCATGTGATGGATACTTAGAAAAGTATTAGTTTATCTTGGACTTTGGTTCCAAGATGAGGAAATATGTAACAATTAATGTTCCAAGATGAAAGGAAGAGAAATATATGATGTGTTTCCAACACGTGTGATAGATACCAAGGTGAAAGATTTTAGTATCTGAGAATTATCAGATGGATTAGGTTGGATACCTGGAGTGGTTAACTATGAAATTAGTCTGATTATATAAAATGATATGAACATCATATGTTAGGGGTTTATGCTCTACATAAACATGATATTAATAAAGAATGTATGATGCTTCTCTGAACAAGAAAAGTGTTATTTGACACAAAGTTGACTCTATAGTCAATGATGAGGGACAATGGGGCATGTGCCTTGTGTGTTGATTCTATGAGAATCTTGTATGGAAACACTTTGTGATGATCAAAGATTTAAGGTGTCTCTATAATAAGGAGATGATATGTGAAGACTAGATAGTATGATGAATAAAATACATCTGTCTTCCTTTATCTAGATTTCAAGGATGAAATCCTTGTTAGGGGTTTATAATTTGTAACATCCCTGACCTGGGTTATACTTTAACCCTAGGTGTTTTGATTAAGAAAGGTGATTAAATGCTTAATCTCATCTTGTGAAAAGTAATTAGGGCTCAAGAGGAACTTATGTTGCAATTCTAGTCCCGTTTAAACAATGTTGAAGCAATGTTTGCTTATTTTGGACTAAAGTGCAAATTACCCAAGTTGAGGGGTTAAATTGCCAATGTTGCATGATAATATGTTCCTCATGTGTTGAAGCATCATGAGAATGTAGATGATGCAAAGGTATGGCTTGTGGTAGCCTGAGTACCAAGGAAGAGCTGATAAAGCAATGTTTATGCATTAAAGCCTAGTTTTGGTGTAAAGTGCAATTTACCAAAAACCTAGGGTTCAATATGCAAATTACCACTTCAATAAGGTCCCTAATGTTTCTTGGCACCATGTAGAGCAAAGAAAATGAGAGTGGCGCCTCATTTGAGTTAAGTTGGAGGAGAGAGAATCTTGATATTAAAATAATCAAGATTTAATCTTAATTGAAACCCTAATTTGATTTAGGGCAAAAATAAATGTATTAAGTAAAGGGCCTTCAACCAAAATTAAAATGGTTGGATTCATATGTGTGTGTGATGTCCTTGAGCCTTGCAAGGACCACGAAAATATCCAAGGGAGTGGATAACTCACACACAATTTTATAAGAAAAAGAAATATCCACTCACATATGGATATTAATATAATATGAATTGAGGTGCTTAATTTACTTTTCTTTAAATCATGGATAATTGATAGGAATAAGAGGCAAACAAGATATCCTCGTCCCTAAGGAAGACGAGGGGGAAGAGGCGGCCACATTTTTGGGATTAAATGGATTTTTGCAAAGCATATTCTCTCTCATTGAATTTTTATAAAAGAACCTTTTACAAGCCAAATGGAAGGCTTTTTCGACCCCACTTCTTCTCCTTTCTTGGAAAACGACCAAGGGAGCTTGGGAGGGTCAGGAGGACGACCCCCAACCTGTTGGTAAGGTTCTTGATCCATTTCACCTTGATTCCATGGTGGAAATCAAAAATAAATTATGGATTTCTTCCTATTTCGATCTCCTCTTCAATTCTAACCATTCCTTTTCACTCAAATCTGGAGGACGAGCCTTGGAATGGTGAAGGGAGTTGCATCCACCATTGTTTCCGTGAACATGGATATTTGGAGGACAATTGGAGGTGGGTTTTATAACTTGAAACCCTAACTTTGTTATTGCATTCAATTCCCCATCAAATAATGATCATTTCTCTATTTACAATTTTTGATTTGGTTGATTGATGCAATCTCCATGGAAATTACAGCAGGTTTCGTGGGTCTAGAGCTTGATGATGATGACATCATAATAAGAACACACCTCCACAAATATCTACACCAAACAATTTCAATCAAATGTCCAAACGGTTTGTGTTTTGGGGAGCAAACAGTTTCAAACCATTTGGAATGAAATGGTTTCACGAAACCGCATAGAAGCAAAAAGTTTAAGACCGTTTGGTGATGTTGACCAGGGTTGACCGTTTGGGGACTTGTTCATAATGATCTAGGTTAATGACCCACCAAGTATTATTGATTAAATCCAATTGGTTCATGAGTTGAAGGTCCATCAATCACCTAAACCCTAATCGGGTTGAGTGCTGATTTCATAAGTGATTGAGTTTGAAACTTGGGTTGATTGACCCAAACGGTTTCAAAACCATTTGGGAATCACCCAAACGGTCTCAAGACCGTTTGGAGGTCAACCAAGACCGTTTGGAGGTCTAGGATTGAGTATGGTTAGGTATTTGAAGATTCAAACATATGGTATAAACCCTAATCGGCTAAGTGCTGATTTTCCAATTGAATGAGTTGATGCTTTGGGTTGATTGACCCAAACGGTTTCAAAACTGTTTTGGGATCACCCAAACGGTCTCAAGACCGTTTGGGGGTTACCCAAGACCGTTTGGAGGCCTAGGGTTAAGTATGGTCAAGTGTTTGAAGGTCCAAAGATACCAAATTGAAATGCAATCAAATGTTGATTTGGTGACCAATCCTAGGATCCAAACCGTAATTGAATGACATGGTTAATGATGATATGATGAGAAAACGGTCTGAAGACCGTTTGGAGGTCATCCAACCGATCCAAAGACCTTTTGGGGGTCACGCAAGACCGTTTGGAGGTCTAGGGTTGACTATGGTTAGGTGTTTGAAGATCTAAAGGTACTAAGTTGAAGTGCAATCAAATGCTGATTTGGTGATAAATACAATGATCCAAACTTTGATTGATTGACTTGGATTTTGATGTTGACATGGGGAAATAGTATCAAGACCATTTGGAGGTCATCCAAACGACCTCAAGACCGTTTGGGGTCAGGTCATGCCCAATTTGGATGATGGTCCAATGGTTTTAAAGTAACTAATTTCACATTGGTTAGTGTTGAAGGATCATCGATTCCAAACCCTAATCTAATTGATTCAAACCCTAATTGATGATCAATTGAGGGTCAAATCAGTTGAAGGTTGACCTATTTAACTCAATTGAAGTATGTTGATATGTCCAATTGATGATTGGATACATGAATTCAATGATTGAAGGAACCAACATTGGAAACCCTATTTTAATTTGATTGGTTGAGACTATATTGGTCCATGTGGTTTGGAGGAGGTTTGGACCAAACGGTCTCAAGACCGTTTGAGTCCAAAAAATCTTAAGACCATTTGGGACCAAACGATCCCAAACCAGTTGAGTCCATGCGGTTTCAAAAAGGTACTTTAGCAAACGGTTTCAAGTGACCACCTTTAGCAAACGATCTTGAAGGTGACCTTTAGAAAACGGTTTCAGGTACTTGCTTTAGAAAATGGTCTCAAGAACAACCTTTACCAAATGGTTTCAAACCGTTTGAACTTTGAAAGACCAAGACCGTTTGGGGTCCAAGTAGTCAAAATTGATTGAGGACTCAATTGGTCAATTCAATTGGATACATTATGTATTGGAGGTCCAATGTAATTGAATCTCTTGAGAATTAAGATGATGAATGATCCATTGATCCAATGATGATTAGTAATGACAATTAATGAAGGTACAAGGTTGAAACCCTAATAGTACCTAAGTGATTAGTGACAATTAACGGATGAACCCTAATTGCTTATCGAAACAATGAGGTGGTACTCTATGTTAATCATAGCTGTATGTACTTGATTGAAGGGTTGATATGACCTAATCAAGTTTAGAAGATGATAGCATGAGGTTCATTCATGAATATGATTCATGAGGTGATTAAGGGTATGATTCTTAAGCAAAGAGATCATGAAACCCTAATCATAAACATATACCCTAATTGACAGGGCTATTGAACTCTAACCCTAATTGAGGGCAATTCTGAATGAAACCCTAATCCAGGGTGAGGATGTAATCCTAATCTAGGGTAATGATATATGAAACTCCAATTTAAGGAAATGAGATGTAAAACCATGATTGGAAATGAATAGTAGACTAGGCTGTGGGTAACCATAGTGAATCCCTAATTGAGGTTGATTCCATGTGAATCCCTAATTGAGGTTGATTCCATGTGAATCCCTAATTGAGGTTGATTCAATGTGAATCCCTAATTGAATTTGATTCTAAGAGAAACCCTAATTGAGGGTGATGCCATGAGAAATCCCTATTTGGGACAAATAGTAAACATTAAGTATAGGCAATGAGATGTGGAAGCCTAATGAAGGGTGATGATATATGCAATCCTAACTCTAATGAAGTATGATAGCATGTGAAATCCCAAAGCCCTAATAAAGGGTAAATGTATGTGAAACCCTGATTGAAGTTATAATACATGAAGCTTTAATCTTGAACAACATGATGACAACCCAGAACCCTAATAATAAAACAGTGGGTAAAACCTTATAAAGGTGAAATATCATAAATGGTTGATTATAGGCAAGCTTATGGTAAGAAATGCTTTAACCTGAGATGAGTCCATATCATTAAACATAATTGGACCATTCTTATGTGTAACCTATGCACTTCATGGTAAGAGTGATAGGTTAGTGGATGAAAGGGTTAAGATGGGAAAATACCTTAATCCAAGATAAGTTGATAACTCAAGAAAGTTGGAAGTAATGAGGTAAGTGATACATTAAGATATGAAAGACTTCACAGTTAGCATCTCAAAGTTGATATACTTTGATAACTATGAAATCCTAATGTGAGATGGGAAATCTTAACTCTAAATTGGGTAATGGGACATGAGAAATCATAATATGATATGAATAGTAAGCCCTAATCCTATTGAGGGAATATAGGTGTTACTATTGTATTACATGAAGTAATATGTTATCATTTCCTAGTGAGAGGTGAAAAGATGTTTAATGGCCTTGTGAGCCATATGGTTAAATGTTGCCTAGTGAGAGGTGACAAGATGGTTTATGGGCCTTATAAGCCATGAGAGAAATTATGGTATAGTGAGAGGTACCAAAATGATTATAAAAGTTTATTATAAGAAAGGATAATGTTTTAATAAACTTAATCAGAGGAACAACTATATTCAATAAAGAATGTGTAAAGCTATGTAGGCTAACCTCAGGGTTCAGAGCCTAAAGTAGTATGTGATGATCAATGATGAGTTAAAGGAATTAAATTCCATGAACTATGTAATCAGGATTGGTTAGAGTCCAATGCCTGGCTGTGCAATCAGGTTTGGTTAAAGTCCAATACCTGACAGAGGTGTAATGCCTGAAATCAGGATTGGTTAAAGTCCAATGCCTGACTGTGAAATTAGGGTTGGTTAAAGTCCAATGCCTGACTGTGAAATTATGGTTGGTTAAAGTCCAATGCCTGGCTGTGAAATCAAGATTGGTTAGAGTCCAATGCCTGGCTGTGTAATCAGGATTGGTTAAAGTCCAATGCCTGGCTGTGAAATCAAGGTTAGTTAAAGTCCAATGCCTGGCTGTGAAATCAGGATTGGTTAGAGTCCAATGCTTGGCTGTGTAATCAGGGTTGGTTAAAGTCCAATGCCTGGATGTATAATCATGTTTGGTTAAAGTCCAATACCTGGCAGAGGTGTAATGCCTGTAATCAGGGTTGGTTAAAGTCCAATGCATGGCTGTGAAATCAGGATTGGTAGTGTCCAATGCCTGGTGGTGTAATCAGGTTTGGAAGAGTCCAATACCTGGCAGAGGCTATATGCATGTAGTGATATCACATGATTGGTAATAACCCAATGCCTGTAATGATGATTTAGGATTGGTATTAATCCAATTCCTGTATCGATGATAAATGAGTACATGGTAGATATATCTCTTTATTTTTTTAACAGATTGGCTAAGGCCAACAGAACGAAACAAGAATGTTTCATGGGTGACATAACAAGATGATGAGTGTCACAAGAAAATTTTGGTATGATGGTATAACATGTTGAATAAATGATATACATGTCATTCCTATTCCTTATTAAAAAGAATAGATGATATATTGCACTATCACAAATAATTGCAATGCTTACAAGTTGAGAATACTTTAAACTGCTTAACCTCTACTCAGTTTCATATATTTAAATTGCAATACAATGTTTTGGCGGAGAGTTATATCTCCCGCTGGGGCAATTTACATTTGTCTCACCCCCGTGGGATCCAATGTTTTTAGGTGGACGCGGACAAAGAGGCATGAAACCTTTAGCAGAGAAGGAACAACAGCAGCTTCAAGGACAGCAGTAATATCTCAGGTGGAGATACTGCATGACTAGTTGTATAGATAGTAGTCCTATGTGTCGTCTCTGTACTCTTAGGTCATCAGGATTTATAGATAGTGCTTTCATCACCGACTTCTGATTTTGGCTTGATGCCTCGAGGTTTTATGCTGTCTGTACATAATGTTGAATAGGACAACTGATGTTGTAATCCTCGAGAAGAGATAGTACAGGTTGTGTACTTATGGTACAAAATGTAAATATTATATTTTGGTTCTTGAAGAAAAAGATTTCCTATGTATGGATCTCTTTGCAAATTTTTTTAATTTTTAGTGATTTTCAGTAATCCGCTGCAAATGATTCGCTTCTGCTTAGTAATCGTGTGTTTTATAAGTTGGATGCCACAATATATGCCTAATTTAATGATGAATTTGGAGATGCCAAGTCATGATCCCTTCTTGTTCATTTCTTGCCGCTTCCAAGAGGAAAGGATCCCCATGAGAAACTCTACCTTAAGATGATATTAGGGAGTCATGTGTGCTTTCAAGAGTATCAGTTTGGGAACACCACTGAATGAGGACATCATAGGGAGGAACATGATTGATTGAGCATAGTCATTATCTTAGGAAGGACTATCATAATCATGATCAACCACTAAAACCCCTCACCTTCATCCCACTTTTAAAGAACCCTATTGAGACACCTACCTAAGGAGTGTTGTACCCCGCTAACATTACAATATATTTTCCCTAACCAAAATCTTTAATTTTTCCTCACCATGGAACTAGGAAACACACCTCACCTAAGGTTTAATTACTCATCCATCTCACACAATCTAGGAGAAGGTCCCATCACTTACTAATAAATCATAAAAAGAGTCTTCACCGATATATTTCATCATGAGAGGATCATGAAGGACAAGATAATATCTTTTACTTTATTTTGTAGGATAAAAGAGGAAAGTCCTCCTAACTTCTTGGCCAATATAGTGCATGTGGAAGGAATCTCCCAAAACAAAAATATTCTCTCATTTAATATAACACCTTGCTTTTAAATCATATTGATTTAAATTTCAAAATGTCACATGAACATCGAGGAACCCATACTTCACCAAGACCCGCAAATGATCCACCCAAATGGCTAGAAGCCACAACTCATACCAACAACATGTTAGTGGATGTTGATAGAAATAAGAAAGATAAACTAGTCAAAGAAGAAAAGCACAAAGAAAACACTATGATCCTTGAAGCTTATGCCTCTCAAGAAGGCCCTCATTAATGCATGAGGATATAGCCATATAATATTCCCATTATTCCTCCACCATGTACTAGATACATAGAGATATGATAGTACCCACTGTGTAATGAACCAAAACCTAGCCCATTGACCCTGATCATAATGTCTTAGAGGATGGTCAATTTGGTTCTTTGGGCTTAGCCAAGCAGGGATAAAGATATACCCATTAGTAGCTTAATTGAAACTCTAACATGTAAACATAAAACAAATATGATCTAATTCTCTAGAGAATGGTGGAGGCTTTTCGACCAAGCAGCTCTGGCGATGGAGGAGGCGATTCTATTGTTGTTGGTGGCGGCGCATCCCAGAGTGGTGGTGGTGGCTCGGGGGGAGGTGCATTTCTCAGGATTGATTTAAGACCTCCTCCTCCCAATCTCCGACGGTCTCAAGCTCATGATCATAGAAGAAATACTCATATCTGAGTAGAGAAGCAACCGCGTCGGTGGTCAGATCTCTTCAAGAAGCCATCAAAAGAGGTAGATCTGGATGTCCTATCCACCAAGAAGTTTGAGATTCGTGATGGGGCGATTGTTTACTCGAAGTCGATCCCAAAAAGGAATGTAGAGAGGTGGAAGCTGTCAGATGCAGGCTACATTGTAGATCTCAAACCTCATTGGCCTTCTTTGCAATCTTACCTTCAAGGGTTATTGAAGATTAAATGTACTATTGAGATCATTTCGAGGGGGAATAGATATTTCATTGTGAATTTCTCTGATGTGGGTGACATGGAGACAACCATTGATGGAGGACCTTGGTTTGTGGTAGGAAAGCCACCCACAATGAAGAAATGGGCGAGAGGATGTTCACTGGATAAGTTGAAACTAATGGAGGTTCCTGTTTGGGTGCGAATATTTTACTTGCCACTAGAGTTATGGGATGAAGACATCTTTGGTATGATAGGGTCATACATCAGGACTCCTCTGAAAGTTGATAGAGCAACTCTTAAATTTAGGAGGTTAGAATTTTCCAGAATGCTTGTTTTGATTCCTGCATCATATAGCTTCTTAACTTCTATTCTTCTTATGAGTGACGATGGAATCGAAGACAGAGTTGCTATTTAGTATGAATTGGTTCTGAATAGGTGTGAAACCTGTGGGTCATTTGGACACAATAATGCTGGGTGCGAATAGGTAGTGGAGAAAGGTAAAAAGATGAAGGCCTGGGTACCTAAGAAAGTGGTTTCGAATGACAAGATTAAGGAGAAGACCATTGAAGATGAATCTGTGTCTGATGTAGAGTAGTTTGTTGATGCGTCAGATATTCCTGCAAAAGAAATAGAGGTGGAGAAGGTTATTGTCTCACCGGTGGATAATGTTACTGAGCTTATTACTCATGATAACAGTGTGGACAAAAGTGATGGATTTATTCCTGTTTCTAATAGCTCAAGGAAGAACAGAAGAAAGAATAATTCCCCTCCGAAGGGGCCATCTAATTCTCTAGAAGTGGCTTTTAGGTCGAGAGTTAATATTACGCCCAACTCGTTTCAACATCTATGTGTGAATGAAGGGGAACAAGTGATTACTGAAGCTAGAAGGCCTCTAGTTACTTACACTCCCAATAGTTAGCTCTCTAGCTATAGCCTCTTGGAATGTTAGAGGACTGAACTACTTGGGGGGAAAGTCCACACTCTAGGAGTGTATATCCAGGAATGGTATCTCTATAGGTAGCATTCTTGACAAAAAACGAAGAAGAAAGAAGGTCCAAAATATCTTGGATAGGTTTTTTGGTGCTGGTTCTTCGATTTCCAACCATGATAGTCGTTCTTTGGGTAGGATTATTCTTGTGAAGTTGAGGGATGATATCTTATTTTCCAGTATCTGTGAATCTGATCAGTTAGTACATGTGCTCATCTCCACGCCCATTGCTAACTTTTACCTTACTGTTGTCTATGCTCATAACAACCCCAATAAATGGTGTGATCTTTGGAATTCCATCAAGAATATGTATAGTTCTGTTAATGGTCCCTGGATTGTCTGTCATGATTTCAATGTTGTTCATTTTTCACATGATAAGTTTGGCACTTGTGATCCATGTTATAACTCTATGGCTAGTTTCGATGACTGTGTTCTCTCTTCTTCCCTAGTGGAGTTGGATTTGAGAGGATCAAAGTATACGTGGGATAATAGGCAGATGGGTGATAAGTTGGTTATGTCGAAGCCAGATAGGGTGTTCTATAACTTGGATTTTCTGGATAGCTACCCTAACTTCTGGGGTGAGGTGATTGCATCTATTCATAGCGATCATAGGATTGTCTTGTTGTATATGGATAAGAAGAGTAATAGAAAGAAGGCACATTTTTAATTTGTTAATGTGTGGTGTCAGCATAGTGACTTTCTCTCTGTGGTTAAAGAAGTATGGAAAGTGGAGATTGTTGGGAATCCTATGTTTCAAGTTTGTAGGAAGCTTGATAATGTCAGATTTGAGCTTTCAAAATGGAATAAGATAGTAGTTGGTGATCTTACTAAAAATAGACATATGAAGGAGTATGAGGCCTGTGTGGCTCAAAACTATGCGGACCATGATCCTTCTGATGCTCTTGGTGTACAAGCTACTTCTATTAAAAGGAAAGAATATGTGGAAGCTTATAATGACGAGGAGTCCTTTGTAAAACAAAAATCTCAGGTTAGTTGGTTGAAGTTGGGCGATAAGAATTCCAAGTTCTTCTATTCGTCTATCCATACTAGAAGAACGAGGAACTCTATTAGAAGTGTTATTGTGAATGGTGTTGGTGTGTCTAATGAGCAAGTCATTCATGTGAGTTTGTTCAATATTATAGTGGCCTCTTCAATTCTGGTGGAGAGGGTGACCTGACTTGGGAGGATGACTGGAAACTACCGCAACTTTATAATGCCCACATTGATGCTCTTTGTGTTCTTATTAAGAAGGAGGAGATTGAAAATGTTATCATGTGTAGTGATGGTGATAAGGCCCCAGGGCCTGATGGGTTTAACTTCACTTTCTATAAGTCTTGTTGGAACATAGTTGGTGATGATGTGGTGAGGGCTATTCAGAATTTCTTTAGAAGTGGTCATTTATTGAGGGAAGTCAATAAAATGTTTATCACACTAATTCCAAAATGTAGTAGTGCTACTGATGTGAAAGACTGGAGGCCAATTTCTTTATGTAATTCAATTTACAAAATCATCTCTGAGATTTTGGCTAATAGGTTGCAATCAGTGTTACCTAAGATTATCGACAAGGATCAGTGTGCCTTTATCAAGGGTAGTTCTATTTTTGATGCCACTTTACTTGTGAATGAACTTCTAAATATGATTATGAAGAGTTCTTCGCCCAAGATTTGCATTAAGGTAGATCTTATGAAGGCGTACGATTATGTTAATTGGAAGTACTTGGATTTTGTTCTTTCTAAAATGAGGTTCCCCAGTTGTTGGATTGATTGGATTTTTGAGATCTCTCATACTATAAGCTTCCAAATTCTTATTAATGGGCAACCTTTAGATTCTTTCTACCCGACTAATGGCATTAGGCAAGGGGATCCTCTTGCCCCTTACCTTTTTGTCATTGTGATGGAAGGATTATCAACTGTGGTTTCTAGTGCTATAAAGAAAAATCTTATCCATCCTTTGAAAGCAGGTGTTGATATGAGGGTTTCTCATGTTTTATTTACTGATGATGATGTTCTTTTCTCTAATGGTAACGCTAAATCGGTGAAGGTTGTTGTAAGTATTATCAAAGCTTTTGGAGCTATCTCTGGCTTGAACATTAGTAGTCATAAGTCCTCTTTCTTATCGAATAAATCGGTGGATGTTGGGTTGATTGGGAGTATCTTGAATATTAAGCATGATGATTTTCTAGTGAAGTATCTTGGTTTACCCCAATTTGTTGGCAGGCTATCTCAGAGTCTATGATCTCCTATTATTGACAAGATCAAGTGTCATTTAGATGGCTGGAAGTCTAGACGTCTTTCCTTTGTGGGGAGAGTGGAACTTATTAAGCCCACACTTTGATCCGTTCAGCTTTTCTGGGCTTCTTCTTTTCATTTACCTATTGTTGTTACCGATGATATTGATAGGTTGTGCAGGGATTTTTTGTGAGGTGGTCCGGACCTTGAAAAGAATCTACACCTGGTTTCATGGAATCAGTTCTGTTTGCCTAAAGTAGAAGGTGGCTTGGGTCTAAAAAGAGCTAGGGATATTGTTAATTTCTGCATTACTCTTAACCTATGGAATGTTGCTGTGAAGAAGGATACGCTTTGGGTTATATGGGTTCATGGAAGATACTTGAAAGGATATTTGGTTTGGAGGTGTAACATTACCTCCAATGCCTCGTTGGTTTGGAAGCATTGTCTTTACCATAGGGCGTTTATCATTGATCAAATTTTGTTCTCTGTGGGGAATGGTAATGGGATTAAACTTTGGAGAGATCCCTGGTTCAAAGGGGGGTACTTAGAGAAGGTGATGGATGCAGGCAGTATCATGAGAAGTGGTACTAGGAAGTTTTCTTGTCGTAGCTTGCTTATCTCTAATGGGGAATGGATTGTTTCTAAATCAAGGCATGTGTCTTCAATTGTTGATACTATTCAATATGTTGGTTTTCTTGTTCACAGGAGGGACGACTCTCTATTTCTGTAGGGGAAATAACCTCATAGGGTCAGTGACACATGGAATGTCATTAGACCCTTGGCCCCAGTTCCTTACTAGTCTGGATGGTTATGGAAGTCTATAGCTTCGATGAGGCATATTATTCACGGATGGAGGTGTTTTTGGATAAACTGATTACCTTAGATCATATGCATAGTTGGGGGTTCCAATTTCCATCTAGATGTGCCCTATGTGAAGAGGATGCTGAAGATTTACATCACATTTTGTTTAGATGTGAATACTCCCTGCAGTTTTGGAAATGTGTTGTTGATGATATGTATATGCCTCTGTGTCCTATATCATTTGCTGATGTCTGTTCCTTTCTGACGAAGAAGGAGACGATCTCAATTTTGGTAGTTTTCCATGGACTGTCGGAAGAGAGGAATCTTAGAATTTTCATTGTTAGTAGGGTTTATGCAGATAGAAGGTGGAGTAGCCTAAAAAAAGTTATAGATATCCTTGTATAGCTTCTATTTGTTTCTGTCTTTTCTCTTCGAGCTTTGCTCTCTTTTGTAAATAGATTCAAAATCTATAAATAGGGGTCACACACTTTTTTGATAAAAAATGATCTAATTCTCTTATAATTAATCTTTAGCTAATAAATGGTTCATAGAATATGTCAAAGAAGATAATGTTGACTAAAGAGATATTATGCATAGGAGAACTATGTGTTCATAATTGAGATAAAAATGTTACATTATCCAAATAAATATAGAATTGATAAATTAATGAGATAATAATATGATAAATTCATTCTAGACTTTTCTATAATTTTTAGAATAAGGAAGAGATAAAATGATAAAAAATAACTCTTTAAGCAAGATAATGTGATATTGAATTATTTAATATGAGTAATATAGGTAATAATGAATACTGGGCTAAAATTAATAAAAGGAGAACTAATTGATTAAAGATAATTTCATATTCGTTTTCCTTAGATATGTTTTAGCTTGGAGGCCAAGTTTCATGATTTTTGGATAATAATAGCCATATCTATTTTATTTAGAGAAGAAAAAGTGTTTTTCCTCCAAAATATGATATGACATATTAAACGACTCCAAAAGTGGCAACGAATCTTGGATTTTTAATCTACACATTAAAAATAGCCTTTGGGTGAATTTTCATGTAATTTGGATAATCTTTAATGATCATGTGTAGATTAGGAGAGAGAAAGTATGTAATAACCTGAAATATTAAATAATGTGATAAATAACTTCAAGGGATAAAATAATGACCAATTCATTTTTCTTATGTTTTACTTTGCTTAAGGATGAAAGTTTAACATTATTTACAATATAAAAATAAAATAAGAATAAGAGTCAAATATATTAAATAAATTTATTAAATAACTTGAAAAGAGAAAATAAATTCAAATTAGAAATCTACATGTTTAAAATTAGTCTATGAGTAAATTTTAATCTAATTTGGGAAATTTTAAATATTTAAGTTAATTTAGGAGAGAGAATATAACTTAAAGAACAAAAATATTTAATAATATGTTGAAAAAAATAAATAATGGAAAAAGCATGTTCCTCGCCTTTTTATATTGCTTATAGACCAAGTTTCATTTTTTAGGGAGTTTCTAGATACCTCTAATTTGTTAAAAGGATAAAATAAGTGACAAGATTTACATATATATTAAATAAGATAACAGAAGATTTGAAAAAAAAAACTAATACCAAAATTGTATTCCTCACACAAAAATTAGCTAACCTACCAAGTTTGGATTTATTTGAACTTTGTTTGAACCCTCAAATAATTATCAAATGTTTTTTACATTTAATGCATGAAAAGAACAAAGTTGGTGGGTTGCATTAAAATGTCATCTCCTACCTTAATTCTATAGCTCACTCGCTTCTGCATCTTTTTCCAGGGTTCTTTCACCTACAAGTTGCAATTTGAATTCTACTTCTTTCGAGCTATTACTCATGTGATTTCATCGCGATTTTGAGAAACGCCTAATTTTCCCTACGTAGAGCATATCAGCTACCTTTCTACTTTTCACATCTCAATTTCCCACCTATAAATATCTATGCATTGACCTTCATTCAATTTTTTACTACTATGCCCTCATGCCAATTTTGTTTAAGATTGCATATTTGATCATCACTGAGCTTCTTCTTCCCTTACCTTGCGGCTCATCTCCTCGAGCCTCGACAACCCCCGTGAACCAATTGAATCTCGAGGTGAGTTCGTACAAGTTTACTCTCTCTTTTGTCATCCTCACTTTGAAAAATTGTGATGATTCTGGAATTTGCCTAATTTTGGCGTGTGAGCAGCAACAGCTCAACTGCTCGCGTGTGATGAAATTAATAAGACAATCCTTGGTGATTTTCCTCATCTACCCTCGACTATCTTCCTTTCTCATTTTCTCGCATAGGGGCAATAATGTCTTTTAGCCCCAAGTTTCTTTGACTTGAGCAAGCAACGCTGGCCGCTGACTGGGCAAATCGGCCTCCCTTGATTGGGCCAAGTCAGTAGCCCAAATCTTTCTCTCAGTTAGTTTTTTCGATGCTTATTTGGCAAGTTGGAATATTCAGATTGATCCGTTTTATTAAAATCATAACTTTTAATCCACTTGTCCAAAACTAATAAATAAATATGTTTTGGAATTGAAAAAATGTTTTCTTTATAATAAAAATAGTTTCAAAGCCTGATTTCCATGTTTTTCTAAGGGTGATTTTTGGAGAATGAATGTAATGCATAAAATCCATAAAAATCACAACTGTATTATATAAACTGCAATTTGACAAATAAATATGTTTTCTTGATTAGAAAGAATTATTTGGTATAATTTTTCAATTCAAAATCTGAGGTTATCCAAATAGGTCTGAAATTATTTCTTTATACATATATGAATTACAAACCCTAATACATGTGAATAATTGGTAATTAGGCAAAGCTGATCTTGGAATCATCTTGATTGGTGGAGAATGTTTCTAGGACTCAGGTTTAAGGTAAGTTTGCGTCTCCTATTATTCACATTGAGAAATTGGCCTATTTTCATCTTTCTCTTGGCGCCTACACATTATCTCTTTTTCTTTGAAAATTATGGTTCATGTGAACTACTTTATTTGTTATTGATCTTGTGATCATATTACCATGTTTGGACATTTTTTTATACTCTTCCTTATACATTACTCATGATGGTATATTCTCTTTTTCCCACTTTTAAGGTGGATGTTGATTAGGATCATGTAATCCCACTATATTTATTTGTTGGATGTTGTCATCTCTCTTATTTGGTTCATTCTAGTTTATTCTTTTGTTATGCATCATGTGGTGAATATTAGCATAACGTACATGTGCTTTTTATGTGGATGTGAACATTCCCACATATGAATGCAAATGTGAAAATTTCTGCGTATGTAAATATTTAGGGTAGACGTATTTTCCTGCCTAGGAAGATGTTGATAGAACTTCCACTCCATATTTTAGAGAATATGTAAACAAGACCTTGCTCACCCCACATTTTTGGTAGATGTGTTATTTCCTACCTACATGTTTATATTATCTAGTATTGTCACTTGTGAAACACATGGATGCCTTGTTCTTATACTTTGCTCTTCTTTATCACTTATATTGTGATTTTTTTCCCAATTGGGAAGTACTTTACTTTTCTGTGGGGTGCCTTATTTACTTGATGTCCTTTTATTCCATATATTTCTCAATTCTATTTTAGTATGCACATACCAACCTTTGTTGATATCTATATTTCTCCTCTTGTTGGGGTATGCTTCTAACCCCATGTGTAGGTCAAGGAGAACATGGCATTTGAATTGGACTTAGATTAAGGAGTTTAAGTATGGATATAATCTTGATATGGTTTAGATTTCCATCTACTAGATCCTTATGATGTAATATCTATGTAAGACATATGTGGGAGATTATGATGTACTTTAAAAAATTAATTATAATTGTTACGTTTATTTCGCTACTATTCTCTTTGGTCTTTTGTATACCATCATGTAAGATTTGAAAATTTTACACCTGTTCAAGCATACCTTTCGAGATTGTTTGGAATGGATGTTTTATTCTTCAAATTTTTAGTAGGGAGCTATGGTTCCCTACTCTTTACAACTTGGTATCAGAGCCCATAGTAGTCAGAATCTAACTATTTCAATTTTGTCTCCCTAATTAGAATCCTTGACTTACATAATTTCCCTTTAAGAGACACATTTACCCTAGAATTGACCTATGAGATGATAAAAGGTTGATTTAGGATCATATGACTTTCACATTAGAATCATGATGTGATGAGGTTTTAGGTGAGCTTACCCTACCTTATAGGTTAATGATGACATATATCCTTGGAGTCTATTAGGTTTTAGCATGGGGATGAGGAAAGTAGTTGTTAAGGAGATCTTATTTTGGAAAAATTATGACTTGGTTCCCATATTGATTTTGGGATGGCATGTTTGTTTTACATCACAAAATTTTTCATCATCAAAATTATTTTCATTATACTATTATATGTACAAAAGAATTTTTTTCTGGATTTTATCAAAGTTTTCTTGAACCAAGTCACAAATAAGAGATGTGTGAAGTATGGATAGTGATACCATAGAATTCATTTGACATAGATATCCTAAACCCTAGTTTTCTCTATGAAGAAGTGACTAGGGATATGTGGAATAATATAGATGTTTAGTAGACATACCCTTTATACCTTATGACTTTGGTGGATAATATCAAACTTAGGGTTGTTAGGTTAGAGACACTTGGATATATAGATTAACCCTAGTTGGTTATGACTTTTTAGTTGGGTACATGAGCAACATAAAATATTCACAACTAAAAACATGCAAAAATAACCATAGTTTCTAGGTGTTGTATAGCTCAACTATTAGGTAAAACATTTTAAGGGGAGGAGAGTAGTTGGTTTTTGAAGTATGAGTGATTATATTTCGAGGATGAAATCCTTTTAAGGGGTGGAGTGATGTAATGAACCAAAACCTAGCCTCTTGACCCTGATCATATGTCTTGGAGGATGGTTAATTTAGTTCTTTGGGCTTCGCCAAACAAGGATAAAGATATACACATTAGTAACTTAATTGAAACCCTAAGATGTAGACATAAAACAAATATGATCTAATTCTCTCATAATTAATCTTTAGTTCAATAAAGGGTTCATAGAATATGTCACAGAGGATAATTTTGATTATAGGGATATTATGCATAGGAGAACTATGTGTTCATAATTTAGAGAAAAAGGTTACATTATCCAAATAGATATAGAATTGATAAACTTAATGAGATAATAATAATATAAATTCATTCTAGAATTTTTTTATAACCTTTTAGAACAAGGAAGAGATAAAACAATAAACAATAATTCTTTAAGCAAGATAATGTGATATTGAATTATTTAATATAAGTAATAGTAGTAACAATGAATAATAGGCTAAAATTAATAAAAGGAGAACTAATTGGTTAAAGATAACTTCAGATTCATTTTCTTTGGAAATGTTTCGGCTTGGAGGTCAAGTTTCACAAATTTCAGATAATAATAACCATATCTATTTTATTTAGAGAAGAAAAGGTATTTTCCTCCAAAATATGTAATAAAACATTGAATGACTAAAAAAGTGGCACAAAATCTTGGATTTGTAATCTACACAATAAAAATAGTCTTTTGGTGAATTTTCATGTAATATGGATAATCTTTAATGATCATGTGTAGACTAGGAGAGAGAAAGTATGTAATAGCCTAAAATGTTAAATAATGTGATAAATAACTTCAAGGGATAAAACTAATGGCCAATTCGTTTTTCATAGGTCTTAGTTTGCTTGAGGATGAAGTTTAACATTATTTGCAAAATAATAACTATTTTTACTTTAATTGGGAAAGAAAATAACAACAAGATTCAAATATATTAAATAAATTATTAAATAACTTCAAAAGAAAAATAAATATCAAATTCGAACATGCAAAAATTAGTCTATGTGTGAATTTTCATCTAATTTGGGCAATTTTTAATATTTTAGTTAATTTAGGAGAGAGAACATGACATAAAGAACAAAAAAATTAATAATATGTTGAAAAAAATTAAATAATGGCATAATCATGTTCCTCACATTTAATATTGTTGATAGGCCATGTTTCATTTTTTAAGGAGTTTCTATATGCCTCTAATTTGTTAAAAGGATAAATAATTGATAAGATTTAAATATATTAAATAAAATAATAGAAGATTTCAAAAAAAATTAATACCGAAATCATATTTCTCTCCCTAAAATTAGATAACTTACTAAATTTGTATTTATTTGGACTTCATTTGCACCCTCAAATAATCATAGTAAACTTTGAACATTTAATGCATGAAAAGAACAATGCCAAAGGGTTGTATTAAATGTCATCTCCTACCTTAACGCTATAACTCACTTGTTTCTCTATCATTTTCCACAATTCTTTCACCTATGAGTTACAAATTGAATTCCACTTCTTTTGATCCATTACTCATACAATTTTATCGCGGTTTTGAGAAACGCCTAATTTTCCCTACATAGAGCACATCAACTACCTTTCTATTCTTCGCATTTCTTTTCTCCACCTATAAATACCTATGCATCGACCTTTGTTTGGTCTTGTGCTAATTTTCCCTCGTACTAATTTTATTCAAGATTGCATCTTTGGTCGTCGCCAAGCTTCTTCTTCCCCTACCTTGCGGCTCATCTCCTCGAGCCTCGACAACTCTGACGAACCAATTGAATCTCGAGGTGAGTTCATACAAGCTTACTCTCACTTTTGGCATCTTCTCTTTGATAAATCATGATGATTCTTGAATTTTCCTAATTTTGGTGTGTGAATAGCAATAGCATCTTGACTGCTTGCATGTGATGAAATGAAGAAGACAATCCCTGGTGATTTTCCTCATCTACCCTCGACTATCTTCCTTTCTCATTTTCTCGCATAGGGGCAATAGTGAATTTTAGCCCTATGTTTCTTTGACACTTTTGTCTTGAGTACGAAAATCTCCCGGTTGTCTGCATGAAGTGCGGCCGCGTTGGCCATGCGGACAAGGACTGTCAGTAGGCTTTCCGTGCTGAAACCTGCGAGGTGTCCTCCTCAGCAGCACCGATTCCTTTGCCTGGTGTCACGTATACCATGGCAATCCATGCCAAGCGTCTCGAACCAAGGAAGCATCCACCGAAGAAGAACATCACCAAGAAGACGGCCACAACAGATTCCGAGAGGCCTATCCCAGTCTCAAATACTGAAGCCGAGGTTGATGACGAGGGCTTCACAAAAGTGGTTAGCAGGAAACAAAAGCAAAAGAATAAGAAAGCGAGCGCGGCTGCTGCCGCTCAGGACGTTCAGCCCAACGTCCCCCAGATGACTGATAACTCAGTTGTCACCCTGGTGGGAAATGAAACCAGTGCTGGCCGTTCTCCCCATGGTGATACGGATTAGCCATTCCAGTTCCAAGCTCCACCATCCGCCCAAGGGCAGAACCCACGCAGACCTTTCAATAAGCAAGGGAAGGACCCCAGTAACGGTTTCGTCATCTTGAGAATTCGTAAGGTGGTCTATCAATATGTTGTTAGTCCTGACCGGGTCCGCAAAAAAGGCAAGCCAGATACAGGTGAGGCCATACCACCTGACGAAGACGATGTCGCTAACGCGCATCATCACCAAGCTAAAAGAGCCCTGGAGTTTGATACTGATCAACCCGGCGGCGCTACTGATATCCACATGAGCACAGAGCTAGAACAACAATCTGATGGATTGTTGGCTGCCGTATAGTGCAGCAACCGCCTCTTCTCATTTTCGCTTAATGTACTGCTGCTGGAACATTCAAGGCGCTTTCCAAGACAAGAAAATTCGTCGTATTAAGGAGATGAAGTTCTCCTATAACCTGCATCTTCTTGCTATCATAGAACCCCGTTGTAGTGGTGATGTTGCTGATAATGTCATCCGTCAATTGGGTTTTCCCTCCTCCTACAGGGTTGAGGCCCTAGGCTTCTCCGGTGGCATATGGATTCTTTGGGATCAACGAAAGTGTGATGTGGATGTCCTCCTGAATCATAGGAAATTCAACCATTTGAAGATTAATAATAGTTGGTTGTTAACCATCTTCTATGGTAGCCCCAATCCTACGGCTCGCAAGCATCTGTGGGATCACCTGGAAAACCTTTCCTCATCTGCAAATACGAAATGGGTAGTCATGGGTGACTTCAACACCATGCTACACATCTCTGAGAAGAAGGGAGGCAAGCACTTCGATAGAAGCTCCTGCTCCCGTTTTAATGAAGTCCTTCTGAATGCTGGCCTATCGGAACTTCACACACAAGGCAACTTCTTTACATTCCGTAGAGGTAGTCTGCTGGAAAAGCTTGACAGTGCCATTGCTACAAATGACTGGCTCCAGCGAGGCCACTGTTACTGCCCTCCCTCGGCTGTGTTCTAATCATAGCCCCCTTCTTCTGCGTACCAGTTACCCTAAGAAGTCTAGAAGTGCCTACTTCAAAACGAAATCTATTTGGTCTCTCGATCCAGACATCCGTTCTGCCATCATGCCCAATGGGACTCTACACGATCCTTTCCAGACACGCTGTGAGACTTCCAGAAGCCTGTACACAAATGGGAAGCCAACTACTTGAGGAAGCTATGAAAAGAGAAGGACAACCTCCTCACCTGTATCAGCCGCATCCAGGTACAAGCCGCACTGCACCCGGATGATCCTATTAATCTAACTGAAATCGAATTGCAGGAGAAGTATAACCAAATCCTTCTCAACGAAGAGCTTGATTGGAAGCAACGTGCCCACATTGACTGGCTCAAACACGGTGATGGGAACACAAAGTTCTATCAATCCTTTGTCAAGGCACGCATTCATCATAATAAAATCACCCAGCTCAAGGACGACTTGGGGGATTGGATCACCGATCATGAGGCTCTTAGCACGCATGTCCGATCATTCTTTGCTAACCTCCTGTCGTGTTCTTTCCACCCCAACCTCACAAATGTGTCTTGCTATCCAGGAGTTTTCAAGCAGCTCACAGCAGAAGATGTCGCCCGTATACAAGCTGTACCCAGCCCGCAAGAAATACACGACACAATGCTCATGATGGCACCGTCCAAGGTGCCTGGACCCGATGGAATATACAATGAGTTCATCCAAAATAATTGGGCCACAGTTGGTCCTTCTATCCAAAACAATACAAGACACCTTCACCTCGGGAGTTGTTGACGCCACCACTGCGAACTCGCACCTTGTGCTCATTCCTAAAACCAAAGCTCCGACAACCTGCAGTGATCTACGACCCATCTCATTGAACAATGGTTGCTTTAAATTGCTCTCGAAGTTAATTGTGGAACGTCTGAAACCTTATCTTAATGCTTGGGTTTCCAATCACCAAACTAGTTTCATCCCAGGCCAAAAGATCAGTGATAATGTTCTTCTCGTGTAAGAGATTATACACTCTATGAAGGTAAAGTCTTCTAGAAAGAAGCTGGTTTGCATCAAACTAGATCTCTCCAAGGCTTTTGACAGGATGCATTGGAGTTTTGTTGAAGACACTCTAAAGCGAATGAGTATTCCTTCAAAACTCTGGTCTATTATCATGCAGATCATTACTACTGGCGAGACCTCCATTCTGTGGGGTGGTCAACCACTGCAACCTTTTAAAGCAACTCAAGGGGTCCGTCAAGGAGACCCCATAAGTCCTTATCTCTTCATCCCTTGTATGGAATGACTGTCTCAGTCCATCACAGCAGCTGTTGAAGATGGCTCCTGAAAACCCATTAGGCTCACCCAGGGTGGAACACCTGTGTCGCATGTCTGCTTCGTAGATGACATCCTCCTCTTTGCTGAAGCCTCCGTCCACCAAGCACAGAGTATTAACTCAATCCTTCAGAAATTCTCCAGTGTCTCAGGAAAAATTGTCTCTAAAGAGAAGTCCAAATGCTACTTTTTGGCAAATGTCACCCAAACTGAGCGTAGGCTGGTGAGCGGAAAGCTAGGCTTCCCTTGGAAACTTGACCTTGGGAGGTACCTTGGAGTTCCCATTCTGCACCACAGAATCAATAAGAAAACACATGGGCATATCACTATGACGGTAAAGGACCGTCTCAACAGCTGGGCAGCGCGACACCTCTCCATGGTCGGGCGCATCACTTTGGCGAAAAGCACGCTTCAGGCTCTACCAACCTATACTATGCAGATGGTCAGGATCTCACCAGCTCTCTATGATGATATTAATCAACATGTCCGGACCTTCATATGGTCCGGAAATGGCAGCAAGAAAATTCCTTTAGTCGCTTGGAGGAAGCTCACAACTGCAAAAGATAAGGGCGGTCTCGGCCTTAGAGACGCCTGGGACCAGAATACAACGCTTATGTTGAAGAATGTATGGTCATTTCTAAATGAACCAGAGAAGCTGTGGGTTCAAATTCTTAATGAGAAGTATATCAGTAATGGTCATCTTATAAAGAAACCCTGCTCCCCGGCCTGGAGTTTCATCAAGAACAAGTTAAGCACCATCCAGCCTATGTGTGGCAAAGTCATCAATGACGGTCAATCAACTAATGTGTGGCATGATAGATGGTTAAATAATCATTCGATTATGGATATGGACCCTAATTGGGCCATTCCTCCGTCACTTGACACTCTATAAGTTAGCTCTATGTTCCTGGACAACGGTGAATGGGACTGGAGCTTCATTAAAACCTATCTACCTTGTCAATCTTGGCAGGTGATCCAGACTACTCCTCCTCTGTGCCCTACAGGTGGTGTGGACCAGTGGTCATGGCCGTTAGATAATACTAGAGCTCTGAGCAGCAAGTCTGCATACCGCTGGCTATGAGCAGATATTGAAACCAACATTCCTGGAAGTTGGAACCTTATATGGAAGGCAAGGCTGCCGGAACGCATCTGCCTCTTTCTATAGTTATTCCAACACAAGGCACACCTTACTAACGCTGAGCGTGCTCACCGACACATGGCCGTCGATCCACTCTACCCTATCTGTAATAATGCTGCTGAAACACTTCTCCACGCTTTACGTGACTGCCCGGAAGCTAAGAAAACATGGAAAGAACTGATCGCCGACAACTAACACTTTGACCTCAGTGAGAACGACTGGATCACTTTCTGCATTCAGTCGACCAAGGTGGACAACCACAGGGCGAGCCTATGTGCAGTCACCTGTTGGTACAACTGGAGTCTACGTAATAAGTTTGTCCATGAGCATCATGCCACCCCGCTTGCTAGCTGTGTCAAGTTAATCACTGAACGCTGCCAATCCATCCATAAAGATTGGATTAGCTCTCAGCCCCCAGAAGATCTCAAAACATTACTTTCCCCCATCACCAACAAATTGTGATGGTGGATGCCGCTTATCGGATTCAAAATGGCCACACTGGCCTGGGGCTCTTCATCCGCGACAATATAAGACATGATACCTTCTTCAAAGGTCTCCCTACAGTGTCGTGTTCAAGCTTGGAGGCTGAGATACTTGCGATCGTCCATGGAGTGACTAAATGCGAAAAGATGAACCTGGGAAGCTATCTCATTCTATCTAATTCCAAGAAGGAAATCGCCTGTTTAACCGGTAAGACGAAGAGCAATGGCAGGCTGAAACCTCTTCTCAACCGATATCGTGCACTCCGACGCAGTGATAGTAACCTGCTCTACTATGTCCCTAGAAACCTAAACGCTATTGCCGACGGCTTAGCTAAGAATGTTCTTCACTCTAGGCATGCCTTTTCGACATCCCAACAGCCATGCTGGGAGAAATGTAATGTCCAAGAGGCAATTGATTTACTGTCCACCTGTTTTAGGGCACGGGATGAATAAATAGGCCCTAATTTTTCAAAAAAAAAAGCAATTGGCCTATTTCATCTTTCTCTTGGCGCCTACACATTATCTCTTTTTCTTTGAAAATTATGGTTCATGTGAACTACTTCATTTGTTACTGATCTTGTGATCATATTATCCTATTTGGACATTTTTTTTTACTCTTCCTTATACATTACTCATGGTGGAACATTCTTTTGTGGTATGTTATCTTTTGCCCACTTTTAAGATGGATGTTGATTAGGATCATGTGATCCCACTTTATGTATTTGTTACATGATCTCATCTCTCTTATTTGGTTCATTCTTGTTTATTATTTTGTTATACATCATGTGGTGCCTACTATTATAATGTACATGTGCTTTTTATGTGGATGTGAAAATTCCCACATATGAATGCATATATGAAAATTCCAACATATGAAAAAAATTTAGGGTTGATGTGTTTTCCTACCCAGGCAGATGTTGACAGACCCTGCCACTCCATATTTTAGAGCAGATGTATACAAGACCCTGCTCACCCCACATTTTTGGTAGATGTGTTATTTTCGACCTACATATTTATATTGTCTAGTATTGTCACAAGTGAAACACATGGTTGCCTTGTTCTTATACTTTTCTCTTATTTATCTCTTTTATTGAGATTTATTTCTTTTATGCCCAATTGGGTAGTACTTTACTTTTCTATGGGAAGCCTTCTTTACTTGATGTCCTTTTATTCCATATATTGCTCAACTCTATTTTAGTATGCACATACCAACCTTTGCTGATATCTATTTTTGACCTCTTCTTGGGGTATGCTTCCAACCCCAGGTGTAGGTCAAGGAGAACATGTCATTTAACATGGACTTAGCTTAAGGAGTTTAAGTATGGAGACAATCTTGACATGGTTTAGATTTCCCTCTACTAGGTCCTTATGATGTAATATCCATGCAAGCCCTATGTGGGAGATTATGATGTACTTTTGAAAATTGATTATAGTTGTTACTTTTGTTCCGTTGCTATAATCTTTGGTCTTTTGTATACCATAATGTAAGATTTGAAAGTTTTACACCTATTCAAGCATACCTCTTGAGTGTGTTTGAAATGGATGTTTTATTCTTCAAATTTTTAGTAGGGAGTGAATTCTCACTGGGTCCCACTCTTTACACATCGTTCATTGGATAGGAAGCTTTATACAACATCTCATCAATGCCATTCTTCCCATATGGTGTGTTGGGCACTCATCAGCCTCAACTAGAACCATTTCAAGTAGGGAGTCCGCCATTCATGAACATCAAGGTAGTTCTAGTAACTTCAAAGGTGATGAAATCCATCTTGAATCCTAAAGGTGAAGTCGAAGTCAAAAGAAAGAAGGAAGAAGCTCAATTGCAAAGTAAGATCCTTGTGAGGGAGAGAAGGTAAGCACCACACTAAAATTTTAGGCACAATGCATGAATAGATGAGGACACGTACCCAACCTACATTCTTTTTAGCCATCAATACACTCTTGATGTAGTCCATACATGGGAGGAATGTACAAATTCCCATCACTAGCATAACAGATGCCAACAATAATGAAATTTTCGATAATACATGTGACATTAGTCCTCCAAGAAGTTGTAGTTCCAGAGCCTGCAGTCACAAAACCCCTACTTCATGAGACACTATAGAGCATCAAGAAACTATAAGGGAAGAAGGATAGTGGGAATATTTTCATCAACTTCTACTATTTCTTTAAGGAAATTCTACATGTCAATGTTAGCATTCCCATGTTCTACGAGTACCCTAGAAAGGTGTATCTGATGGCCCATGTCAAGGAATATTTCTCTTACATGGTACAAGTGAAAGATGATGACAAGGTAGTTATCTACTTCTTTGCATGGACCCTGACAAGTTTGGCCTTATCATTATACAACAAGAAAGGCATGACTAAATATCACCACCTAGACCAAGATGGTCATAAGGTTAGTTGACCAATATGCATGGATTGTAGACCTAGTCCCCTCTAAGGAAGAATTGGAGGCACTATCAAGCAAGAAGAAGAAAGCTTCAGAGTTTTTTGGGTAATAGAAGAGTTGGTTTCCTGATCAAAATTCAAACATATAGCTAAGGAGGCCTTGAACAGCGTGATAAGAGCATAAATGCCAGTCCTCATAGCCTTTTTATCCTTGCAAAGGTAGAATACCTTCCCATATTTAATACAAGAAGGGATTTGGATTTAGAATTATGTCAAAAGATTGTGTATCACAACATAGACCTCTCTTTTAAACCTCAATCCACCTCTGCAATGAGCAATAAAAAAGTCAAAATGAAGGTAGATTATTCAACGGTTGTAGTGTACAAATCTTGTATGGAAACAAGAAGCGCAAGTAGGCAACCATCCAAAGTTTTCTTGTTCAAGAACCAACAACTCAAGCAACCAACAATATGACGCCGCAAAAGTAGCAAGCTTCAATAGCACTGTCAAACTATTTGCCTCAATACATGTATCAACAAGATTTGTTGTCATCAAATTTTTTTATAGGTACATAGCACCACTGTTCAACATCTTGTGCCGCACACAACACCGAACACCCCTCGTGCAACAAGTAATCTGACACCTCAAATGGAGCCATCAACCTCTATTCTCTTGTCATAAGGACCTTCCAAGACAATGAGGAAGTTTACTACCCTAGCATCATCACTTAGCTTTATCCTTTCTAATATTAAACACCTGCTGAAGTTCCCTTTCATAAGGGAACCACCAAATACCATACCAAAACCTTGCAAATCCAACACCGATTGTGACTTTATTTGATCAAGGGGAACAAAATGGATTCATTTATCACACTTTAGCATGGCTGGTAAGACTCGGTAAGATCTTGTGATATTAACCTAGTCACACTAGAAGAGATGCCTTCATTTTTAAACACGGTAGCCATCATTTCATCCCTAGAAGATCTAGTACAAGGGATAATCCTAACTGTGGAACAACTTTTCAAAAATTGCTCCTAAATTACACACATTGTTTCCTCTACTCAAGAGAGGAAGCTAGTGCTTCCAATAAGCATTGTTTCCTCTACTCAAGAGAGGAAGCTAGTGCTTCCAATAAGCACTAAGAAGCCAATCAACATACCAAAAGTTTTCTTAATGGCGAAAGGGTGATAAATCTAGGTCCCTAAGGTACCAATCATAGACAAGGCTCACCAAACAGTGATCCCTCATCCCATTGTAATGGTATAGTTCATAGTACCAAAGCCAACAATGATCCCAAAATTGGTCCAAAACTTCATCCTGACAATAGTACCTTCATCATGAGACAAGGGTTAAGAGAAGGTAGCCACATATGTGAGGGTCCTACCAACACACCAAGGAAAGAGGAAAGCAAGGTTTCCATTCTAGAAAATAACACTAAGAAGTGCCTCCAACTCTAGAACTCTACAAGGAAGCCAATCCAGAATACTAAAAAATTTTCCAATTCCTAGAAGAACCTGATGGGGATGTGTCTTGTGATGAGGTTATGAAAAACATCCCAAAACATAGAGAGGCAGTAATGAAAAGACTTGAAGAGGTGTAAATATCCATATATATAAGACTAGAAGATCTTATCTCCTCCATTGTGTTAATAACTATCACAACTTATCTTATATTTACATAAATATATACTTGCATGAAGAAGTAACAACAAGCCCTTACTAGTGGTGGCAATCAACAAGGGTTACAAAATTCCATCTTGCTTAATCAAAAACAGAAATGAGTCAATGTATGCCCCCTCAAGACACTCATCATCTTAGGGAGAGACCCCTCCTACCTACAAACAAAAGCAATGAAAGCAACCTCCTTTGATGGGGTAATCAAAGACTCTCTGGGAAGATCACTCTTGAGCTACAAATTGTACCACAAACTTTGAAAGTATTGTTTGTAGTCATGGTGTTGAGTCCTTCCTTCAACCTCCTCTTGGACATACCATGGATTCACCACAACAAAGTAGTTCTCTTATCACTACATCGGAGGTTCAAATATCGGTTGGGACAAGCCATTGTAATAGTCTAAGATGATAGAACATGCACCATAGCCTGTGTTAAAGAAGACAATCTATAATTTTCCTTTGAGATGCTGCATATTGCCAACATCAATTCGGTTCTTCCACAAAGAAGATGGTTTCACCACCTCTTATATGACCCTATGCTATTCGCTCAATGGTTGTGGGAGATGCAATCTAACCAGACGATGGTCTGGGAGCCAAATGCCACATGTGTACTTAGTTCATCCATTTCCCTCTAAGACAAAAGGGGTTAGGCCTAGTCCCATCCTACATACGACCTCAGATCACCCGGATGACACATTATTGGAAGTATATAGAGATTTGGCCCACTATGATGGAGTTAATCAGGATATGCTATGCTAACTATCTACTACAAACTCAAGAACTGATCTGACAAGCTAGTTGCATTCAACTAGATGAGGTACTTTGACTTAGGGTATTGTATAGGTTGGACCTCATCCCCGACCCTAAAGAACCCAATCCTTACTTGCCACACATCATGGATATAATTGAAGAATATGCTGCCATTTCCAAGGATATCATCCATAAGGAAATGCCTTAGTTCATGAAAGAAGCCACTAAAGATGAATAAGATGTCTACCTTGGCATGGAAGCCATCATCGAGGAGATAGCCCTCATACTGAAGGCCGTCTAGACCACATAAAAAAATAGTACAAAGAGAATATCCTCCCTCTAAATGAGTAAGAAATAAAGCTTATACTTATCCCCACAACCAACTAGACGTACCTAGAGAACCTTAATGCATGGAAAAGCAATGAACAACACCAAAATTATCTTTCCAAGGTGACCATCATTAGCCAAACACCTGAAGAAATGGAGGTATCATCCAATGTAGTCAAGTTTGATCCTATAGATATTCCCTAGTTGGTCAAATCAAGATGACTCCTAGACTTTAGATTCCAAATACCAAGAGCAGGATTGTGAAATTACATGGAACTACTATGATTAAGACTATAACATGGTTAAAGAATGGGGAGTCAATGCCATTGTCAACATAAATTTTATAGAAGACCCTCTATCACTCATTCACCCTATGAAGTATGATGATGAAGTCACATAATTGGTGTTTAGAAGGCTGCAACACCTAGAGCACCAAGTCCCCTCACATGCCCAAATAAATGCATGTTAGAGGAACAACAACCTAATGTCATAGAGGTCCCATAGTGGTTATTCAGTCATGATCTACCACATTCATGTTCTCCATGAAATGTTAAAACTCTACAAAATCCACAAATTCCCAATAAAAATTACAAAATTTAGAAAATCTAAAAATAGTTGCAGATGAGATGGCTCTCTAGGAGTTTGCTAACTATTTCACTGAAGTGGAGAAAATTTGCAATGACAAAGACATTGAGTTGCAATGCATCTCCATCCTTGAGTATATGATGAGGGAACATCAACCATTTTGATCAAAAAAGAGACAAAGACAATATATCTCAACTCAGGCCCCAAGAAATGCCAAGTCAAAATAAGGGTGCATCTACCTCAAAATATCAAAGAATAGTTGAAGAGCTTCTATGCCACTACATCAACATGTTTGCATGGAGTTAATCTGACATCTTAGGCTAGAATGAAGCAATCATAATTCACTAACAATCTACATCCCTATTTTCCATTCTATTAATGAAAATGCTAAGTGGACGTGTCTAAAATGGAATCTCTATATCAAGGAAGAAGTTCAGAACTAGTAAACTTTTGGTTTCTTACATTCTCTTAATTATCCTACATGGCTTGCTAACATTGTACGTATAACATCAAAGAAAGATAGAAAAGTATGAATGTATGTGGACTATCACAATATCAACAAGGTATCCCCTAAAGATGGTATCCCTCTTCCAAACATTGTTGTTCTCATTGACAATATTGTTGGCCACATACTCCTTAGTTTAATGGATGGATTTTCCAGTTACATCCAGATTAATATGACCCAAGAAAATAAAGAGTCATGCCATTCAGTCTCAGGAGCGCTGGAGCTACATATCAAAGAATGATGGTTGCTATGTTTCATGACATGATACAAATGGACGTGGAGGTTTATTTTCATGACATGATACCTAAATGTAAAGTCTATAAGACCACATCACCAATCTTCAAAAGATGTTTCAACAACTATGATAATTCTCCCTACGCTGAAACCCATTTTAGTGTACCTTTAGGGTTACATATGCTACCCTGCTCGGGTGCAAAATTAGTCATAGAGGAATAAAAGTCGACCCTAGGAGGGCTTCGGTTATTTGGGAAATGCCCTCCCACAAAACAAAGAAGGAGATATAAGTTATGCTTAGTCATCTTCAGTACATCATCCATTTCATCACTAAGATTTCACCTATTTGTGAGCATCTTTGAAGATACTCAAGAATAATTCCAATTATGGTTGGAACAAGAAATGTGAAGAGCTCCCTAGAAGCTTAAAGACTACCTAGCCAATCCACCAGTGGTAAACCTAGTAAAACTAGGCTAACCTCTCACCCTTTGAATATCAATTTGTGAAACATATGTGGAAGGGGTTTTGAGTCAATCGACGACTAATTTTGAGCACACTATCTACTATTTTTCTATGAATTCTAATGATATCAAGGTGTGCTAGACAATAATAAAGGTTTGTTGTTTGTCCGTGATACATGCAACAAGGAAGTTTTACATTTTTTGATGATGTATCCTCTATAGCTAATTTTCAAGCATGACCCTTTTTGCTACTTGTGCAAATGCCATACCCTTACTAGATGATGCACCAAGTGGCACATAATGTTGTTGAAATTTGACATCACCTATATATCGACGAAGCTAGTAAAAACACAAGATTTAGCCGACCAACTAGCATATCTCCTTCTCTTAGAAAAAGAAAAACTTGAGTATGGATTCCTAGATGAAGACATAAGGATGATTAGCCTTCCCTGACGTGGTTACCCTTCTAGATCCTAATTTTTGATGGAATAGTCAATTAGAAAGGAGACGACATAGGAGAACAATTGTCAGTAGCAAGACTACTGGAGTTCAATGCCACTAATAATGTAGTTGAGTATGAAACATGCATCACAAGACTCTAGATCTCCTGGCAAGACATCCTTCTAATAATATCTCAAGTCCATAACAATGGTAAGACATTCCATTCTTAGTTCTGTATCAGGATCACATGTGATTGGTAGTTTGAGACTTCAATCATATCTGACTTCACTTCATTAGAAGATAAAAAAATTCATTCAAAAATGCTTTGGCTACCCTAGATTCATGGATTGACATCAAAGGGCACCATATCTTCTTTTTCAAAGAATAGACACTCTCTCAACTTGCCTACTACATGGTCATTAACAATGTACTAAATAGAAAATAAAATGCTTGGTTTCATGACATCCAAGGAATATTTTGAAAATTGAAACTATTCCTTAAGGCCTTATCATGACAGAGAACCAAACACTCAAATGACAAGCCATGCAATTTATCCTAGGAGAAGGACATTCATATGGAAAATCCTACAACAAGAATCTTCTCCAATAGATCAAGATTATGGATGCAAAAACTCTCAGGAATGAAGTCCATAGAAATCTATACAACACACATTCAAGTGGAGTCATGATAGCCAACAAAAAACTTTTGGGTTACTACTGGATGATCATGGAGACAGATGATTGCCAATATGTAGGAAAATGTTGATCTTACAAATCCATGTTGACTACATCAATGCACATACTAATCATCTATACAACATGGTCATTCCTTGGACATTTTTATCTATAGGAATAGATATGGTCAGGAATATCAATCCTAATCCATCGAAAGGGACTTTCTTCATCCTTTTCAAAGAATACTACTTCAAAAAAATGTGTGGATGTTGCATCTATAACTAAATCTTTAGATATGGTAATCAAGATCCCTAAGAACTACAACATAAGTCTGCATGGGATACTGTATGAGATTGTCACCAATGATGGTATGAACTTCATAGATAAGACCATCAAAGAATATTTTAGCTCTTTTGGGAGTAAACATCACCGAGCTTCACCCTACCACGATGGCACAAACTTCATACATAAAACTGTCAAAGACTATCTTATCTCTTTGGGGATTAAACATCACTCTACTATCCTCAGATGGATGGAGTTGTAGAGGATTCCAACAAGAACTTCATAAAGATTCTAAACAAGATAATGAAATCCCACATCAATTGGCATGAACACCTCCTAATGGGTCTCTTGGCATATCAGTCTTCTATCATAATTTCCATAGGAGACACACTATGTTTTCTAGTATATGGGATGGAAGAAGATTTTTTGGTAAAAGTTAAGCTGCCTTCTCCACATACTACAATAAGTATATATTCCTAAGCTAAAATAGCTTCAAAATTGGATCTAATGCCTCATCATGCTACAAGAATAGAAAGCAAGACCTGGTAGTACAAGCCATCCAAAATGCTAACTGCAGGGGAAGTTCAACCCTTAATAGGAAAAGCCCTATATTGCCCATAACATATACAACTATAGTGGCCTGTGACTGATGGACATGGATGGATATATTCAACATGATCACACAAATGCCATCTTGGTCAAGTGCTACTATAGTTGACAGTTAAGCTTCAACAATAAGCAAACATATATTACAAAGCCATGTTAGGGAGCCAAAAGCTCCCGCCCCTCTAGAATGCAGGTAAAATCTACTTAGGTATGTGGATGTGTCCCCCATGTGCACTAAAGAGGAAAGATCAAAGTAGAACCTAGGGCCTAGATGAAAGTAGGAAAACTATTACCCTAGGCCAAATGGTTCACCAACCAAAAATAATTCCTTAAAAATGGAAAATCTTAATATAGAACCTCAATTGTTCATTATTGAAACAGAAGCAAGGACAAAAACCATGATCGCTATCACAGTAGGATTGTAGATACTATGAGTCCCTATAGGTGAGTTAGATCTGATCCTCACAATCAAGAATTGTTGACACACATATCCAGGTATTTCTATAATGTTAAGCATCTATTGTTTTTGATCTAAAAGGGGAATGACTAGAGACTTAAAAACTCCTTGTGGATGTTCGTGCCTCATATTACAAAAAGAAGTGAGACTAACCTCTATGTGGTATAACTGACAGTAACAAGGTGGGAAACCTTCACTAGGGAAACTCCATTTGTTCCTTAAAAAATCACAAATTCTCATATTAAGACCCTAACCATCAATGTTCACTCAAAACCTTCAATAAAAAGATCCAGGATCAGTGGAAACCTCACAAAAAATCACCAAATAGTCCTTCAACGAGGGAGACATATGCTTATAGTGGATCGCTACACCAAATCATGTTGGGAGTGAAGCCCACTAGGGTGTCTATAATACCTAGCACCTCAACTGTAGTGGGCAGGGAGTTGCACTGTTACACCCATTATATGGTATGACTTTAGTACTTAGTGAGACATCCAAGTTTAGTAGATCCATCTCAATAACCTAGAATTAAGGTCCCCCTAGTATCATAATACGATACTCACATTTGTAGGGAAAAACCATCTACCGTTAGGAGACCAAGGTGGGTGGTGGCTTAAAGTGCTTGAGGTCACAACTTTTTGGCGTCACAAATAAAAATGGATTAATAGGAGGTAACCATGACAGATGATAGTTTCTTTCCATCCTTAAACTTATAACCATTCTTGATGTAATGAATGCATACGAATGAGGTCTAGGATGATCCTGATTGCCAAATCATCAAAATGGGGCTCATTGTGATATGAACCCCAAAAGTTAATAAAGTATTAAGTGAAAAAAACATTTAAGATATCATGGAGGGAGTACCCATGGTCAGTGCCACATAGAATCAACCAAAAATCTTTATTTCAAAATTTATTTATCAAAAACGTGGATCCTGGTGCCAACGAAAAAAACAATCAAAAGAAGATAAGAAAGAAATTTAAAGAAACAAACTCTAAATAGAACCATGTCAGTTCTACTAAGGAATCACATATTACTACCATTGGAAGCATCAAAGAAAGCCATTCTAGGTACTCGTGATAACAATCTCTTCTAGTAGGGAACAAATCATGAGTCATCTTTTGACGATTCAACCACACTTTTTCCATCATCCCATGAACCTTTTTAAGAAAAAGGGAAACATCTTGACCTTGTACACACACTGGAGACAATAAAACTACATCAATGCTAACACTTGGTAATATGTAGTACATATCTTTAGATCTGGCATTGTTATGAACCACTTAAAGCCAAAAATTGCTATCCCATAGTTTTAGTTTAAAATATGGAACTCCATCAATTTCAACGTACATCTACTAATGTCATCCTAGAAAACTACCAAGCTAGACAGTCATGCAGCTATAAAGGCACAATGGTCTGAATGTTCTTTGAGAAGAACTCCTTCACAATGATATAGTGAGGATTTGTAGGCTTTACCAACACGTCTGGACCAATGCACATTCCCAGATAAATTAGTAGGATTTTGAATCCACCCCTCATCTTCCTAGTCAATTATGCTTCATTTGAGCACTCATACAGTTAGATTGATATCAAAGGAATGACAATTTCTTTCCTCCAAATTACATCCTGGACTCCAGAAGCCCAACAGACTCTTTAAAAAACTACTAAGCAAGGATGATCAAGGTGCATGCTTGCAAATGAGGTATCTCTAGGAGAAGAAACACCACACCATACTTACTTATTAAGAGAATCCCATGGGATGGTCATCTAAATAAAGTATTAATCTTTGGTCAACCATCGACCAGCGCGTGACTTCTTCATGCTTAAGATCCTCAACCAAGTATCTTAGCTTAACTTCTTATACACAACATGCCAACAGTCAAAAGTGGAAAATGAGTGATCTTTGCCGCATCTTCCAAGTTAGGATTCAAAATGACATCCCCAAAGAGAAAGTAATGACTAAGAGGATCCCTAGATAACCAACAACATCAACTCTCTTGCCATAGAGGGACATAAGCCATACAAAGATAACGAGTCACACCAGAACTCACCAACTTGACTTCCTCAGTCTCATAGAGATCTGTAATGTGACCACACACCATAGATAGATTCATGGGAGGATGTTTTAGGAGCAGAAACTCACTTATAGAGATCTGTAATGTGACCACACACTGTATCCCATGGCTAGAAATTGTAGAAAACAAACTGTACAAAAAATCCTAAACCAGATGCTTATAGACTTCAACAGGGTAGACTCTCCTCCAAGAGATATGGGGACTCTTTATTATTTTCCTTGGAAGAACGACATGATTCTCCACATATGTCAACATCAATGATCATTAGATTTCCCTATAAAATAAGAATCCTTGTCCCATAGCCTCAAAGATTGTAGCAATTGGCCACATCAACTGGCATGTAGATCTAGGAAATCTTTCATACTAAAAATGATTATCTAAAGTCTAAACTTAGGAAATCTGATTCCAAATTGAAGATCACAAAATCTCAAAAAATAGTTTGACTCAAACTTATACTACTATTTCAAAAATTAGAAGAAGTCTTACAAATACAAACACTCTTAATATATTTTTCTTACAGAATGGAAAATACATCATGAAGGAAAATAGGCTAGAAGTGCTAAATACATCTACTACTTTTTCATCTTCTTCTTTGACCACCTTGACAAATGTTTTGCCAATGGATGAGAATATGTATAAGAAGATCTGTAGGAATGGAGCACCCCATTCACCTCAGATTCAATAACACTTGTGGACAACTTATGATCTGAAGAGGAATTACTGGAGTGCACCTCCACAACCAAAGAAGCATCACTATAATGAGAGAAACATACTCCAATACCCATTGATGACGGCTCTACAATGTGGAATGGGAATGTCAGCCATGCCGAGGATCATTCAAAATGCTTACTATGCATGTAGCACTTGAGACAAAGAATCCACCTACTAAACTCTTACTCATATCATCTTTTTAGAAGGACAAAGTCTAGCCAAAGTCAACTGGGAAGTGACACAAACCTCCAACGCCAAAGTCTTTCTATGTCCTCAGCCTAGGAAAATCAATCAAAAACCCCAGTAGTAACTAGAGGAGAAGGAGGAGCCTCAGGAGGAGGTAGATTATGGAACTCATACATGCAATCATTTTGATCCTCAGTAGAGTCCTAATCAACTACCTGCAGAAGATGCATGACAAAACATTTTGAATCAAAAGACTTACCATTATAAGGTGGCTCAAACAATAATACACCTCTCCCTAATAAAATATTGGAGGAACATGTGCATAATACCTCTCATAGTACTTCATGTACGATAGCTGACCCCACATCAACTCCTAACCAGTCTAATGAATCCCAAGACTGGGAAGAACCAACCCAAGACTAGGTCAAAGGAGGACTTGCCAACCATCAACCCTATGACAAGAACCATGCTTAGCCATGTACACAACACTCCTAAAGGGTGACCCGAACTGGATTCGACAAGCATCTAAATATAAAGTAGGCTATGCAAGGTGTAGCAACCTTGTTGTATAGGAATCTAGAGAAGATATTCAATCAAACTTGGAAAACAACAATAAATTAGAGCTAGTTAAAGCACACACATAAGATAATATAGTGTTAAAGTACTATGCATACCTCAACCAAGGTCATCATCTTCATTTCACCTCTCCACTGCCTACAATGCACTCCACTACTAGACTCAGACCATTGGTGAGAAGTGGGGAGGGAAGCATGCAAATAACCCTATATAACACTAATAGTCACAGGCTTGTGAAGCCCAAAATGCTCATAGCCCCATAGTTTCCAAAGAAATATTAGCTAAACCAACCCGTACAAATATTTAAAAACATAAAATAGAAATTAGTAGTTAAATATGTTTTACAATCAAGCCTATAAATATGCTACAACCCTTTGAGCCTAGACCATTTCTCTCACAGAGAAGTTTCCCAAAAGACACCTCTTCAAGCTCATCAACAGGTGGGCATACACACCTCCACCTTAGTCAAAGGAAAGAATCACTTTTATTAGAATAAGGAAGGAGAACCAACAAATGTTTCCCCTATTTCACACATTGTTGCTAACTAGGCAACAACTAATCAATGCAAATAGCAATACCATGACCCTCAAGTCAACATAGAATGGGTCACTTGAACCTTGATTTTCTCATTCATGAAAGAAGGTAGCTCACAACCAAGTGAATTTGACCTTGTGTCTAGAGGCCATACCAATGTCATCAAGGTGCACTCCACAAAAACCCAGTCTGATGAACCAAAATAACTCACTATGGGTTATGTCCAACTCTCAAAAGGAAAATGAAAACTCCTATTATTAGGGTGGAAGTGCTAAATCAATGGGAGGAGATAGTGCCAATCAACTATCCCACACTGACAAATTCCACCAAAGGTGGTTCCTTTATGTAATTCTTGATCTTCACCAACTAAATCATTATAGATCATCCCTACCCTAGTTCCATTCAATGAGTCCACAAACATACATTCAAAAATAAAAGTCCCTTAAAGAAGATATAATGAAAGACTAAGTTAAAAAGGGTCACCACATGTTCAAATCCCAATTCTAGATTTGGCAAACACAAAGAAAACAATGGGGCTCCAAGTTTCTAAGTTATACCTTGTTACCACTCAACTACCTTTGTGGTGAATATTGATCAACAACATGGATGAATGAACCATGAACCTCTCAGCAGGGAGAAACTCTCCCATGATCATGCTCACACCACCATGACGCCTGCCAAGAGCACATTCATATACAAAATTTCAAATATCATATATGAATTTGATGGATGAATCTATGAGACAAATAGTAGATATGAATGGGTCTTGTAATCATCACTCGCATCCCGCTCATCCATGACTAGATACTCCTCAATAGTCTCCATCCACAAATTCACAACCACAACAACATAACCTTTCCACAACAATTTCAATCATCTCAATATGACATCATGGATGAAAAAAGAATAGAAAAATAGTAATAAGCTCTCAATCGTGAATCAAAACACACATTTAGGTCATCTTAATCCACTAGACCACAAAGAAAACCATGACGCCGAAATCTAGATTTTTCCACCAAGGCCCAAAATGCCTAAACCAAATCACAAAATTAAAACCTATACCTCCCCAAAGATGAATGAAGATGAAATGGACACAAAACGGCCATTGAGAAGTGTGATGTGGAGCTCCACCACTAGTGTAGAGCAGTCTCTTATCAAATTACTGAAATGGCCTATGAAACTCCCTGATATGTCAGTGAATGGTTGGTAGGTTAAAATAATCCACTAGCTATATCTCTCTCTCCACATTATACTTGTTGTTGTTGACTCATTCAGACTACCAATCTTTGTGTTGCTGCTACTCGTGTGATGGAAGAATGAAAAAGGTTTCTTGATCTCCTCTCATTTCCACCTTTTAAAATAAAAATTTCAATTAAAATTGAAAACATGTCTCTAGGTTTTCAAAAATATTTTTAGATCCTTCTAGAATTTGTAAAACATCACAAAAGTACAAATAAAGTTCCAAAAAATCATAAAAAATCTAAGGATTCATATGATGACTTAAAAGCTAAAATATTCCCTATTTTACAAAATAAGTGATCCTTTGATCGACTATGATCTCCAAGGTCCTAGACTTAGACTTAAACATGACCACCACACCTCTTACACTTGCTCCCAAATGTTCTTAGATCATTTCCAAATACTAAACCGATCCCTCAAGAAAATTCTAAAAATACTTTGGGTCCTAGTTGATGACCCCAAATTGAACCAAATTTCTACTTCAAATTTTCAAATATTTTGACGTTCCAAGACTATGACTTAAAATAGGGCTATTATTCTTCTTTTCATTTTCAAATCTTTTGACGATCCTGGGTCATGACCTAAAACTAAATTAATGCATTTCTTAATCACTAAAATCCACCGATTGCTTACACTCAAATCAAGAGAGAGACAAAAATTTAGGGATAATCGCTCGTCAACAATATGAAGAAATGGAGGATAAGCCAATTGGAGGAACATCTCCCCGAGGACACCTTACTACTGGATGATCTTCTAATGACCATTATCAACTTATTCTAAAACTTTTATAGTGAAACAAATAATTACCAATATAGTCACTAGTCATAAGGTCATCTTAAATCTGGACATTTTTCTAACACTAAATCTTTAATCTGAAGCAATCAGATCCCTCTCACAGATATATAAACTCTCTACATGACAACTTTTCAAGGTTTTGGTCCTAACCTAAATTTGTCCACTCAGAATAAAATGAAAACTAAATATGGATAGAAAGAAGAGGAGATGATAACCCATATTGAAAGATCTTTCTGTAGTTGAATAGTTCATGATTTTAAATGATTATAGACTCTTAATTTTAGTTACTTCTACAAATACCAATTATATCTACTTTTCACATCCAACCTTCATCTCTAAGGCATGATTTATCGAGAGAATCTTTCATATACTGATTTAAGAACTTAAGGAATAATGAAAGTCCATTTTGTGATAGATAAACTTCAAATCGCTCATCAACACTCTAGGGGAATGAATGATTGGTTATTCATTCAAAGGCTACCCTCACTTTGGTGAAATAATTTCCACTCAATCATGTCATTGTTAGAAATCTCTACATAATTAATTCATCCTTAGATGGAAAATACATGTCATACAAGTTTCTCCCTTCATAAGGTTCATCAAACCATCTTTGATGGGTCCAGTTCATGGCTTTCTATAAAGAAATATTCTTTTCATATTAAGTGCAATTTTCTCATTAGTTCATCTTTTTACAAGCCTGTGCAATTTCTCATTTTTTTTGGGTTCACCGAGATCCTTTTATTCATCCTGCTCTCGGGTTGTAGGCAAACTAGATGAAGCTTCATGGTTACAGTTCACCCTTTTCTCATTCCAGATCTCGGCTGGGATGAACTCTGGGCATTGCAGCCATACAATCAATCCTCTAGTGTTCCTAATCACCCATTTAACTAGTGAATCAGCTAGTACATTGGTGCCTCATTTGATGAAGTGAATCTAGATAGCTAGTTTCAGAGCCTTGAGAGCATCGATCTTGTTTGAAAAACATTTATACTTTGGCATGCTAGTACTCCTGGAGTTGAGAATGGAGCAGGCTAGCCTGCTTCCAGATTCTACCCAAATATTTTCTGGGTGGTGGATTAGTGCTTCAATACCTCTGCATATGGCGAGAAGTTCAACTTCGAGGATGTGTTGGCCACTAGAGGTTTGTGCTTCGACAGTACTCCATTCTTTCTATGCATTCCTTGTGATGTAGCTTGTGGCCGCTTGATTCGTACATTTCAGAAATGAGCCATCCATATTTACTTTGATGGTATTAGTGGGAGGAGTAAGCCATGGATCTGAGGTAATCCATGACTTAGCTAATACTGAGTTTTGGCAGGCAATCAGTATGCATCTTACTCTTGTAGAAAATTTTCTAGCAGTCTGGACTGGTGGACTCTGTGGGCCATTAAACACCAAATCATTGTGTTGTTTCCATAGCGATTCCATAGAAATAGCAAACCACGAGGATCTGACGGTTCCCCCAGGTTTGTGCTTTAGATTACGAGAAAACCACTCCACAAAGGAGTACCCTGGCTCAAAAGTAATTTTTTACAAGTTTGTAATACATTGCCACATCTGCTGTGCATATTGACATTCTTTGAGAATGTGAATTATGGACTCGATGGTGCTTCCACATCTTGGACATATATCATCTTCTGTAAAGCCACGCCTAGCTCTGTTAGCATTTGTCATAAGGCACCCATGTAAAGATTTCCAGAGAAAGACCCTGGTGCGCTGAGGAATCACGACTTTCCATATCATCATCCAATTGCCTAGTGTCCAGATACATGAGTTGTTGAGCAACATTTTGTAGTAATTCTGAGTTCTAAAATGACCGTGTCTATCCTCAAGGTGGAACCACATATCTTCGTCCCCAGTCAGGTTAGGGAGTAAAATGTTCAAGATTCTCCTCGCCGATTCTTCAGAAAACTAGTGTCTGATGAAGTTAACATCCCAGTCTCCATCTAGGGCCGTAGAGATGAGTGTCAGGTCCCCTAGGTCATCCGGTACCATGCAATTCAGCTTGAGCATAGGTGGGGCTAGGGCTCGACCCAGTTGTCAAACCAGACGGACGTGGCCTTGCCATTCACCACTGCCTTAGTTAGCTTGTCTGTAACAGTGGTCTTTTTGTTGACTATATATTTCCACAGTCGTGAGCCAGCTACTCTGCCTTATTTGTTGCAGTGCATATATTTTCTCACCATGGCCTTCCTCTAGGTGAATTTCTAGAGGTGGTAAAATCCCAAATGATCTTTGATAAAAGAGCTTCATTTTGAATATGAGCTGGTTTGATATTCATCCCTCCAGCCTGCTTAGGTGCTACCATCTTCTTCCATGAGATTAAACTGATGCTCTTATTGTCATTAGAGCCACCCCAGATGAAGTTACGAATGGTTATTTCGATACTGTCACATGCTGATACTGGTAGGTGGCCCGTTTGCATGATGTATGTAGGGATAGAATTCATGACATAGCGAGCGAGGTTGATTCTTCCCCCCAATGAGAGTGTCTGAGTCATCCATGAGCTAATCCTTTGATCCATGGAGTGTAAGAGGTTTAGGTACACTACCTTGTTTGCTCATTTGTGAAGGATGGGGATGTCGAGGTGTCTACCCAAATCCTCAGTTTCCTTCATATGGACTCTGCATATTCATCTTCTCATCCTTCTGTCTGTATTCTTAGAGAAGTCGATAGAGGATTTCTCTGAAGAAAGCAACTAACCTGATGCCTCACTAAACCTCTTGATGCATTGTAGAATCATCCTTGCCTACTCCACTGATGCTTCCCCGAAGAGAGTGATATCATCGTTGAAGCAGAGATGTGTCAGCTTTGGTCCTTGTCGGGTGACGATAAGAGTTTTCCAACTGTCGTTCCATTCCAATAACCCAATGTCTTGGCTCAGGCACTCCGAACACACCACAAGTAGATAAGAAATAGAGGATCCCCTTGGAGAACTCCTCGCGACGCTTTAAATGGAGGCAACATCATTCCCTTCCAAGAGATAGTTGTTTCCCCACCAGTGACTATGTTCATGATTGTAGTGATAAGATCCCGTGGAATTGGGGTTCTATTGAGTGTGTCAAAAATGAAGTCCCACCTCATCTAGTCGTAGGCTTTCGCAAGGTCCAATTTGAGGGTCATACAATTCTATCCAAATTTATGTGTGCCCATTGAATGAACCACCTCCTGGAGTAGGATGGTGTTGTCTGAGATCCGCCGACCTGGGACAAAGCTTATCTGGATGCTTGATATCCAATCATTGAGAAATGGCTTGATTCACTCCACGATAATTTTTGACAATAGTTTCATGCTCACATTGTTCAACACAATGGGGCGGAGATGATTGCAGTGCTCCAGAGTATTTGTCTTCGGGATTAAGACTAGTGTGGACTTTGCCATTTGGTCTGGGATCTTTGGGCCTACAAAACACTTGTGAATGGTTACATGTAAAGATTTCTTGATGTTGTTCCAGTTCATTTGCAAGAAACCAACATCTATGCCATCCAGCCCAGGTGCCTTCACTGGGTTCATATGACATAAGGCATCGTGTATCTCATCTTTAGATGGAGGTCGCTCCACTTGAAGAGATACTTCTGATAGCCACTCCTGGAAAGAGCTGGGGTAATGTATAGGGGCAGCGTGGATAGTTGCATGTCGGTCATCTGTGAATAACTTCTGGAAATGATTTTTGATTAAGTTATAGAGCTCAGCTTCATTCTCCACCCATCTCCCATTCTCGTCCTTCAGTTTAATGATTATGTTCCTCCTTTTGGCCTTCACCAAGGCTTGAAAATAAGAAGTATTGGAATCCCCCAGCTTAATCCAGTCACATCTCGCCTTCTGCTACCATTCTGCCTCTTCTTTTGCAAGAATATCCATATACTCACATTGGATAGCCCCGATTTGATTGTCCAATGTTTCTAAATAACAATTGCTCAATTCAGTTTGCTTCCTACATAGGGTTTCTTGTAGCAAGTCTTTGTGCTTCCTCTCCTACTTGCGTTCGTCTTGGTCCCAAGCTCTCGCTGCAGACATGAACCTCTCGGTAGTTGTAGTGAAGTCGTCTTCAGCATTCCATGCTTGTTGGAGGAATATTAGGAAGGATTGACAATCCGTCCATCTAGTGATTGTTTTGTGGTGTTGGGGATATGTTCGATGTCTATGATTAGTTCTGACCAGAATGGGGGCATGATGTGACGCCACCCCAGGAAGAACCTCCACTGTCGTGTTTGAGAAGGCATTTATCCACTCCATGTTAGATACTGCTAGGTCGAGGCGTTCCTAAAGGAAACCATGTTTGAAAGTCATCTTGGGACCAAAGGCCCCCATGTCCTCCAGTCCAGCCAGTACGAGAGCATCAACAAATTCCCGACAGCTCGACAAATGGACTCTATCGCTGCCACTCTTCTCATCTACCTTCAGAGTACCATTGAAATCCCCGAGCACCAACCACGATAGGGAGGAGGCCACCGCGAGGGTGCTCAAGTGATTCCAGAGAAGTCTTCTCCTGTGTTGCTGGGAGCTAGCATAAACGAAAGTGATTAGATGATGATTATTGATGAGGCAGTGGATGAATTGACGATGCAGAGCCAAGACCTCCACGCCACCGATACTCTATCGCCAAAGTATCAAGATCTCGCCAGAGAAGCTGATGGCTTCAATGCATTGTGATTCATCAAAGTTTAATCTTCTTATTATGTGGTCAGCCGTTGGCCCACTGGTGCGTGGTTCCACGATAGCAAGTATATCAATGTTGAGACTATTTCTGTAGTGTCGAATAGCATTTTGAATGTCCTGTTTCCCAAACCCTTAGACATTCCAGGAGGCGCAAATCATTTAAACAACAAATTTAGTGACAAAGGGGTTGGCTTCACCCTCCTCTGTCAAGTTATCTAGATCCGGGTGGTGTTGTTTCCCTTTCTTTCTAGTTCCTGGGTGTATTAGTTCTGATGTTGTGTAGACATTCCAATTCCTGAGATGGATGCCAACCGACCCCCCTCCTTGTGGAGGGTTCGCTGTGTGGCTGACCTGCTTAGTACTCCCTAGTTTTGCAGTGTATTGCCCGAAGCAGAAGGATAGATTTGGTACCTTCTTTCCAGTTCCTGTGACAATCACGGTGTCCTCCTTTGGTATAATGGTAGCTTGGTGATTGCTTTCCTTTTCGGATACCTGTCTGCCAGGATGTCTATTTGAGTTTGAGTTGTTTACTGGAGTTGTGATAGGACCAAGGGGCTGCCTTCTCGACTGTGCGCCGTGCTGCTGGTTATTTCTGCGTGTCATCTCCTTCCTCTCCCACCAATCTATACCAATAATTCTATATGCTACTGCTTTTTGGTTTTCCTGATTGCTTTGGGTTGTCTCTTCCTCATTGAGGTGCGCAAATCTATTACTGGTAGGTACTCCTCCCTATTGCGTCGATGCAAGGGGTTTGCACTGACGACACATAATGGGTTTCACGTGCATGTCATTTGTATAGTCTCTGGTTGGAGTAGGGATAACTGGAGTCACCGGGCGTTCCTCTGAGGGTGGACGATTGATAGCTGCCTCTACCTCCTCCCGAACCTTGCAGGTCTCCTCCTTATGGCCAATTCTTCCAAAGAACATGCAGATTGTGGGTAGATTCTCGTACCCCAGAGAGTATCTCTTATCCTAGATGACAGTTGATGGGGTGAGTGGCTTGTTCGTGTCCAACTTCATAGCAACCCTGGTAAACTTCCCCCAATGCTTGAGTATTGTGTTGTTATCCACTTTGATAGTGGATCCAATGAAGTCGCCAATCTCCTCCAGGATCCTCTGTTGGTCTAAAAATATGGGTAGCTTTGGGATCCTGACCCAGGCAACCACATACCTAGGATTTTCGTTAGAGGGTATAAACCCCAGATCCCACAGTTGGACCGAGAGATATGATCTCATCATTGGCCATGGTCCTGCTGTTAGAGCGTGGATGTAGTTGTCTTCACGCAATAACTGAAACAAATAAATTTATTCTCCAGATCTATCAGATGCATACTTCCAATATGGTTCCACAGGGCTTTAATTCCTGTCTGCAGTGCCATGAAGCCTACCTCCCTACCTAGGTCTTTCACGATGACAATGTAGCACCATAGCTTCATTAACATGCCATATTTGTTCGGTTCAATCTCCATACAATGTGTGCCAACCTGCACCTCGATCCTAATGTCCTCCTTATTTAGGGTGACTTCTGTATCTTCAAACCCAAGTATCGACCTACTGGTGCCTCCCGTGATGTCGCTATATGATACTGGTGCTCTTGGATCCGTTCTTACCTGTACTGATGGCCCCGGGGCGCTGTGAGGTTTTCCTCCTTGTAAATCTAAAAAGTCCGCCGCATCTAGGTTGCACCTTCTACTTCCATCATTGCCTCCGAAGGATGTTGGTGGTAGGGTTGCGTCAACATGTACGAGGCATATCTGAGATTGATCCCTACATCTTGTAGCACACCAGCCGTGCTTACCGCTCAAACGCCTTGGGGGTCCCCGATTTGGCCCTGGGGGATCATCATGAATGTTTTCTCATCTCCATCCATTAGCATGGTGTCCTAAACATAGTGATGTTGCTCCCCTTCTCTATCAGGACCCCAATCCTTTGGTGGTCAATGCCCTTGACCTCCTCCTTCACCTCGGCCGCCCCGACCGCCGCCACACCCAGATCTCCCAAACCCTACCATAGCCACACTTTTTCACCCTTTTCACATATCATATATTGATTTACATGAGTATGGCCATACTTATGCAATTTCTCATGATTTTTTCTTTTTACAAGCCTTTTCAAAAATTCCTTGATTAAATTATTTTGAATAATATATGATTTTCCCCCATATATATTCAATTGCATTTTTCCTAATAAATTTTGGGATAACCCTAAATTATATCTCTCTTTCATTATTTTATTCAAAATCCTTCTTATTCCATAATTTTCTCTAGAAAATTCTTCAAACTACAGGAAATTAGGAAATAGTTTTAATCTAGCTAACTCCATCCAGTGGATTTGAGTGATTTTCCATGTACGACATGGAGGATTGCCTCGATGCCATGCCTTGGCAGCGCATAAAGATGATCCTCCACCTCTTCTATAAGGTTCTATCTAGAGCCTTTAAGCCTAATAATACCCTAAAAATACCCCTCATAAGTACTTTATCCTGGGCCACATTTTATCCTAGTGTAGCAACATGATCGAACTACCTCCCCATTTATATTTTTCACTACTCGTGATCAGATGATCCTTCATATGATACCACGTGGTTTTGTATTGATGATAGGTTTTTAAATCAATAATTTGACATTCCTTGTAATCACTAATTTGCTTATATGCATTGTAACTACATATAAATGCATATATCTACTTAGAGTTGCATATGCCATCTGTTTACATATGGCTACATATTTGATTTTGGAAAAAATATTATATCTTACTTACAACCCTAATATGCTTATTATCCTATAGAACATCTTACACATATGTTCTAATCTCTTGTGAGGGATATCTAACGTGCAAGGTATTGAGATGATTAAGACCTCTATCTACCTAAAGTATTGAACTTTTCAAGCATTGGTTTGGAAGGATGCAGACATCCCCAACCCTTAAAGCTCTCCCATACATAATTTCTTTTCTTGTTTGTTGTGTTCCTTTTGTTATAATAATACTAAAATGGACTTTTTTATTTGAAATTTCTAAAACACAATTTCATACTAGTTCACCAAATGAGATTGTGTTTTTGAACCTTCCGTACTTGTAATAAGATCATCAGAATTGAATTTGTATTTTGCTAATGTTTTCTATCTTATTTATCCAAGTTGGATGCCAGATCAGTTCTCCATATCGAACTCATGAAGATTTATTTTTTTTTCCTTATTTTATACATATAAAAAGAGGTGGCGACTCTGAACATCTTTTTTTCTTTCTTCCATGTGACTGGTAAACTAAGTGTCACTACCAAGGACATATGTATAAAGTATATTCTTTTGGGAAGAGTGTGATAGTGAGTTGTTTACCAAGCACTTGGGGATACCCAATATTGGTGACTGCTGTAATGGGAGATATTTGACAACCATCAAAAAATTTTGTAATATGGTGGGGAAATGTTTGGACATCGCCATTGGAATTTTGGGAAAACTTGTGTTGATTAGGTTGATTCTTGAAAGAAAGGTGTGTTTTAGGTTAAAATAGGTGTATCTATCGATAACCATCCTCAAAAGGTGCTAATAATCATTAGTGAATTCCCATGGGATTGTAAATTTCACCATGTAAGTTAGAATTATGCATCCAGACCTTTCAACTGAGGAAGGCTAAAATCCCTAATTTGTAGATCAATATGGACTCTGCCACCTTGATAAGGATTGATGCTTTCCTCATGAACCCCAATTCAGAGTGGATTGCTAGAATGAAGATGAGATCATCCTACTAGTTACTGGTGTTGTAATTTTTGTACTCATAAATTCACTATGATATGAAAATCTTAGATTTTCCCCAAATAATAGAATAACAAACAATGCCCACAAATGTATGGATATAATACTAGTATTAGTGAAGTATCAAACACAAATGACAAATTTTAATAACAATCTCGATCTTTGTGTTATTAAGACAAAGTAATTAAAAATGATATATGGTTGACTTTTGGTCGATAAACTAATTTAATAAAGCAAGAAATGGAATCAAACTATGAAGGAAATAGTTTCTAAAAAATCATGCAATTACCAAGACAAGGGGTTTCACCACCATCATATATGTATCTGCTCTCTCATATTCCACAACTCACTCTTATGATTATTAGATTGTGGCCAAGGAAATCCCATATCCAGTTAGAGAATGGACTACACAAGACTATATTTCCTTGTAGGCTCGAGGTCGCGTTACCTATGCATCCCAAATATGTTGCCACATAGAAAAACCCTCCATGATCATATCGGAGTTCAACAAAGATTAACTACTATTCAAATCTTATGTTCTATTTTCTCAACATCTAGATATCAATACACTCAAACTAGGTATCTAATCCATAAGACATACACTAAACATTTAATCAAAAATTGAATACTTCATGCAAGAAGTAATTCACAATGCAATATTATAGTATGTGATACATGGCTAAAATTCTCATTCCCCAACATAGAATCTACTCTCTAATTATGTTCATGATACAAGGGAAAAAGATAACAATTAGAAGAAGAATATCAAGGATAATATAGAGGTGTATTGGGGAGGCTCTATGGTTTATGGAACCATCCTCCAAACAATATTTGCAATCTCCAGTCATGTTCTTTGATGTAGTGTGTCTCCTCATCAAGCCATCAACATTTTTCACCGGCTCTCCCCATCATGACTAGGGTTTGGCGTGGGGCCTGTATGGAATGATATGCTTTCACTAGATGTCCCATTTATGTGATTAATAGCATGACCTAGGAATTTAGTCGATCAAACTTAAACTAATGGATAGAAGTAGTATCCTGATGATTTCGAAGATGGTGAAAGGAGTGACTGAAGGACCATTCAGATGATTGGAACTGGTTAGTGAATATATATTTGTTCAGAATTTAATTGAAATATACATCCAATGTCTTTTTAATTGTCCAATTCTGATATAGGGTGTGTAATATGTAGGCAATATACTAACTAGGTAAGTGTTAATGATCCTCTATCCAATTTATGGAGTTGGGCAGTGAGGATTTAATGTGTTGGCTTACCTAATGAAAATTTCATAGATAGTTCAGATTGTCTCCTCTTATCCTTGCATCGGTATTTACACTTTTTTATTAGAAATTTTATATCGAGTTTAACACTTCTTCTCTTCTCCTCTCGTCAACCTACAAATTAAACATAAAAATTAGTTAAATACGAAATAATTTTCATAAACCACTAAAACTTAAATAAGTGAAATTCGAAAAAAATGCAATATAAACATGCAAAACTAATCACAAAATGAAAATAAAATTTTTCATTCATAGACATGCATCAAACAACCCCAAGCTTCAATATTACTCATCCTAAAATAACACAAAATCCAAAAGACTTTTAAAATAAATACATTCAAACAATGCAAACATCATATTCTTGCATCATGCTTGGACCCCTAACACCTATATGCCAATCTATCCAACTTCAAGAGATCATAGAACATGACTTTCCATATCATCATCCCCATATTCACTTCATAACACAACCTCCTCATCACAATCCCCAATACCACACATGTTGAAAGATTTATATTTGGCAGATGGAAGGTAAGAAGATGCAAGAAGTGTAGAAGAGGGTTTGGATTATGTGAAAAACTTGGATTTACAGTTAAGTGGATCAGGTTATTCCTTTAATTCATTACACCTAAATAATTACATTAAAAGAGAATTCATGGAAATTTTACAAATATGATTCACTAATCAATAGGAGGAGTGACATTCTTGATCCCTGTTACTCCATGCAACACCTATCCTTCTTTCCTTATAACATGATGCTAATGTTTTTTACCAACAAAGGATGATTCTAACCATTATCATGTTTTTAGAATGATAGTTAACTCAAAAATGTTCTTCAAGGCAAACATTAAGTTAAATCAAATTGACTAGATAATGTCTTCAACTAACATTGCAAGAACTAAGATCTAAAATTAGAATAGTTTTGAGCTACATGCAATGCAAGTATTAAAATGCAAAGAATACATGAAAATCTAACATGCAAAGATAAAAACAATAATATAAAATTGTTGAGCGAGATATTTACCACCAAACCTCCACCTCGAGCATAGAAATTTGCTAGTCAATGAGCAAAATTTCAAACCAAGATGGAGGGCAAGAAATCCTCAATGCCTATCCATGTGGTCCTAGCAACTGGAAGAAGGTCTTGTTGAAAGGAATAAGATTAAGGGATGGAACCTTGAACATGAGATTTTCATGACAAAATGTGTGATCGGGTGGCTATGGTAACTCAAAGGTACCTTCAAAATGTTTGTACTAGTATTGTCTTTAACCCCATAATGTATCTAGTGTGATCCACCAATAGTCCTCCATTAGTTGAGGTAGTGTAATACATGTGTGTGGATTTGTAAGAATTGGCATGAAGTAGAAGTGATGCCTATCTAGTGGCCTCAAGTTATGCTCTTAAATAAAGACTAGAGGTGTAATACTTTCTTTTTAGCTAAGTATTTTCTAAATCAACACTTAATTTGATAGTTTTACTAAATTAGGTGGAAGATCAAGATGTCAATTTTTCTCATATCCTGAATGTGCATGTAGAAGACTTAACTCTCACATAAGTGGAAACATCTCAAATGCAGAACTAGTCAGATAAATATTTTTATGAAATTGTGCATCCTCATCCAGTTGGGGTATACCTCATAATCTTAAAAGACTATATATAAAATTGAAATTGGTTTTTAATCTTCAAGAATAGAAACAATCATGACCACTTGACCATTATAAACATCTGGATCTAGGACTGCAATAGGGAAGGGTGGTAGAATGTCAAACTGTTGCAATAATTATGATGTCATTTGAGCCACTTAAACCTATACAAGTTTGTTCATGGTATCCTAGTCAACTAACATCTTTGAAACAACATCTATCCCCTAACTCATAGACAAATATAGCTAACTATATCCCTATATATATGTTTCCTAAGCTACCTAAATTCCCCCCTAAGTGGCAGCCATGAAATCCCTAAGAAGTATGTCTGTCTCTGAATTATCAGCTTGATCCACCTTGTGTTGTCATCTTTGACTCATCTTTTTCATATGATTTCTTGAAAATTTGATAAATTAGCTATCAATCTCTAGAAATAATTGTCCCAATGAATGAAGATATATGATTGTTTTTTTAAATAGGAAACAATAATTTATGAAAGTCTACGACATATTAACAACTTAAAACATAAGAAGGATAAAAAAGTTATAGAACAAACAAAAAATTATAAAGACAAACTAATACTTAGAAGAATAAACGAAGGAGTTAAATGAAATTAAAAATTTCAAAACTCATCTATGAAAGAATTAAAAACTAACCTTATTGTGACAAACAAAAATTGAAATGTCCCTTGTTCCTAGAAAGAACACCAAAATTTGATGTGGTTATTTTCTTACACTCAAATTCAGTGGGACATGAAAATCCTAGATTTTACCAAAACAATAACATGACACACACCACCAACAAGCAGATGACTCTTATTGCAGTATAGTTAAGGAATGAACACAAAGGATGGTTTTTTTGGAACACAATCATTAGTTACACTACATCTTCAGTATTAGCTTCCACATCTTCCTATCCCTTGCTCTCTATTATGTAAATCTCCATTGACGCGGTTGGGCATGTTCTAAAGATATCCTCCATATTTGATTGTTTTCATGGAGCTTTGCCACTCTATCCTCCAAGGCATTTGACTTCCTACTTCAGTACATCAAACTCACTCCCTGAATCGATCCCAACTCTTCTCTCACCTTATGAACTAGTAGCTTATAGATAATTGGGGATCCTGTACTCCCTAGGATGTAGTTTATAGAGGTTTTAGAGTCTATCTGAATAATAAATTGCCTTTTTGGCAAATTCTGAGACATTTTATTGCCAAGTATAATAGCGTTTAGCCCCCAATCAAGAACATCAACTGCAAAAAATTTCCTTTCCCCTCCTGTGATCCATCCTCCATGGGAAGAGTGGATTACATAGCTCAGACTAAGCACCTTTTTGTTCTTGTCCACTTTTGTGTCCACAAACACTAGTGTGTCAAACAATAGGGATAATAGTTGAGGCATTGTGAGCCTGTGTTCTTCATTAATCCTCCCAATAGGTAGGTACTTATTTATCCTCTGAATATATGTGTGCAAAGCTCAAATCCTTCCATAATATCATTGTTTTTTTCTTCTCTATAACTCGGGATCTAATCCCATAGAGATAATAAATTTGACTCATAGAAATTCAATGGGATAAATTACACCCTCCTCATTTCACTCCTTCCAAAAAATCCAGCAGATCACAGAAATTTTTTCCTTCCAACCATCCCTATACTTGAAGTTCCTTGTGTTTGCACTAATCCACATATGTATAGATCAATCATCATAACATTTTAGGACATGAGATGGGTTCAAGGCCCACCACACAACTTTGTAGAGTTTGTAGTCTCAGACTACATGTAAACATGACCCGACCTCCTCGTCACTCATGGGGCAGTTTGGGTTGTTGGCCATCTGCCATTTGCATCTTAGTTGATTCATCATTAGCGTGTTATGTCGTAAGCACCACATAAAACACATTATTCATTGTGGTAATATGTTGTGCCACACCACACTACAATTACCCTCTACATGACATGTTGTCCCTTCAAAAACTTTTGATATGCTGATTTCATGGAGAAGTTCCCATTTTTCTACAATTTCCAATGGAATCTATCTTCACCATAGTCTATCTTGGGTGGCAGCATATTAAGAATTTCAAACACAATCTTTTCATCAAATCAGTCTCGTAGGTACCTCATATCCTATCCGTCATCAGTAACTATAGATGCCACCTTCATGACCTCTAGTTCTAATGAGACTACTTTTTATGGTAGGAGTACTAGCCTAGCCTTCGAGCTGACCAATTCATCCTTCCACATGTTTGTGGAAAGATCATTCATCATTGCTCTCGAAGCAAGGCTCTTTACTATATTTAATTGTTGATGGATACTCCACTAGAGGCTAGTTCCACTTTGTGTATAACCCTTTACATTCTTATACTTGTAGTCCTTGGACTTCTTCTACCTGACATTCTTCTCATTAAAGAATTCCCATGAGTATTCATGATCAAAGCGTCATTATACTCTCTAGAAGAGTAATTTTCTAAACCCCATTTATCCATTAGTGCGATAACTTTCTTCCATGACACCAGACTCGGTTCCTACCTATCTCCACTCACACTCCAAATGAAATTTCATATTAACTTGTCGATTCTATCACACACGAATGATGAAAACCTTGTTGATTACATGACATAAGAAGTAGAGGCATTAACCACTAACTTTTCTAGTGATAATGTTCGATGTGTCCATCCATTTTCTGTCATAAGTATGTTACTGACCAGGCCTGCATAAAGTTCCTTGGAGTTCCATCTGTGTACCAAAGGTACTCCCAAGATGTCTGCCTAAATTGTTTTTCTCATTGATGCTTGTACTCCTACATATTCAATGACATATATATATCAGAGTACCCTTTAAGAAGAAAATGCATGCTTTTTCTTTAGATAATTCTTGTCTTGATGCTGATTCAAATTCCTTGAGGCTTTCCCTATTGTGTCAAAGATTCTCCAAACATCATAGTGTCATATGCAAAACAAAGGTGACTGGTATCAAATTTCTTCCTTGTGAGTGTAGTCGAATGCCAACTCTTTCCCTATACCCTCATGGATATTGATTGACTAAGACTTGCTAGGCATAAGACAAAGATACAAGGAGACAACATATCTCCTTACTTGACTCCTTGCATTGGTTTGAAATTGGATAACAACTCCCCTAGGATCCATGACTTCCCTATGGTGATTACCTGCATTGTAATAGCTACAATATTAGTTGGAATAGTAATGCTTTGCAAAGTATCCACAATGAAGTCCCAACTCATCCGATCATAAGCTTTTGATAGATGCATTTTAATTGCAATACTATGCTTCTTAGGAATGGACATCTCCATGCAGTGTATAATTTCCCGAGTAAGTATAATATTATTAGTGATTCAGCATCCTAGTATAGAGCTCAATTGTGTTGGTGAGATCCACTGATCTAGAAAAGGTTATAATCTGGCCACAATAATCTTAGACAAAAACTTCACACATACATTATTTAAGGAAATTGGTCTTAGATGATTACATGTCTCCAGTTGAGAATACTTTGGGATGAACACAATAGTGGATTCAATAGAGTCATTCTCCAGATTACCACATTAAAAAGGTGTATGTATGAATTTAACTACATCTTCCTTTACATATTTCCAGTTAATTTGCAGAAATTTCACATTGATTCCATCTAGTCTTGGTGCTTTTGGGGTGCCATTGATTTTAGACATTGATGTATCTCCTCCAATTCTAGTTTGAGCCCAATATTTGATGCATGGTGGATCTCCAACCTTGGCCCAGGGTAACTTCCACATTTAGGAACCCATAATATATTATAGTTGTCTGCAAACAACTTGTGAAAATAGTTTATAACATGTAATTTTAGTTCTTCTGGATCCTTCATGCACTGCTCACCTTGACCTTTCAATAATACAATTTTATTTTGATGTCTCCTCATGTTCACATAGGAGTGGAAAAACATTGTATTACCATGTCCTAACTAAAGTCATTCACAATGCACCCTTTATTGACATTACTTCTCCTCCCCTCTCAAAATTTCTTTAGTTCAAGTTGTAATTCAATTATCATGTTCTCCATATCAGTACGATAACAGATATATAGCTCTTTTTGAGCTAGTAGTAGTCGAACCTACAAGGCACACTTCCTTCAAACTAGGTACTTTCCTTTCTCTTATATCCCACTAGGAGGCTAAAGGAAATTATAAGTCGTACCTCCTAAACAATTACCAAATGCCAACTATGTTGGATCAGTGAATTGAAGATTTCCCTATCCTACCAATGGGCCGAAGTTTTGTGTCTCTTCACTATCTTGGATGGCTCCCTGACTAGCAAGATCAACACCGTTGCATGGTCTGATTTCACCCTTTCCACCACCTCAATTTTATATGTATTTGTTTGGTTCAACTATTCTGTGTTTCCCAGTGCTCAATCTAGTTACATCTATAGAAAACCACACTTAAAGGTCATAAGAGGCCCATTCATTGTAAGTTCAGTCAACCCAAAATCAAAGATGACATTTTCAAAGTCACAAAAGCTTCCAATATTAAGCCTCTTCCCACCCATCATTTCACTGGGGTTAAGGTATGCATTAAAATCCCTGACCGTAATCCAGGGAAGATGTATACTTGGTGCCAATTTTTGTAGTTGATCCCACAAATTGTCTACCAGACCGAATTGTACTACCATACACCACAATGAGTTCTTTGTATTTGTCAACCCGACAATGAATGAACTATATATGACTTAGTAGGATATCCATCGTTTGTCTCTCGCCCTTCCATAACAGCGACACCCCTCCAGAGAAGCATAACTCTTCCACTTTGTGTGAGTTGGAGAATCCCAACCCTTTAAAGATTCCCTCTGCAACAACCCCACTTGTGCATGGTTCAACAATAGCCATAATTGTAACACCATACTTACTTACTAATTCCTTGATTTAAGAACACGATTGTTTTAGTCTAATTATTACAAAGTAATTTTAAAGGGTATAATGTTACTTTTTTGTTAATTAAATAAATTAACAAAGTAAGAAATGAAACCAAATTATGAAAGAAATGGTTGTTTAAAGTAATAAAATTACTAGCATGACATGTCACCACTACCTGTGTATCTTCTCTCTCACATTGCATCACTCAAACACATTATTAGTTGATTGGGTCCAAGGAAATTTCATATACTTTTGGAATATTGAATTTGTAAGGATATGTTTCCTTGTAGGCTCAACTTCTTGTTACTTATGCATACCAAAATGGTTTCCTAGTATAACACCCTCCTACGATCATATCTAGGGTTCAACAGAGATTAATTGTTATTCTGATCCTATGTTTCAATGTTTCTATGACTAGGGTTGCAATAGAAACACAAGATGGGTAATAATACATATAACATATATTAATTGGTTAATTTAAAATCCAAATGTTCAAGAAAGTTGTAATTTGCTATGAAATATGATGGTATAGGAAGTTGGGCTCATCCTTGTGTCCTGACAAAGAATCTACTCTCTAATAATGTTCATGATACAAGGAAAAAAGAGAGGAAGAACAAGAAATCATTGTTATTATATAGGTGTAGAGACGAGGCTCTGTGGTGTGTGAAACCACCCTCCAAACATCACATGCAATGTGTATCCACATTCTCTAACGGAGAACATCTCCAAATCAAGCCATAAATGTTTGTACTTGTCTTTCGTCATGATGGATAGGGTTTGGTATGGGGTGTGTATGTAATTACATTCTTTTTCTGATGTCCCTCTATTATTTTAATAGCATGCCCGAGGCTTTCAAGTCAATTTTACATAATCTAACAGCTGTTAGCAGTTTGCTTTAGATTTGTAGAGCTGGTGGAACAAGCAACTTAAAGACAAGTCATATGATTGAAAATGGTCACAAATGTACGCCCTATGTGCATAATTGTAGTATACATCTAAAAACATTTGAATCAACCAAGTTTAGTGTCGTATGTAATATTTAGAGCCATTTAACTAACTATATACACTTTATCGACCCTCTCTTTATTTGATAGAGTTGGAGATAAGGATTTAGCATTTTAGCTTACTTAATAGGAATACAATATATCATTATTGACTTATAATATTCTTCTTGAGTTTATGTATTGACTTATTTATTGGATTTTTGTAGAGAGTTTATGACTTTTACTCTTCTCCTTGCATCAACCTACAAACTAAACATAAAACATAACCCAAAAGTTTTTCAAAACTACTAAAAAATAAAACATGTGAAACCCACAGTTAAATGCAATATAGATATAGAAAATTAATTTAAAAATACAACTAAAAATATCATGTATAGACAATCATGAATTGCTCAAGGGTATGGATAGGTATTGTGCATAAATGGAATGTGATATGGGGAATTACCGCCACCTATGCACATCTTTATAGACTAGGTTGGAAGGTCACCCATATTTTATCCCATTTTGGGACCCCGTGTCACATTGGATCAACTTTTATGGAATGTCTTCCATGCACCGAAATGAAGAAGTTACCTCCACATATGCATCACTAGAAGGCTTCCCACCTTTATTAGTCTTAGAAATTGAGGGATTTACAATACCCCACTCTATTTCCTGCATAAATAAAGAATGAGCCATACAGTGATCTCAATGTTTCATTCTATTATATGAGGTATTTGTGGTGTGAATCCTCTTTAAAGTTTGGTTGGGGATGCAGCCTCCCTACATCTCAGGATGAGATCTTGATGTGGATCCTACATAAAACATGGAATGACTATTCTGTGTGATGCTCTGGGGGATTTTTCATTACTTCCATATGCTTTCTTGTATGACATGAGAGAAATAGTAGGATACACAATTCAAGGGAAAAGTTTAATTTTGATATCTTTAAGGATATTGTATATAGAATCAATCATGTGCATAAGGTCAGATCTCACCTCTATAAAGGTCACATCGAGTGCTGATATGATAATGGGTTTTCTGTAGTGCTACCTCCATTGTAAATTGGGGTTTGGTAGCTTATACCAGTAGTTTATCAGATTTTTGCTTCCCTATACTTTTTTTATTATTGAATTTGATGGATACTATTTTACCTTATCTAGAAAAATACAAACATAGAAATTCTATCATTCATTCACATGAATTACTTCATGTTACTGTATAGTAAAATCTACTTAAGATGAGTAGAATACTTTATTCTATAAATACTCTAAAGTTGTGAATCTAGTGGTACACACTAGGAGGTAGGGTACCTTATAATACTAAGACTTCTTGGAAACTTAGGGTAGGAGAGTAGAAACTATCAAATTTCAAATAGAGTGTAGTGAGGTTGAAGGAGAGTGGGGAACAAAGTTTTCTCCTCCGCAATCTGCTATGTTACATATTTGACAAGGGATTTAGATAAGGAACTCTAGTCCAATCTAGAGTAATAGAAAAACCATGAGGGGGTCTCTCTTACAAGGTGGTTTCTGAGTTTCATGCTAGAATTGTAACAAGGTCAAGGGGTCTATATTTTTATACAAAACAACATGACAACCCTTCATGGTTGAGGGCTAAACAAGGTTATATAGGGTGATGGGGTATTAATTGGATTGGTGTGAGGCATTAGTGGATATGATAAGAACCCCATGGGTAAGTTTCTAAAGACTAGATCATTCCTAGGATGTTTTGGTAATGGTCTTTCTATGTTGAAAGCCAATGATGACCTAGATTCTTTCTTATGTAGACGGGTTTGAGAAGCATAAGGACTGATTATGGGGAAGTTGTGTGAAGTTTAATGAGGTTTCTAATAGTTGTGAGGAATTCTTCCAACATTTAATGGTGGTGACATGCATTTTCTTGATCATAAGAAAAGTACCCATGGTAGTTCCTCCCTAGGATCTAGGAGGAAGATACATTGTGATGGTTGGGGATGAAACTTTATGGATAGGTTAGATAGGGGTTTTTGGGTTCAATGGTAGATAAGGGAGTTATTATGAAATTACTTTGTTCTCCTATAAGTCATTAAATGTACTAATAAATGAAAATAAATTCTATTTTCTTTAACTGCCCATTTATAAATCTTTGATGAACTTTTAAACAAGTAATATTTTCTATTGAATGAAATTGTACTGACCTCTCATCTTATGATTGTTAGAAGGGTAACTTAACTACTCTCAAAGTAATCAAAACATTTATATCACTTTGTATAATTACTTTTCACCATTAATTAGAGAGCCATTGGTCCCACATCAAGAATATTTCATCCATGCAAAGTCTAAATTATATGCTGGACTCAAATAGATGTAATTGCACTTAATTATATATAACTCAATGACTAGAATAAAATGTTCCCTCAAATGAGATAGATAAAAGGGTCCAGTCACATAAATTAAAATAAAGAATACAAATATCAAGGAACATCATGATTGATTAAAATAATCAAATGATTATTTTTATGAATGATTGTTATGTAACTAAGCTCAAGTTAAGAAATGTTATGGAAGAAGAACTATTAAGAAGGAATGAAAATTAGTTTGAGTCTCAATAAATTAATTGAGGGAAAACCTAGAATTTATTATCCTTTGAAGGAATTCTAAGAAACTATCTAGAGTTTAGTGTGGTCTAGAAGACCTCAACAAAGGTCTTGCAATCTACAATAGTTGGAGGTGGTTCGATGGAGATCCTCACAATGCTTAAAGTATCTTACTTGATGCCCCAAGGAGGCTTAGTACCTAGTAATGCAGTTCATAAGCATGTTCAAGATTTTGTTTTCAATCACTATTAGGGATAGAAAGGTAGATGAGAGCACTCAGGCAAAACGGATTTATAAATGGATTGGGGATGCATAGTGGGTGGTGAAAAAGGGATTTCAATGTTTAGTTCAAGGATAGGGGTTTGGTGTTGAAGTTGTTGTATATCAATATAATGGGGTTCAAAGATATAACATTTAATTAAATATAGTCAATTAGGGGATTTTGAGGAGATAATTCACTTCTGAATATGAGTTAGTCAATAGCTTTGACTAAGAATGGTCAGGTATAGGATAAAGGTTGAAAGTCTTATACGGTTCTTATAGAGACATTGTATTCATTATTCTCAATCCAGATTCAGTTAGATACACTATTAACTTTTCATTGTTCTTTTTAGATTGGATTGAGAATCTATTATATTTTAAAGGCATCTGATATTTGTACGCATATATTCCGTACAATATACCATTAGGATGCCATGTGCTACCTATGTTCATTATTAATACATGTTCTACAACTGTAGTTAGCCTCAATAAAGGCTAAATGAGGAGGTTTTGTTGTAGGTTCATAGAAATTCATAAACCTTTGTCATTCTATTTCTATCATAAATCCTCACAGAAACTTCTTTGGAAAATTTGTACCTATCTACACACAACATTAGCACCAGGTGAAGTGCTAAAGATCCAAGGGGTTTCAACAAAGTGGTGCTTGGTTTTGTAGAACAAAAAGGAAGAGTTTCCACACTTCTCACTGATTAGTTAGTTTTGCTATGTCATTTCTAAGATATATTGAGCAATGTGAAAATAAACATTTTTGACATTGGATATTTCACTAGAAAGTATTTGGGAATAGTTGGCACCATCATCAATAGACAAGTCAATATAACTATGTTTGCGGATAACTACACCGCATTTTACATCACATAACTGCACCAAATCATTATGATCAGGACATATTTTTCAAATTTTAAAACTATCATGCATGGTGAGGTTATATTTATAGAGAAAATATCATGGATAATAACTGCACCACAAATAATTTGTTTTAAATATATAATCAAATGAAGAGTATTCCCTAATCATATTGTTTGTTGTTTGTTGTTTGTTCTTGTTCTCACATACATAGATAGATCTCTATTTTCAAATTTCACTTCATGTATAGAGGAAGTAGTAACTTTCATATTTTGCAATTATCGCCCACATGTTTGTCCTATCTTTACAACAAGTAGATATACATATGTCTAAATATACTTTACTTTTATATATTTTGTAATTAATATCTACTTATGTATTTTCACAAACATATATAGTCATTTGTATAATGGCGATAGAGATAACTGGCTTAAAAAATTATATAACACATTATATTTATTTTTTATTGGTATGCCATATAGATCTCAAATAGAATTTGAACAAACATTACAAAAGGGGATCAATAATTAATGTGATAATTGGTTTCACTACTAAAATACAATAGTATTTTTGTCAAAAAGATTTACTGATTAGAGGAGATAAAATCGAGTTAATAAAACTAAATAAAGCTGAAAAGAATATGGGAAGATAGAATACAATGTGTGTGTCACGAAGACATAATTTCATCCATTATAATTAATCATCTTTCTTCATAGTCAAATAATATATTCTACCACGCTTGTATATTAATAATTTTAGCTTCCCCCTCTCTTATAGAGAAAAATCACTATACTTAGTTTTAAATATTATCTACTTATATCTCAATAAAAAAAATATATTAAAAAATAGCTTACAATTTTGCAAATTAGGTTGATAACATAACATGAAAAAAATTGAGGAGCTATTTTGAAAACAATTATTTTGTTTAAAAAAGAAAGAATGGGTATTACTAGAAGGAGGCTTAATGATACATTTCAAGGACGATAGTATTTGAACTTTGAATGAGAAAGAATGTGTAATTCAAAATTGTTGTATTTGTATTAACTCTTTACAAATGTTCATTCACATAAGAAGCAATAGTCATTTTTGTTATTTAACATGAACAAAATATAGTTCTTTCAGATTTTTTTCATTGTGTACAATTTCATAAATTTCATGTATAAAGATATTATGACTAATAGTAATTTTTTCATGATCGTGTGCTATGGTGTGGTGTAGTTAACTATGCCTTTTAACAGTGTGGATATAATTTCTTGTGTTAAAAATCACAGTAGATATGGTGTTTGGTTTTTCTTATTAGTTTTGTTATGGATTTCATAACAACAGTAACATATCCACACCAGTACCATCCCTAAATACATGTATTGACAATCATATACATGGATTGAGAATGATCATTGACAAAGTGTTGAAGGATTGCATTGTCATAATAACAAGAAAGCGTGATATAATACTATATATTAATCTTGTTCTTGGGAAAAATATTATCAACAGTAATAGTGTTAATGCTCTTCAATTTGTCTTTAGTCAGCATGCTAAGAAGGATTTTTTGGATAAAATATGAATTGATGTCACAAGTAATGTTGATAGAGGACAAGTATCATGATTCGAACTTATTTCAAAGGTAATGCATAGCTCATCAATATTGGTTATCTGATATTTTTTTGTAGTTTGTGATACGATAGCCAAAATGGAGAAGAAGAGCAGATACAAAATCTTCTAGTTTTCTACATATGATTTTGGAAAAGCACACATTTTAAGATAAGATACTTCATATGATAACTTTTAGTGGTGTGCACAATTGTAGCTGAATTCATTATTTCCTTGGTAGAAAGGTGGACCAAACAATATACAAGGATCATTAAGTAATTTTTTGAAAAAGATCTCAACACTCCTCAAAGTTGATAGCAACATGAATATGAATGAAGTCAATAAATAAAACAAAAATAGAAGGAAAAAATGGTGGAACCCTAAAGGATAAAAGAACTCAACATTACATTATATAATTGTCAAGCACATAACCGACATCCCAAATTTTTTTAGGGATGGCAGAGGGATTTCTTATTCATCTTGCCCCTCTCCTACAAGCTAAATCAATATGAAAATTACAACATTCACAAGGATCAAAAGAACTAAATATGGTAGTACTACTACGTGTTACATGACTCTAGATTGATTATATCAAATAGGTTACTTGGTAGACTTCTATAGACATAGAACCCACTTTGGGTTTTTTGAATGGTCTTGGTTAATAGGTCTGTATCTTTGTTTACCTCTCTTGGGATACTCTCTCTTATATATATATGTATATATATAGGTATATATATGTCTATATATATGTATATATATGTATATGTATATATATATGTATATATATGTATATATATACAAATATATGTATATATATATGTATATATGTAAATAGATGTATATGTATAAATATATGTATATATATATATATATATATATATATATATATATATATATATATATATATATATATATATATATATATATATATATATATATATATATGTGTGTGTGTGTGTGTGTGTGTGTATGTATATATTTGTATATATACGTATATATGTATATGTGTATATGTATATGTATATATGTATTTGTATATATATATATATATATATATATATATATATATATGTATATATGTATATGCATATATATGTATATGTGTATATATGTATATGTGTATATATGTATATGTATATATATATATATATATATATATATATATACATACATATACATATATATATATATATATATATATACATATATATAGATACATACATACATATACAAATACATACATATATATAGTATGTATTGAATGCCCACGTGGGTAGCCAAGTTAATTACCTATGTATTGAGTAGTGGTGGCATGAGTTGTAATTAAATTAAAATCAATCACAAATGCATGGTAGAAGCGACATCTATTGTAATTATCCAGATTTCATTTACCCATGTATGGAGTAGCGGTGGGAACTTTTGTAATTCAACATAACTCAATTGCGTAGGCATGGAACATTGTAGCATACTTTTTTAATTCAAAATTTGTTGTTAGTGCATTGGTGTGAGGCCACTATTTGTAACTAGACAGGGTATATATACCAAGTGCAATTATTTAATTGATTATGCTAGTGGATCGAACGTACATAATGTGGATATAACATGTGATACAGCCAGATTGTATTACAAGACATCATCCGTGGTTACATTTTTATCATTCTCATTACAATTATTTTATTCAAATTACATAATGTTCCTTCCTATTATAACTTATTTTGTACTAAAGTTCATTCTCTTAGATAGAGAATTTGATAGATCTAGAATGTAATACCGAATGTCATCCTTAATTACAACTTTTTCACTCTCATTATGGATTCTTAGTTCTTGTTACAAAATGCTCTTTCTTACTATAATTTTTATGTTTTGAAGTTTATTCTCTTAGACATATATATATATATATATATATATATATATAGTATGTATGTATATATAGAGTATGTATGTATATATTGAGTCTCAATAACTTAATTGAGGGAAAACCTAGAATTTATTATCCTTTGAAGGAATTCTAAGAAACTATCTAGAGTTTAGTGTGGTCTAGAAGACCTCAACAAAGGTCTTGCAATCTACAATAGTTGGAGGTGGTTCGATGGAGATCCTCACAATGCTTAAAGTATCTTACTTGATGCCCCAAGGAGGCTTAGTACCTAGTAATGCAGTTCATAAGCATGTTCAAGATTTTGTTTTCAATCACTCTTAGGGATAGAAAGGTAGATGAGAGCACTCAGGCAAAAGGGATTTATAAATGGATTGGGGATGCATAGTGTGTGGTGAAAAAGGGATTTCAATGTTTAGTTCAAGGATAGGGGTTTGATGTTGAAGTTGTTGTATATCAATATAATGGGGTTCAAAGATATAACATTTAATTAAATATAGTCAATTAGGGGATTTTGAGGAGATAATTCACTTCTGAATATGAGTTAGTCAATAGTTTTGACTAAGAATGGCCAGGTATAGGATAAAGGTTGAAAGTCTTATACGGTTCTTATAGAGACATTGTATTCATTATTCTCAATCCAGATTCAGTTAGATACACTATTAACTTTTCATTGTTCTTTTTAGATTGGATTGTGAATCTATTATATTTTAAAGGCATCTGATATTTGTACGCATATATTCCGTACAATATACCATTAGGATGCCATGTGCTACCTATGTTCATTATTAATACATGTTCTACAACTGTAGTTAGCCTCAATAAAGGCTAAATGAGGAGGTTTTGTTGTAGGTTCATAGAAATTCATAAACCTTTGTCACTCTATTTCTATCATAAATCCTCACAGAAACTTCTTTGGAAAATTTGTACCTATCTACACACAACATTAGCACCAGGTGAAGTGCTAAAGATCCAAGGGGTTTCAACAAAGTGGTGCTTGGTTGTGTAGAACAAAAAGGAAGAGTTTCCACACTTCTCACTGATTAGTTAGTTTTGCTATGTCATTTCTAAGATATATTGAGAAATGTGCAAAATAAACATTTTTGACATTGGATCTTTCACTAGAAAGTATTTGGGAATAGTTGGCACCATCATCAATAGACAAGTCAATATAACTATGTTTACGGATAACTACACCACATTTTACATCACATAACTGCACCAAATCATTATGATCAGGACATATTTTTCAAATTTTAAAACTATCATGCATGGTGAGGTTATATTTATAGAGAAAATATCATGGATAATAACTGCACCACAAATAATTTGTTTTAAATATATAATCAAATGAAGAGTATTTACTAATCATATTGTTTGTTGTTTGTTGTTTGTTGTTTGTTCTTGTTCTCATATACATAGATAGATCTCTATTTTCAAATTTCACTTCATGTATAGAGGAAGTAGTAACTTTCATATTTTGCAATTATCGCCCACATGTTTGTCCTATCTTTACAACAAGTAGATATACATATGTCTAAATATACTTTACTTTTATATATTTTGTTATTAATATCTACTTATGTATTTTCACAAACATATATAGTCATTTGTATAATGGCGATAGAGATAACTGGCTTAAAAAATTATATAACACATTATATTTATTTTTTATTGGTATGCCATATAGATCTCAAATAGAATTTGAACAAACATTACAAAAGGGGATCAATAATTAATGTGATAATTGGTTTCACTACTAAAATACAATAGTATTTTTGTCAAAAAGATTTACTGATTAGAGGAGATAAAATCGAGTTAATAAAACTAAATAAAGCTGAAAAGAATATGGGAAGATAGAATACAATGTGTGTGTCACGAAGACATAATTTCATCCATTATAATTAATCATCTTTCTTCATAGTCAAATCATATATTCTACCACGCTTGTATATTAATAATTTTAGCTTCCCCCTCTCTTATAGAGAAAATATCACTATACTTAGTTTTAAATATTATCTACTTATATCTCAATAAAAAAATATATTAAAAAATAGCTTACAATTTTGCAAATTAGGTTGATAACATAACATGAAAAAAATTGAGGAGCTATTTTGAAAACAATTATTTTGTTTAAAAAAGAAAGAATGGGTATTACTAGAAGGAGGCTTAATGATACATTTCAAGGATGATAGTATTTGAACTTTGAATGAGAAAGAATGTGTAATTCAAAATTGTTGTATTTGTATTAACTCTTTACAAATGTTCATTCACATAAGAAACAATAGTCATTTTTGTTATTTAACATGAACAAAATATAGTTCTTTCAGATTTTTTTCATTGTGTACAATTTCATAAATTTCATGTATAAAGATATTATGACTAATAGTAAAATTTTCATGATGTCGTGTGCTATGGTATGGTGTAGTTAACTATGCCTTTTAACAGTGTGGATATAATTTCTTGTGTTAAAAATCACAGTAGATATGGTGTTTGGTTTTTCTTATTAGTTTTGTTATGGATTTCATAACAACAATAACATATCCACACCAGTACCATCCCTAAATACATGTATTGACAGTCATATACATGGATTGAGAATGATCATTGACAAAGTGTTGAAGGATTGCATTGTCATAATAACAAGAAAGCGTGATATAATACTATATATTAATCTTGTTCTTGGGAAAAATATTATCAACAGTAATAGTGTTAATGCTCTTCAATTTGTCCTTAGTCAGCATGCTAAGAAGGATTTTTTGGATAAAATATGAATTGATGTCACAAGTAATGTTGATAGAGGACAAGTATCATGATTCGAACTTATTTCAAAGGTAATGCATAGCTCATCAATATTGGTTATCTGATATTTTTTTGTAGTTTGTGATACGATAGCCAAAATGGAGAAGAAGAGCGGATACAAAATCTTCTAGTTTTCTACATATGATTTTGGAAAAGCACACATTTTAAGATAAGATACTTCATATGATAACTTTTAGTGGTGTGCACAATTGTAGCTGAATTCATTATTTCCTTGGTAGAAAGGTGGACCAAACAATATACAAGGATCATTAAGTAATTTTTTGAAAAAGATCTCAACACTCCTCAAAGTTGATAGCAACATGAATATGAATGAAGTCAAGTAATAAAACAAAAATAGAAGGAAAAAATGGTGGAACCCTAAAGCATAAAAGAACTCAACATTACATTATATAATTGTCAAGCACATAACTGACATCCCAAATTTTTTTAGGGATGGCAGAGGGATTTCTTATTCATCTTGCCCCTCTCCTACAAGCTAAATCAATATGAAAATTACAATTTTCACAAGGATCAAAAGAACTAAATATGGTAGTACTACTACCTGTTGCATGACTCTAGATTGATTATATCAACTAGGTTACTTGGTAGACTTCTATAGACATAGAACCCACTTTGGGTTTTTTGAAGGGTCTTGGTTAATAGGTTTGTATCTTTGTTTACCTCTCTTGGGATACTCTCTCTTATATATATGTATATATATAGGTATATATATGTATATATATATATGTATATATATGTATATGTATATATATGTATATATATGTATATATATATATACAAATATATGTATATATATGTATATATGTAAATAGATGTATATGTATAATATATATATATATATATATATATATATATATATATATATATGTATATGTATATATATGTATATATACATATATATGTATATGTGTATATGTATATGTATATATGTATTTGTATATATATATATATATATATATATATATATATATATATATATATATATATATATATATATATGTATATGTATATATGTATATGCATATATATGTATATGTGTATATATGTATATGCGTATATATGTATATGTATATATATATATATATATATATATATATATATATATATATATATATATATATATATACATACATATACATATATATATACATATATATAGATACATACATATACAAATACATACATATATATATATATATAGTATGTATTGAATGCCCACGCGGGTAGCCAAGTTAATTACCTATGTATTGAGTAGTGGTGGCATGAGTTGTAATTAAATTAAAATCAATCACAACTGCATGGTAGAAGCGACATCTATTGTAATTATCCAGATTTCATTTACGCATGTATGGAGTAGCGGTGGGAGCTTTTGTAATTCAACATAACTCAATTGCGTATGCATGGAACATTGTAGCATACTTTTTTAATTCGAAATTTGTTGTTAGTGCATTGGTGTGAGGCCACTATTTGTAACTAGACAGGGTATATATACCTAGTGCAATTATTTAATTGATTATGCTTGTGGATCGAACGTACATAATGTGGATATAACATGTGATACAACCAGATTGTATTACAAGACATCATCCGTGGTTACATTTTTATCATTCTCATTACAATTATTTTATTCAAATTACATAATGTTCCTTCCTATTATAACTTATTTTGTACTAAAGTTCATTCTCTTAGATAGAGAATTTGATAGATCTAGAATGTAATACCGAATGTCATCCTTAATTACAACTTTTTCACTCTCATTATGGATTCTTAGTTCTTGTTACAAAATGCTCTTTCTTACTATAATTTTTATGTTTTGAAGTTTATTCTCTTAGATATATAAATATATATATATATATATATATATATATAGTATGTATGTATATATAGAGTATGTATTGAATGCCCACGCGGGTAGCCAAGTTAATTACCAGTGTATTGAGTAGCGGTGGCATGAGTTGTAATTAAATTAAAATAAATCACGACTGCATGGTAGCGGCGAAATCTATTGTAATTATCCAGATTTCATTTACGTATGTATGGAGTAGCGATGACAGCTATTGTAATTCAACATAACTCAATTGCGTACGCATGGAACATCGGGGCATCATTTTTTAATTCCAAATTTGTTGCTAGTGCATTGGTGTGAGGCCACTATTTGTAACTAGACAGAGTATATATACCAAGTGATATTATTTAATTGATTACGCTTGTGGATCAAACGTACATAATGTGGATATAAAATGTGATACAACTAGGTTGCATTACAAGACGTCATCCGTGGTTACCTTTTTATCATTCTCATTACAATTATTTTATTCAAATTACATAATGTTCCTTCCTATTACAACTTATTTTGTAGTAAAGTTCATTCTCTTAGATAGAGAATTTGATAGATCTGAACTGTAATACCGAATGTCATCCTTAATTACAATTTTCTCACTCTCATTATGGATTCTTAGTTCTTGTTACAAAATGCTCTTTCTTACTATAATTTTTATGTTTTAAAGTTTATTCTCTTAGATAATAAAATTTCATATACCCAAGTTGTATTACAGAATGTTATCACTAGTTACAACTTTCTCATTTTCATAATGAAATATCTATTCTCATGACAAAATGTTCCTTAGTATTACAAATTTTTGATGTACTGGGGTTCATTCTCCTGGATGTTAGAATTCGAGATTGTATTACATAAGTTATCCTTGGTTATAAATTTTTCCTTTCCATTACGAATTCTTTGTTCTGATTACAAACAGTTTCTTTCTATTACAAAATGATATCTTACTTTACTTGTTATTATAATTCATGTATGATGCTAGAATATCACTTGTTTACTTGCTTCTATTTCTTATTTTGTACTATTTACAAAATGTCAGTTTTAGTTACAATGTGCTCTTTTGTATTACGTTTTTCTCGTACACATTATAGTTTCTCTTTGCTATTTACACTGTTTCATCTCTCCTTACAGAACGGTCTCTTAAACACAAAATATGTACTGAGGTTTATTCTCCTAGATATTAGAATTTGATACATTGAAATAATATTACAATTAGTTATCCTTGGTTACAATTTTTTCATTCCCATTACAAATTCTCTGTTTTGATTACAAATAGTTCCTTTCTTTTACATAATTATATCTTTCTTTACTTGTTATTACAATTCTTGTACAATGCCATAATATCACTTATTTAGTTGCTGCTATTTTTTATTTTGTTCTGATTACAAAACACAAGTTTTAGTTACAATGTGTTCTTTTGTATTACGCTTTTTCCGTACACAATATACTTTCTCTTTACTATTTACAATGCATCATCTCTCTTTATCGAGCGGTCCCTTGAACACAAAATATGTAGACACGAGTTTTACATATAAACAACAATTGATTAAATCTGAAAAGACTATAAATCATATACATATTGTGTACATACACGCTGCATCCATATTGTGTATTAGTATACTACACACATGCATAAATAGAATGAACTATCCTCAGTTTTATTGTTATTTTAAATATATTAAAGGACACCCATTTTTGTCCGATGTGCATGTCGGATGGTAAGTATCCAACACTAATGAGGTTGCAGCCGCTATTTGTACTCCTTGACAAGGCTTGCATTGCTACTCTATGTGTGTTCAATTATTTATTATAATTACTAATCATGCCACCGCTACTCCATGAACGTAAAGCAGCTAGATATATACATAATTACAAAGAGTGCCACCACTTCCATATCAACACTTCACATCATTAATTCGGGAGTTGGGTAACTTCACTTATCTACCCGCGCATGCAGCGAGTAAATAGACATATATATATATATATATATATATATATATATATATATATATGACCCTTCATTCACTACTAATGTGGGAAATGAAGGTTAGTTACATGTGCATCTATTTGGTGATAGGAAGGCATATATTTGTAATGAGATAACCAATGTTGTAATGATATGTCCAAAATTGTAATATAAAGAATCATTTTGTTATAATACGTAAATTTCTATCACAAATATCATGTTTACTATTTTTATAGGGAGAATAAAATTTTCATATTGTATTTATAAGATGAGTATTTATATTGCAATTTTAGTTGTCTCATTATACTTAGGTGGCTTTCTATTACAAAATAGATCCACAGGTAACAAAAGTTAGTTACCCACACATGTAGGGAATATATAACCTATATATACATACACAAATGTACCTATAGATGTATATATATATATATATATATATATATATATATATATATATGTATACACACACACACACATATATATATATGTATACACACACATAGATATATATATATATATATATATATATATATATATATATATATATATATATATATATATATATATATATGAGTCAGGCTAGAATACACTCGAATGTACAGATCGCACGAATACACTCAAGTGTATTTGCATATAAAGACTATTTTTTGCAAAATGTAAATCATTGATCTTCATCGTCATACTATAACTAGGCTACATACAAATTTTGAACCCATTTGGATGAGTGTAAGTCACTCATCCAAGGGAAACAAAATCGACGCGCGAAATTAATTTGAAATGTATAATTTTTGCGGTCTTCATAACATGAGTTATACATATCCAAATGTACTCAAATTTTGCGTATGAGTTGTTCACGAGATGTTTAAGAAGATCAATGGATTAGGTTTTCAAAAAAAATATTGCATCATGAAAAACTACTTGAGTGTATTCTGCTCCGGATACACTCAAGTGTATTCTAGCTTGACTCTCTCTCTCTCTCTCTCTATATATATATATATATATATATGTGGGTATATCTTCGCTACCCATGTGGGTAACTAAGATTCGCTACCCGTGCATCAGTTTTGTAATAAGAAGGCATGCATTTGTAATGGGAAGGTCAAAATTATAATAGATAGGCTCATTTTGTATTACAATGTTGTTACAGTCATAAATATATATTTTACTATTTCCATACGGAGAATACAAACATCATGCCGTATTTATAAAATGAGTCTGTCTTACAAATGCATGCCTTCCTATTAAAAAACTGATGCATGGGTAGCGAATCTTAGTTAGCCGCAATCTTTGATCATGAGATATAGAAATATATCATTCAACAGTTCTGCAATTTTTGCAACTTACCATTGATTAGGAAATACACATTTTCTTTCATCAGATGATCTATGAATATCATATTGCGGTGATTCTTTATGCACATCTGACTAAGGGGTATACTTCACATCTACAAGGTTTGATTATTCAGTGTAATTTTAAAATCATTATAAATGAATATGGGAACATATAAGCTACATGTACACGGGTACACAATTATTGTAGCATATATATATGTATATATATATGTATCTATATATATATATATATATATATATATATATATATATATATATATATATATATATATATATATATACACGGGTACACAATTATTGTAGCATACATATATATGTATATATATATATGTATATATATATATATATATATATATATATATATATATATATATATATATATATATATATATATATATATATATATATATATATATATATATATATATATATATATATATATATATATATATATATATATATATATATATAACAAAGTTTGTGGTGAATGGTCGGTAGAATGTTGGTATAAAGTGGTGTCAGAGTTTTCCACGGAATGTCGGTATGATTGATGGAGTAGGAAGGAATGATTTGTGTTTGGATAAATGATGAAGTGGGTGATTAGAGTGAGTTAGGGTTTGTGTTTAATGGTTAATAGGTTTTTAATTTGTTTATAAAGAAGGGGGATGCTCAAGTAAAACTAATTAGAACTGATTAAATAACAATAGATAACTTATTGATTATCACTGTAGCTGATGGTTGTACTTCGAGAGCGTCCAATGCCAAACCCGTCAAGATCTCTTGATCTAACTTTAGACAAAGCAAAGATCTTTGATTACAATTCAAAGAGGGAAGAACATGCACACACTTGATATTAACAAAATACAAATGGAATTTTTTTTGGCAACTGGAGGGTTTACACTCGAAAATATGTGGAAACCAAGAACACATTACTATACATACAAAATTACAACATAAGTGAAGTGGAGGAAGGATTAAAAGACTTGGAAATTCTCTAAGGAAAATTTTGAACTAAGATACTTCCTACTACAACAACTAAGCTTAACAAGCACATGGAGCTCTTTGGGTGGAAGAGTGTTGTAGCTATCACAACTCTTGCTCTCTTCTTCAACTTCTTTGCCTTTTATAGGAACCTTGGATAGAGTGGACGAAGTTCCTTGGCTTTCCATTTTCTCTCTTCCATTTGTGTCTTTGACAAGTGTTTGTTGATGATATAGTGGCTAAAATTGTGGTGGTTGGCACTTGCTCTTTCAACATTGTGCCCTAGATAAGTGTTTCATGCCTTTCTTGTTGTATGCATGCAATAAAACATTCTTGTCTTCTTCTCCATTTGTTTTTGTAGAGATGTCACTTCCAAGTTTGAGTGACTTCGTGTTTTGTAGATGGAATATTAAGCACATTTTATTAAATATTTTTCTTTTACTTTTACCACATCGTTATTTCTGTTCACTTATTAACTTTTACCAAACTGTTATTTTTTATTTACATTTACTTTTTACCCATTATTTTTACCAAAAGTTTTTTACTGTCCAGTAACTATTTTATCACTTTCTTCCTTTTTTCCATTTTCTCTGATTTCAGATCAATTTGAGTCCTATGGACTATTTCTATTCATAACTTTTGACATTTCTTTAAAGACTAGTATTGCAGTTGATTATCTTCAATATTTGGATTTTCTATTTGAGTTTTTCTTATCAAATCTTGCTTCTGTTGACTAAGAGAATATGTTTTGTTTGTTTTAGTTTGTTGGTTATGTTGGTAACCAGAGACTAGTACTGGAATAAATTTTCCCTTTAAAATGGGATCACTATTAATTTTGTTCCACCATTTGACATGTATTTGCCTTTCTAGAATTGGTGGTACATACTTGGTTTCTTTCTCTCATTTCAATTGTATGATCCATCATATTCCATGGAAAAAGATATATTTTATCATGTTTACATCTTCTTCAATAAGATCTTTGCACATAATATTTTTCCTTTATATTGTGGGCAGTATTTCTCTTATTGCCCTATTTTGTTTTCTAGAATTTATAGAAAAATCAATTCGGAAATTTGGTTTGTAGTGACCATTTTATCGACCATGTTTGACTCACTAGTGTATTTTGAACATATAATTTTTTTTCCCATGCATTTTGATAATCCCAATAAATTAAATATTGGATTTGATAGAAAGCTTTGAATCGTCTTGGAATATTAGGCTTTCCTTCTTTATTCTATTCAGATAACATGATTATTTTATGAAATTTTAATTGAGAAAACCACAAGTTTCTTTTTTTTAGATTTATCTCTATAATTATGAAAAACTTTTTAACTTCTTGTCTCTAAAAGTATTTTTTCATAATATGTTAGATTTTTTCCAGGTAGAGTGGTTATATATTTATATCCTTCAGGAAAATATTTATTTATTAAATAATCAATTTCTTTTGAGAGGTCCTCATTTTCAAGAATAAGTACCTTTTAAAATGATTTTAGGATGATTCAGGAACTCTACACCATTATGAGCTGGTATAGGAGGACTTCCAAGCTACTCATGACAGAGCATATGGGGAGCTATCCAACTTGTAAAACCAGGCTTCCACTGGAGAGTGGGCACATGCAACACAATAGACATATATGATGACAGGTGGATACCATAACTGGGTGGCCCAGTGCAGTGTTATCTCATGCAGGGACCGGTGGACTATAGAAAGGTGTCAAACTTTATCATCAAGGAGATAGGACAATGGGATATACATGCTCTCACGGATGTGTTTCCTCCACACATCAGGTCGATGATAGTAAATATACCCCTTGGTAGGCAGGCTGGGAGTGACACTCATGCTGGGAGAAGGAGAGCGATGGGGTGTACACAGTCAGAAGTGCATATGCGTTCATAAGGATAGGGGAAAAAATCATAGAAGAAGTGGAGGAGGGTGATTGGAGGTGGATTTGGAAGCAAAAATGGTCGCCAAAACTCAAATACTTCATTTGGTAGGTCATGCAAGACATCCTCCCAACACAACACGCCCTTGCCCGGAAGCACATCATAGAGAACGACATTTTCCAAAGGTGCCATACACAACAGGAGGACATAGCCAACACACTATTGAGTTGCCATCATTCCTTACAAGCATGGACGTCAGAGATCTTCTCGTAGCCAGCATGGACATGAGGTAATGCAAGGGAGTTCGTCCGGGATCTACTACGGGAAGATGACCAGCGGAAGATAGATGAGGGAGCCAAACTTATGTGGGTTGTGTGGACAACGAGAAATAAGGCCATATTTGATCAGCGACCAACATACACACCGGCCCTTGCAGCAAGCTTCCTATCCTTGGTGGCGGACAACAGGGCCTACACGGCAGAAGCACTGACGATAACACAACATGGACACCTCCCTGGTGGTACTCCATAAAGCTAAATGTGGATGCTTATGTTCTAAATGACGGATCTGGAGGAGTAGGGGTTGTACTGAGAGATGACAAAGGAGGTATCCAAGGCACGTACCAAGGTATGTTGGACCATACATTCTCACTACTTAGTGCGAAAGGAATGACAGTCTACTCGGACATGGTGTTTGTCTTAGAGCGAGGCATCACAAGCCTACTAGTGGAAACAAATAGTGCCTTACTAGTCCATTCTATCAAGAAGGAAGGTTGGGGGTGAGGATATGAGGACCTCCTAGTACAAAATATTATTAGTCTCTCTATTAAGTTTCTTTCCTTCAATGTTAGCTTTTTAAGAAGGCCAAGCAACGTGGTTTCCCATGCCTTGGCTTCGAACGCCTATCAGCTCGAAGGCTCTCAACATCTATTCGATAACTTTGACGACGATATTGTATGACTCTCTTTTAAAGATATTAATATATAAAAGTGACATGCGCCCTTTATAAAAAAAGGATGATTCTGAGGATGTTTTATTTGATGAATCAACTTTTATTTTTTCTGTATTCTCCTTATCCCTTCTTGTTTGTGTTATTGGGGGAGGACTTTGTTTAGGATCCAATATTGATTTTATTATGCTAGTCATTTTTAAGACTATTTACCTAAAAAAATTCCCTTGATAAGAAATCAGGTAAAAAATTATTTTCTCCTTTTATCAATTCTATACGAAAATCAAATATAGCTAATATTGTTTGCCATCTAGAAAAATATTTACTTTGAGGCAAAAATTTTAACATGTTTTTATAAGACAAATTTAGCTAATTTACAATATAGTCTTAACAAATATTTAATATTTAAAAGATCACCTTGAAATTTTATAATAGAAATGACTATGGCTAATATTTCTTTTTTATAGTTGAATAATTTTTTTTGGTTTCATTCCACACTCCTGAGGTGTATCAAACCAATTGTTCTTTATTATCAATTTGTTTCTTAAGGATTCTCCATATCCTATATTCGATGAATCTGTTTCTACTACTTTATGGGCCTCTGGATCAATGATGTTTAAACATGGTAATATTTGAACTTTTGATTTTATTCTTTGAATACCTTTGATGTGATCTATGGTCCACTTGGTGGGATTTTTTTAGTCTATCTATAAGGAGTTTCCTATCTAGTGCAAAGTTTTCGTAGAAGTCAGATATGTAGTTTAAGAGCCCTAAAAATCTTTGGAGTTGTTTTTCGCCAGGATTTTCTTAGGAAATTTGTTGGCAAAGTCTATAACTCTTATTATAGATGATATAGTTCCCTTTTCTATTTTGTATCCTAGAAACTGAATGCTTATTTGAAATAGTTTCATCTTTTTAGCATAAACTACTAGTCCATTATGTTTTACTATTTGAAAGAATGTGTTTAGGTGTTTCCAATGTTGTTCATAGTCTTTAGAGAAAATAAGTACATCATCCATATAGACTATACTAAAAGAAGTATATGGTTTAAATATATCATTCATTATTTTTTTGGAATTCTGATGGATTGTTTTTAACCTAAAGGGCATAACATTCCATTCATGGTGACCAAAAGGTATTGTGAAGGCATTTTTATATCAATCCTCTTGACTTATTTGTATTTTCCAGAATCCAGATTTCATATCAAATTTTAAGAAGATATTAACACCATGTATTCTTTTTATTCGGTTATGTTTATTAGGAATATGATATCAAATCCATTGGAGTATTTTATTTAGTGGTTTGTATTTAATGACAAGCCTAGGATTCCCTCTTTCAATTTCAGATGCATTTTCTACATAGAAGGTTGTGCAACTCCATGGTGAGGAGCCAGGCCTAATTAATTTATTTATCTCAAGTTCTTTTATTACATTTTTACATATCTCTAAAAGTCTTTTATTCTTTTGGATAGGTCTAGCTTTTGTCGGGATTTTAGTTTCATCAAAATTATTAATGTACGGTAAAGTAACTTCATGTTCCTTTCTATGGAAGAACGCCGAGCGCAATGTCAAGCAAATTTTATTTTTAATTTTTTCATGAAATTTTGTTATTAGTTTTGAAAACTAATAGTTTTGATTTTATTATGAATTCTTTCAGTTTCTATTTCTGTGTTAAGTTTGTTAATGAAGTTTTTTTTGTATTTCATTGAAGTGTTTATTTGTTGTAGAAATGATATTTTCGGTTTATCTTTGAACTTAAAGGTAATCATTTTTCCTTTTATATTAGAATGTACTCCTTTTATATTCACTATAATAGGTAATATTTTATTCAGGAATGGTGTCACTATGATTATATCCTAAGTTATATTTTTGGTGAGCATGCATGTTGTTTTAATACATGTATCTTGTATACAAACATGGGCATTAGGGATTTTATAATTGATTTGTAATTTGTCATTAGTGCATGAATTGACATTGTGTGTGGTTTTTCAAAATATTTGCTTGGTATTAGACCTTCTCTAATGCAGTTTATGCCTTCTCCAAAATCAAATAAAGCTAGTTTCTTAATATTGAAATCTTGTTTAATTTTAATTATAACATCTCCCTTCCATTTTCTTTCTATATATTGTTGGATGCTGTTTAGGGATTTATTTTTAGATTTATCTTTTATGAAATTATATTGACTTATTGAATTTTCAAATGTCTTTTTAGTTTCTTTTAAATCTTTTATTTCTCTTATAATGATTTTTTGTTCTCTTTAAAAGTGTTTAGAGTCAGTTGTTTTTCAGTTACTTTTTTAGTATCATATGAAATATTTTAGTTTGCTCAATATTATTAACTTCAAGAATGAAGTATTGTTCTGTGCTTAATAATTTTACAAAGTACTCTTCATTTTATTTTCATTTGGTTTTAGAGAGATTATTTAATTCATCAAGAATGTTTTTATTATTAAAAATTGAGAAATTTCTTTTTTAATTGTAGATTACTCTTATCTTTAATATTTGGACTGACAAATTCTCAGGGTATTTTCAGGAAGTAATGGTCTAATTTTATTGTCAGACCAAATTAGGTTCATACCATGATGGAACAAGCCTATAGATTTGTATTTAAGTTCTTTGATATATATTTTTCTCTTGCCAACCACGGCTAAAGAGGGTGAAATAGCCTACCACTACAACAAGGAGGCCTCAAACCCTAGACTCCCAAGAAGGAAGACCCCGAACCCTCACCCCTTTAGATAGAAAGAGAGAGACACAAGTATATCCCGACTGCCCCTAACTTGGATATGATGCCATTATATGGTGGAAGCTATGTTTTTTGTGGATGGTCAATAGAGAGTTGGTATAGAGTGGTGTTGGAGTTTTTAACGGACTGTCAGTAATAATGTTGGAGTACGAAGGGCTGATTTGTGTTTGGATAAATAGAGTGGGTGATTAGATCAAATTAGGTTTTGTGATTTAGGGTTAATAGGTGTTTAATTTGTTTAGAAAGAAGGTGGAATGCTCATGTAAAACTAAATTAAACTGATTCAATAACACTAGATAACTTACTGATTCCTGACGTAGATGATGGTTGTACTTCGAGAGTGTTGAATGCCAAAGCACGCCAATATTTTTTCATCTAACTTTACACAAAGCAAGGATCTTGAATTATGATTCAAAGAGGGAAGAACATGGACTTACAATTTATCTTAGCAGAACAGAAATAGAAATTTAATTGGCAACTGAAGGGTATACACTTGAAAATATGTGGAAACTAAGAACACATTACTATATAGACAAAATTACAACTTAAGTGAAGTGGAGGAAGGATTAAAAGACTTGGAAATTATCTAAGGAAGGAGAATTTCAGACTAAGACACTTCCTACTACAAGAACTAAGCTTAACAAGCAAGGGCAGGTCTTTCGGTGGAAGAGTGTTTTAGCTATCACAACTCTTGCTTTCTTATTCAACTTCATTACCTTTTATAGGAACTTTGGATAGAGTGGATGAAGTTCCTTGGCTTTCCATTTTCTCTCTTCCATTTGTGTCCTTGACAAGTGTTTTTTGATTATGTAGTGGCCAAAATTGTTGTCATTTCGACTTTCTCTTTCAACCTTGTGCCTAAGACAAGTGTTTCATGCCTTTCTTGTTGTACGCATACAATGGAATATTCTTGTCTTATTCTCCATTTGTTTTTTTTATAGATATGTCACTTCTATGTTTGTGTGACTTCATTTTCTATACATGGAATCTTATGAAAATTGTATAAAATATTTTGCTTTTAGTTTTACCACAACATTATTTCTATTCACTTTTTATCTTTTACCAGATGATTATTTTTTACTTACTTTTAATTTTTACCCATTAGTTTTTACCAAAACTTTTTATTGCCCAGTAACTATTTTTTCACTTTCTTCCTTCTTTCCATTTTCTTCGATTTTGGATTGATTTGAGTCCTCTGGACTATTTCTATCCATAACGTTTGACATTTTTTGAAAACTAGTAATAGAAGTTGATTATATTCAATATTTGGATTTTTTTATTTGAAATTTTCTTTTCAACTTTTGCTTTCGTTGACTAAATGAAAACATTTTGTTTGTTTTAGTTTCTCTATTATGTTGGTAACCAGAAACTAAAACTGGAATCAATTTTCCCATTAAAATGGGATAATATTTTTTTGAGGTAATTAGAGATCAACTTTTATTCATTCTGCTCTCTAGTGCGGATAGTAAGGTGTTTACATCTACCATCTTGAAGGCCGTAAGACAATCAGGCATAACAGAATGAAAATTATAGGAAACTTCAGAAGCGAGAACTCTTTTCATAATCAAGTCTGTAGAGGAATTATGAGTGTGTGGCACATGATGTAATGTTAACGAATTAATGGACTCTTGTATGGTGCTCGCCAATCGGGCATGTGGTATGAATTTAGTCGGGGCCTTCTGACAGTTGTTGAGGAGTGATAGAGCCTACTTTGAGTCAGAGAGGATGTACACCGAGGTCCACTCCATCTCCTTACAAGTTTGCATACCAAGGAGGCAAGCCTGCACCTCCGCTTCTAGAGTGGATGAGGCTATAGTACAATGGCATTTACCTAACAAAGACTCACCATTAGCTCTGAAAGCATGAATGCCCACCGCTGCATGAGCACTGTGGTGGTTGAAAGCAACATCCACAAAGATGTAGTAGTCTTGTTTTGAGAACTCTCATTCTGTAGGACTGAACTGCAACTTGCTTCCTAGGGGTTCTGTTGGGAATCTAAGAATGGTTTCAGTGCAGTTCTTGATGAAAGAGTACTGGTTGATTGCCCGCATGGGCTTACATTTATGGATGAATTCACATCTGGAAGTCCAAATGTGCCAGCAAGTAACAGCCGTCAAAGTACCTATGGCCTGGAGGTTATCACTTGGCCTGATACAGTACGCAATCCATGCATCTTCATTCAGAGTAAGGTGGTGTTTGTCTATAGGAACAAGGTCCCATACTACTCTGCTGGGGGGCAATCATGGAGTGCATATAAAAGAGAGTCATTGGCATTGTTGCAGATGTTGCAGATATCATCGACGTCAATGTGGCGGCATCGTTTTTCAATGTTTGTGAGAAGAGCTCTGTGTTGGAAGAGCCAAAGGAATATGCGCACACGCTTCGGTAGTTTGGAGGACCAAATAGATTTCTAGTCCCCCAACATCGCCTCCTCCTTATTTTGTCTAATCCATCTGTACGCCGATCTAGAAGAGAATTGTCCTTTGGTTTCCATAGGCCATGCCCAAGAATCTGTGCCGGCGGAGTCCACTGGGGCTGGGGTAGCAGTGATGCCTATCCAGCAATCCTCTGGAATGTATGCGCAGATGATGTCCCACTCCCAGACTCTGTTTCCAATGGCCATGGAGCTGACGGTTAGGTCCTGGAGGTCGGGTGGAATGACCCAATCAGGAAATAATTCCCTAATCGATTTGTTCCCACACCAGCGGTCACTCAAAACATTAGTGCCGTGGCCATCGTTGATAACTCTAGTACTAATCTGCTTGATGTCGCCAAAATGTTTCCGTATGAAGCTCCATGCCGATGATGAAGGGAGATTGGAAAAGGAGTTCCCACAGACATACTTATCAGTCAACACCTTAACCTAGAGCTTTGTAGGTTCATTCATAAAGGCCCAAACGTTCTTCAACATAAGAGCATGATTTTGGTCTCGAGCATCTTTAATACCTAGGCCGCCAAGATCCTTGTGAGTTGACACCTTCCTCCAGGCCACCAGAGAAAGATTCCTCTTGTCTCTGTAGCCATGCCATATAAAGTTTTGGACATGCCTGTTAATATCATCACATAATTGGGGTGATAGCTTGACTGTCTGCATTGTATAGGTGGGAATAGCTTGAATCGTGGACTTAGCAAGAGTAATGCGACCTGCTAAGGATAGATATTTCATGTTCCAGCTATTTAGGCGCTTTTGGATTGATGTGAGAAGGTGGCCATGGGTAGCCTTATTCACTCGATGGTGTAGGATTGGGACGCCTAGGTAATTACCGAGATCCCCGGTCCATCTGAAGCCAAGCTTCCTGCTAATAGCACGAATGTCCGAGTGAGGGGTATTTTTTGAGAAAAAACACCTTGACTTCTTGTTTGAGACTAGTTGGCTCAAAGCTTTGGAGAAACTATCCAGAAGTGTAGAAATTACACTCGCTTGTTTGACTGATGCTTTGCCCATAAGCAAGATGTCATCCGTGAAGAACACATGAGACAGTTTGGTTCCTCCCCTAGAAATAGTAAGAGGTTTCCAGTCACCTACATCAACAACAACATTGATAGCTTGGCTAATCCTTTCCATGCACATGACAAAGATGTAAGGGCTGAGCAGATTGCCTTGACGCACTTCTTGGGTTGTCTGGAAGGTCGGGAGTGGACTGCCTTCCCAAAGTATGGCCGTTGAACCTTGACTGATGATTTGCATAATAAGAGTGCAGAGACTATCAGGCATGCCAGTCCATTTGATGGTGTCATGGATAAAATCCCTATTCATCCTATAAAAAGCTTTGGCAAGGTCGAGCTTAATGCTCATAGTTAGCTTCTGTTACAACCCCAAATTTTGGGTTCATTTGGTGAGAAATGTAATTTCTCATATTAAAGATATTCGAACAAATAATGATATAATTTGCTTCAAATAAATGGATTTCGTTTACAATAGCCTTGATGATTGTGTTGTGGGCTTTATTGGCTATTGGGCCCAAATAACAAGGAAATTCAATTAGTAAAGGGATAATTGAATTTTTATGAAAAGAAATATGTAGAAACCTCTAGAAGGAAAATCCAAAGAGGATTTCGTGACTCTTGGGTTCCTTGGGTACCAAGGAGTCCAAGGTTGCAAAAAGAAAGCAATAAGAAAAGAAAAGATTAATTAAGTATTTCTTTATTAAGAAAATAAATTGAAAATAATGATAAAATGTGGAAAATAAGTGAAAAGAGGTATACTTAAGTTATTCTTGGTGGATTTTCATATCCAAAGGATTCCTAAGGATAAAAGGAATACCAATGAGGAAAATAAAAGACAAATAAAGAGAAATCCTCGAAAGGAAATATTTTAATAAGAAATAAACATGATAATGAGAAATAATGCATGTAGATGCATCTAGAAGGATGAGAATTATCCTTCATGAGGAATTTCGAATTCCTAGGATTTCTTGGGATCCAAGGAGTCCCAATGGATAAGGTAAGAATAGAAGAGAGAAAAAAAAATAGATGCCTCACTCCTTACTAAATTGACAAATTAACAATATTAGTATGATAAAAAGAAAAGAAAAATAATGAATAAGGATTACAATTAAGTACTTCCTAAAAGGGATGGCTTGCCAACGTTATGCAAACTTGAAGGCTCCTCTATCCTATATTCTAAACCTTACGTATATATAAAGGCCATATTCCCTCCCATGTCAGGAAGGGTGCGATGGGCATAAACTCGTTTGATGATGATTGCAATAGCGTGGCAGAGGGATTGCCTCCATGAAGTCTGCTTAAAACCCTACCCAGCCAATCTCAGAAAGCCACCTTCAAGGTGCCATTGTCAGCCATGAGAACGGAGAGACATGTCTCTCCTTCTTCCTCGTAATCTGTAATTGGAAATTCATAGCCTCACCAGTGCCATGGCTGTCGATGCCTCTGCGCCAACCAAGATCCATCTGTCGGCTCTGCTACGCCACTACCATGACCGCCAAGCATGCCTGCAATTTCCAAACTTCTGGTTTCAGACCTCGTGGTCATCTAAACCCTACCTGCAATGTTCCTTCCTCCCAGCGGATGGTGGCGAGTGGAACACCATCATCACGCTTCTCCTCTGGGCCTTGCGGCAATAGGGGGGAGACGAGCCCTGGCGATCAGAGTCGTCACTCGCCATGCCATGGACTCTGGAGGAGACGTCGGTAGTGCTGGACGTCACATGTAGAGCGTCCCTCATGCGAGTGTGAGAGAAAAAGGGGCGGTTTGGAGAAGAATCATGGAACAGGTTGAGCGCGGTGGGGTTCGCCTGAGGGAGGTGGCGGTGGTCGATGGCGTTGTGAGGAATATCAGTGACCGGCGACATCCTGTACGCAAAGTGCACAGGGATCGCGTCGTGAGGAAGGAGAACAGATAGAGTAAAATGACTCTTATACCCCTGCTTGGACGTGCACGACCCAAGGGCGGCCGAGACATTTCCTCCTTCTATGTTGAGTTCTGGTAAATTGATATTAAAGATTTAATGCTGACGTGTCAGTTTCTAATTTGTCAATTAAGTGATAAACTTACAAAAATCATAGAAATTGCTACAATGCTCAGATGAAATAATGTTATATATGAAAATCGATCAGAAAAATGTGATAAATCCAATTAAAGTACTTTCAAAGATTGATTCCGTTTCTAATTGCAAAAGTACAATAAGTTGATTAAAAGTGCATTAAAGTTAGGTTAAAAACCCTATTTGTGATTAAAGGTTGAATCTAGTATGCTTGATGGGTTAATTGAAGTATTAATAACATGTTGAATGATAATGTTAGCTTCGAACCTGATCTAGATGTAAAATTGCATGATTTAGGGGTTTTACCCCATATGAGAATGATTAAGCATTAAGAAACCCTAATTTAGGAGGATATGCATTTTAATGATTTTAATTGTGCAAATCCATGAATAAGACAAAGTTATGTTGTTATAAATCCAATTTGAGTATAAAAGATCATTAATGTGGATATTTTGGGGTTCCTAGTGTATAAAGTGGAATTAATGATACATTAGGGTTTACTGACATAAACGATGAGAATTGTAGCAATTAGGGTTCCTGGAGAATCGAACTATAATTCTTTGTTGAGTTGTCAATTCAAAGAAACCTGAACATGATAATTGGTCTGAATGATCTTGACATGACGTAAAAGGATAAATATAGTAGTTTTAGTGTAAAAGTGACATATTGGACTTAATTAACTTTTAATTTTTCCTATGATGTTGAAATTAGGGTTTGTGGATTAAACGAACATTAAAAGTGATAAATGCATAATGAAAGCTAAAAACCCTAAAGGATGGCCTAGAAATCCTAAAGTAGAATCCAAGTAGATCTTGAGGAGGTTTGGAATAAAACAATGACACTTGGATGTTTTGCATTAATTTCAGGATATTGATGATTGCTTGATTGATTGTTCCTGAATATTATTACTTGGACTTCAAGTTGCTCTGAACAGGTATGTGGTTACGCTTATGAATATCTCGAGATAGATTTTCGAGGTTTTCCAAGATTTTCACGATGACTTGAATAAACTGTTGGATGAGTTTAGTTCATGCAAACTATAATGTGGCTATGACTATCACTAAGGATATATGCCTAGAATCTCAGATCCTGGTTCTCTCTGTGGCATTATAGTTGACCTAGTACATGGCTGCCTATGGGTAAGTCCATCAGGTCAGAGGAAGACCTAGTACATGGCTACCTATTGGGTAGGTCCTTCAGGTCTATGGATGACCTAGTACATGGCTACCTATTGGGTAGGTCCATCAGGTCTATGGATGACTTAGTACATGGATACCATTGAGGTGGGACTATCAAGTCACATTGAGTTAGATATTGGGCTATCTTCGGGTAGTGCCATGCGACTCTATTACCTAAAAGAAAGGTGGTATCCATGTCCACTGCAGGGACAACCCAGAGTTTGAGAATATGTATGGATTGAGTTGTATGGCTTAAAAAGTAATCTTGATTGTTAAATGATTAATTGAATGATTATATTGTTAACATAGTTGAACATTATCTATTTCCTCCACATACCAGCTTCGGCTGACCGTCGTTTTGTTTGTCGGCGATTTAGGTACAAATCTCAAAAGTACAAACAGTAAAGTGACACATTGTGAATTCAAGAATTAAAGAACAAGGAGGAATTAGTTAGAATAGTTTAACTATGGTTAGAAGTTTAGTTTATTCCAAACTTTTCAAAGGTATGCAAAAATTTTATTACCATTATTCAGTATAGTCTGTTAGAATTTAATAATTGTTTTTGGTTATATGTTGAACCTTTGATCCAGAGTTTATGGGTGCGGCTTCAACCTCTTGGTCTCCCTTAATTGGAGGTTACCGAAAGGTGGGTTCGTAACATTTGGTATCAGAGCCTAGGTTCTTCATGTAACCATTAATAATTATTAAATTTTTACACACTCCATAGAACCCAAGGGAGTTATTAGAGGATTATCTGAAAGACAGAGGTGTCTACAAAAGGATCACGATCGGGGGCTGGCAATATTTTCCTCCGCACCGCTAGTCAGAATACGAGGACTCCCAGATCCGTGTGACTGCCTGGCCAAAGTCTTAGGGTATGGATCGAAATAAGATACCTTTAGGACTTTCTCATCTTATTCATCCCTTCTCAACACCAATTCTGTTAAGGACCTTAAGGATTATGGTTTTCTCTCTTCTCCTCACCCTCTTAAGGTATGGGTAAGATTAATAAGGTCGAAGGAATCCTCCACCAAATTAATGAAAAGCATGTAAATAAGATGTCATGGACATAAGCTTAATAGATTAAGCACAAACTAAAGGATAGATACATGCTTAAGTCATATGGCATAAGTTGTCATGTCCTCAGAAGAGACATGAGGCTAGACCTTCTTGTCAGGAGGATAAGTTAGTCTTGGAGATAGAGATGTCCATTACAAGAGGAGACCTGGCACATACTCTGAAGATGATGCTAACCCTAACCCAAAGTGAATGTTAGAGAGGGATGAATTGGACCAGGTGTTTGAAAGGACATGCCTTTGGGATGCCATATGGTCCATGGGTGACCTAGCACCTTTGGCAACCCAACCCTGGGAAGGGTCATGCATGTTAGGGTAAAGGATAGCTCCTTAGATGATGATGTTAGTGAAGGACCTTAGAAACCCTATGGGCACGTGCAAGTAGGGTATAGCTGGCACCTAGGGCACGTCATAGTGCTGACATTAGGATGAAACCCTGGATAAGGAATTATGGTGGAGCATAAAGGGTTATGGATGATCTTGAGCATACAGTTGGATACCCAAAAGTGAACCTAGGGTTTCTGGCCATAGAGCGGAAGTGGTGTACCTATTGCTCATGATGAGAGTTGAGTTTCCATAGATACGAGCATGATACTTTCTATGTTTAGAGGAAAAGGAAAGCCCCTTAAGTTTAAGGCATGTTTGGTGAACCCCTCCCAACTAGGTTGATGATAAAGGAAAGTGTGGTCTTGATCCAGCATCAAGGAAAGAGGACTAGTACGACCTAGCAGGATTCAGTAGGTGATCGGCTTGTGCCTTAATAGCTTGCTAGGGTTAAGTAGGCTCATGTGAATGTAAACTCTAAGAACGTTGGTGACCTTTGTTATCAAAGGGTAGTTTCCTCCCATCCTGGGAGAGGGACCCTTTGGTAGGGAGTTTACCAGTTTGGTTGGTTTTGAGGTAATCTGAGGATGTTTCATAGGATCTTGAGAAGCTAAGTACATGGCATGAACCTATAGACCTATAGATAACTATCTCTATGTGCATGGAGGGAAACGGTATGGGGCTTGACTAAGGAAGGCAGGTTGCCATGATCCCAATGAAGGGATGAAAGTCAACCCATGAATGCAGGAAGAGAGATGATGAATGCTTGGGTAAGGTTCTAGGTTGAACATGTACTATGTTATAATCCTAAGTCTATCCTAGGGTCAGGTAGGGATAAGACTGATGGAAGAAGGAGTTGCCTAATTCCCTAGTTGCACATGACCATAGGGTTGGGAGGTAACAACTATTATTGTCTGAGGGCCATGGGTTAGGAGATTGATCACCTTCATGAACTCATGGTACCAAAGGGCAGATGAATAAGGCACTCTCTAGATGCATAAGGGAAGAGGGATGGCCCCAAAAGTGTCGGCACCCTATAGACCTAGAGGAAACGACCAAGGATTGTGATTGGACCAAGTAGGTTCGAGACTAGTTTTCCATGCAAGTAACTTTGATATCAAGATGAATGTGATGTTAAGACATATGTGGCATGTTTCAACTTAGATTTAAAGGTGTACCGGCTTGGTGAGATGTACCATCTCTACTCTTGGAATAGGAAGAACTCTGTATTTGGACTGCAGCCAAATGCTTATTTCCTCTTATTATGGGAGTGAGAGATAGGATAGTACACATACCATACACCAAGGGTAAAGATGATGTGAGTTGGAACGTAGCTACGCGGTATGAGGATAGAGATGATAACATACCCTTATGGAGTGATTAATGATGCATGGATGGTGTACCAACACTAAGAGTATTAAGGAAATCATCTTGTGAGGATGATTTATCATGAGCTATGTGGATTGTGCAAGTGATGCAAGGTTGAGTTTGATCACCATGAGGATGAGCTCAGAGTTTCTTGATGAAGAAAAACCTAGAGTTGAGATGAGATAATAAGTGGAATACATAGAGGTGTATGTTACCTAACACCTAAGGATAAGAAGTGGTAATGAATGCTCTGGTTGAGATAAAGTGCCTAGCCGGAAGTTAGAAGAGGTTGAGGTTGTTATGCTAACCTTAAGTTGAGAAAAGAGATAAGTTTGGAAAGAAGATGTGTTTTGGCTAACACACAGACGTAACGATAATGATTGGTCAAGTTAGCGGAGGTTTGGTTAGCCAGTCTAGGCCTTGATGCAATAAAAGGATGGTAGTAGAACCTCAGATGCACTTCTTTGAAAAAGAAGATGATAAAACCCCGATGAGAGTAGTTTAGGGTCTTTGAGGAATCGATCTTGAGGAATCATGACATACGAGAGATCATGATTTAAGATCACCATATGTCGTGGTACTAGCAAGATAATAGGTGACAGTAGTACTTTGGATGCCTAAGATGAAGTTGTATGTGGTATGTTGCCATACAAGTCAGGAGGTGAAGGACGAACACCAGTAACCCTGTGCTTTGACTTAGAGGTTAAACGTGTCCCTGAGGGGGAAAGGGAGTTCATAACTATGGATGATGAAGTTTCCTCTAGACCAAAGAAGGTCAGATGCAATATGGGTTATGGTAGATCGCCTCACCTAGATAACATGAGAAAGAAGGGAGTACTGTCAAGAGACAGATTCTATTGATCTACATAAGAGGGAGATAGTTCAACTACACCATGATATGAGTTCAAAAGTTCGTGAGTATGACCTATCAGTTCACTTCCATGAGGTGGAAGTAGAAACACACATAACTCAATGTTGGTACAGTTTATCACCCCTTACTAGTGGTTAGTATGATCCAGACTAGAGGGTCTGATGAGAGCATGTGTGCTTGTTTAGGGTGATATCTAGAGTTTGTTCTTGTCCTATGAAAGATGTGATGATAACCACCATAGCTAGTATCAGGATTCTAAGAAGCTCTGTAAGGGAGGTTGTGTCGGTCACCACTTCAGTAAGGTGATGTTGGTGAAAGGACCCCATGATGATTAGAAAAGGACCACAATGCATGAAGACGAAAGTCACTTTAATCATGCAATGGCTGAAAGGCGCCTAGATACGAAGAGAGTCATGAGCAGATGCAAAGAAGACTAACATGCAGTGCACTATGGGAGAATATAATGTGAGAATTCGACCCCTCTGAGATGCAGCTGAGAAAGCTGAGTCCCCGATACATGGGTCCATTAGAGATGGATGGGTGGAGATGGTTAGGTTTTGACCCTACCCCTCAGGATAGAGTAATGTGGGATGTTTTCCATGTGTCCAATTTAGAGCACTATGTGAGGTACCATGACCATGTGCTGAGCAATGAACCTAGTGATCCCCAAGGGAGGATGAAATGGCCTAAGTCACCTGTGTAGTTTATAGACGCCAGGATGAAAGAACTCAGAGAGAAGAATATGTGATGGTAAAGGTTCTTTGGATGCACCATGAGTATGGTAAATGCACATAGGGGTCAATGATGGACATGGAAAAGTGTTATCCTGAATTGTGTGTTTGCTTGATAGAATTTAGAGGGAAAAATTCCTATAAGAGGGGAAGGATGTTACAACCCCAAATTTTGGGTTCATTTGGTGAGAAATGTAATTTCTCATATTAAAGATATTTGAACAAATAATGATACAATTTTCTTCAAATAAATGGATTTCGTATACAATAGCCTTGATGATTGTGTTGTGGGCTTTATTGTCTATTGGGCCCAAATAACAAGGAAATTCAATTAGTAAAGGGATAATTGAATTTTTAAGAAAAGAAATATGTAGAAACCTCTAGAAGGCAAATCCAAAGAGGATTTCATGCCTCTTGGGTTCCTTGGGTACCAAGGAGTCCAAGGTTGCAAAAAGAAAGCAATAAGAAAAGAAAAGATTAATTAAGTATTTCTTTATTAAGAAAATAAATTGAAAATAATGATAAAATGTGGAAAATAAGTGAAAAGAGGTATACTTAAGTTATTCTTGGTGGATTTTCATATCCAAAGGATTCCTAAGGATAAAAGGAATACTAATGAGGAAAATAAAAGAGAAATAAAGAGAAATCCTCGAAATGAAATATTTTAATAAGAAATAAACATGATAATGAGAAACAATGCATGTAGATGCATCTAGAAGGATGAGAATTATCCTTCATGAGGAATTTCGAATTCCTAGGATTTCTTGGGATCCAAGGAGTCCCAATGGAGAAGGTAAGAATAGAAGAGAAAAAAAAAATAGATGCCTCACTCCTTACTAAATCGACAAATTAACAATATTAATATGATAAAAAGAAAAGAAAAATAACGAATAAGGATTACAATTAAGTACTTCCTAAAAGGGATGTCTTGCCAACGTTATGTAAACTTGAAGGCCAATCCTCTATCCTATATTCTAAACCTTACGTATATATAAAGGCCATATTCCCTCCCATTTCAGGAAGGGTGCGATGGGCATAAACTCATTTGATGATGATTGCAATAGCGTGGCAGAAGGATTGCCTCCATGAAGTCTGCTTAAAACCCTACCCAGCCAATCTCGGAAAGCCACCTTCAAGGTACCGTTGTCAGCCATGAGAACAGAGAGACATGTCTCTCCTTCTTCCTCGTAATCTGTAATTGACAATTCATAGCCTCACCAGTGCCATGGTTGTCGATGCCTCTACTCCAACCAAGATCCATCTGCCGGCTCAGCTACGCCACTACCACGACCGCCAAGCATGCCTGAAATTTCCAGACTTCTGGTTTCAGACATCGTGGTCATCTAAACCCTACATGCAATGTTCCTTCCTCCCAACGGATGGCGGTGAGTGGAACACTATCATCATGCTTCTCCTCTGGGCCTTGTGGCAATAGGGGCGAGACGAGCCCTGGCGGTCAGAGTCGTCACTCGCCATGCCATGGACTCCAGAGGAGACACCGACAGTGCTGGACATCACATGTAGAGCGTCCCTCATGCGACTGTGAGAGAAAAAGGGGCGTTTTGGAGAAGAATCATGGAATAGGTTGAGCGCGGTGGGGTTCGCCTGGGGAGGTGGCGGTGGTCGATGGCGTTGTGAGGAGTATCAGTGGCCGATGACATCCTGTATGCGAAGTTCACAGGGATCGCGTTGCGAGGAAGGAGAAAAGATAGAGTCAAATGACTCTTATACCCCTGCTCGGACATGCACGACCCAAGGGCGGCCGAGACATTTCCTCCTTCTGCGTTGAGTTTTGGTAAATTGATATTAAAGATTTAATGCTGACGTGTCAGTTTCTGATTTGTCAATTAAGTGATAAACTTACAAAAATCATAGAAATTGCTACAATGCTCACATGAAATAATGTTATATATGAAAATTGATCAGAAAAACGTGATAAATCTAATTAAAGTACTTTCAAGGATTGATTCCGTTTCTATTTGCAAAAGTACAATAAGTTGATGAAAAGTGCATTAAAGTTAGGTTAAAAACCCTATTTGTGATTAAAGGTTGAATCTAGTATGCTTGATGGGTTAATTGAAGTATTAATAACCTATTGAATGATAATGTTAGCTTCAAACCTGATCTAGATGTAAAATTGCATGATTTAGGGTTTTTACCCCATATGAGAATGATTAAGCATTAAGAAACCCTAATTTAGGAGGATATGTCTTTTAATGATTTTAATTGTGCAAATCCATGAATAAGACAAAGTTATGTTGTTGTAAATACAATTTGAGTATAAAAGATCATTAATGTGGATATTTTGGGGTTCCTAGTGTATAAAGTGGAATTAATGATACATTAGGGTTTACTGACATAAACGATGAGAATTGTAGTAATTAGGGTTCCTGGAGAATCGAACTATAATTCTTTGTTGAGTTGTCAATTCAAAGAAACATGAACATGATAATTGGTCTTAATGATCTTGACATGACTTAAAAGGATAAAGATAGTAGTTTTAGTGTAAAAGTGACATATTGGACTTAATTGACTTTTAATTGTGCCTATGATGTTGAAATTAGGGTTTGTGGATTAAACGAACATTAAAAGTGATAAATGCATAATGAAAGCTAAAAACCCTAAAGGATGGCCTAGAAACCCTAAAGTGGAATCCAAGTAGATCTTGAGGAGGTTTGGAATAAAACAATGACACTTGGATGTTATGCATTAATTTCAGGATATTGATGATTGCTTGATTGATTGTTCCTGAATATTATTACTTGGACTTCAAGTTGCTCTGAACAGGTATGTGGTTACGCTTATGAATATCTCGAGATAGATTTCCGAGGTTTTCCAAGATTTTCACTGATGACTTTAATAAATTGTTGGATGAGTTTAGTTCATGCAAACTATAATGTGGCTATGACTATCACTAAGGATATATGCCTAGAAGCTCAGATCCTAGTTCTCTCTGTGGCATTATAGTTGACCTAGTACATGGCTGCCTATGGGTAGGTCCATCAGGTCAGAGGAAGACCTAGTACATGGCTACCTATTGGGTAGGTCCATCAGGTCTATGGATGAGCTACTACATGGCTACCTATTGGGTAAGTCCATCAGGTCTATGGATGACTTAGTACATGGCTACCATGGAGGTAGGACCATCAAGTCACATTGAGTTAGATATTGGGCTATCTTCGGGTAGTGCCATGCGACTCTATTACCTAAAAGAAAGGTGGTATCCATGTCCACTACAGGGACAACCTAGAGTTCGATAATATGTATGGATTGAGTTGTATGGCTAAAAAAGTAATCTTTATTGTTAAATGATTAATTGAATGATTATATTGTTAACATAGTTGAACATTATCTATTTCCTCCACATACCATCTTTGGCTGACCGTCCTTTTGTTTGTCGGCGATTTAGGTACAAATCTCAAAAGTACAAATAGTAAAGCGACACATTGTGAATTCAAGAATTAAAGAACAAGGAGGAATTAGTTAGAATAGTTCAGCTGTGGTTAGAACTTTAGTTTATTCCAAACTTTTCAAAGGTATGCAAAGATTTTATTACCATTTTTCAGTATAGTTTGTTAGAATTTAATAATTATTTTTGGTTATATGTCGAACCTTTGATCCGGAGTTTATGGGTGCGGCTTCAACCTCTTGGTCTCCATTAATTGGGGGTTACCGAAAGGTGGGGTCATAACATTTGGTATCAGAGCCTAGGTTCTTCATGTAACCATTAATAATTATTAAATTTTTACAAACTCCATAGAACCCAAGGGAGTTATTAGAGGATTATCCGAAAGATGGAGGTGTCTAGAAAAGGATCACGACCGGGGGCTGGCAATATTTTCCTCCACACCGCTAGTCGGAATACGAGGACTCCCGGATCCGTGTGACTGCCTGGCCAAAGTCTTAGGGTATGAATCAAAATAAGATACCTTTAGGACTTTCTCATCTTATTCATCCCTTCTCATCACCAATTCTGTTAAGGACCTTAAGGATTAGGGTTTTCTCTCTTCTCCTCACCCTCTTGAGGTATGGGTAAGATTAATAAGGTCTAAAGAATCCTCCACCAAATTAATGAAAAGCATGTAAATAAGATGTCATGGACATAAGCTTAATAGATTAAGCGCAAACTAAAGGATAGATACATGCTTAGGTCATATGACATAAGTTGTCATGTACTTAGAAGAGACATGAGGCTAGACCTTCTTGTCAGGAGGATAAGTTTGTCTTGGAGATAGAGATGTCCATTGCAAGAGGATACCTGACACATCCTCTGAGGATGATGCTAACCCTAACCCTAAGAGAAGGTTAGAGAGGGATGAATTGGACCATGTGTTTGAAAGGACATGCCTTTGGGATGCCATATGGTCCATGGGTGACCTAGCACCTTTGGCAACCCAACCCTGGGAAGGGTCATGCATGTTAGGGTAAAGGATAGCTCCTTAGATGATGATGTTAGTGAAGGACCTTAGAAACCCTATGGGCTCGTGCAAGTAGGGTATAGCTGGCACCTCGGGAACGTTATAGTGCTGACAGTAGGATGAAACCCTGGATAAGGAATTACGGTTGAGCATAAAGGGTTATGGATGATCTTGAGCATAAAGTTGGATACCCAAAAGTGAACCTAGGGTTCCTGGCCTAAGAGGGGAAGTTGTGTACCTAATGCTCATGATGAGAGTTGAGTTTCCATAGATACGAGCATCATACTTTCTATGTTTATAGGAAAAGGGAAGCCCCTTAAGTTAAAGGCATGTTAGGTGAACCCCTCCCAACTAGGTTGATGATAAAGGAAAGTGTGGTCTTGATCCAGCATCGAGGAAAGAGGACAAGTACGACCTAGCAGGATTCAGTAGGTGATCTACTTGTGCCTTAATAGCTTGCTAGCGTTAAGTAGGCTCATGTAAATGTAAACTCTAAGAACGCTTGTGACCTTTGTTATCAAAGGGTAGTTTCCTCCCATCCTGGGAGAGGGACCATTTGGTAGGGAGTTTACCAGTTTGGTTGGTTTTGAGGTAATCTGAGGATGTTTCATAGGATCTTGAGAAGCTAAGTACATGGCATGAACCTATAGACCCATAGATAAACATCTCTATGTGCATGGAGGTAACCGATATGGGGCTTGACTAAGGAAGGCAGGTTGCCATGATCCCTATGAAGGGATGAAAGTTAGCCCATGAATGCAGGAAGAGAGATGATGAATGCTTGGGTAAGGTTCTAGGTTGAACATGTACTATGTTATAATCCTAAATCTATCCTAGGGTCAGGTAGGGATAAGACCGATGGAAGAAGGAGTTGCCTAATTCCCTAGTTGCACATGACCATAGGTTCGGGAAGTAACAACTATTATTGTCTGAGGGTCATGGGTTAGGAGATTGATCACCTTCATGAAATCATGGGACCCAAAGGGCAGATGAATAAGGCACTCTATGCATGCATAAGGGAAGAGGGATGATCCCAAAAGTGTCGTCACCCTATAGACCTAGAGGAAACGACCAAGGATTGTGATTGGACCAAGTAGGTTCGAGACTAGTTTTCCATGGAAGTAACTTGGATATCAAGATGAATGTGATGTTAAGACATATGTGGCACATTTCAACTTAGATTTAAAGGTGTACCGGCATGGTGGGATGTACCATCTCTACTCTTGGAACAGGAAGAACTTTGTATTTGGACTGCAGCCAAATGCTTATTTCCTCTTGTTATGGGAGTGAGAGATAGGACAATATGCATACCATACACCAAGGGTAAAGATGATGTGAGTTGGAATGTGGCTATGCGGTATGAGGATAGAGATGATAACATACCCTCGTGGAGTGATTAATGATGCATGGATGGTTTACCAACACTAAGAGTATTAAGGAAATCATCTTGTGAGGATGATTTATCATGAGCTATGTGGATTGTACAAGTGATGCAAGGTTGATTTTAATCACCATGAGGATGAGCTCAGAGTTTCTTGATGAAGACAAACCTAGAGTTGAAATGTGATAATAAGTGGAATACATAGAGGTGTATGTTACCTAACACCTAAGGATAAGAAGTGGTAATGAATGATCTGGTTGAGATAAAGTGCCTAGCCGGAGGCTAGAAGAGGTTGAGGTTGTTAGGCTAACCTTAAGTTGAGAAAAGAGATAAGTTTGGAAAGAAGATGTGTTTTGGATAACACACAGACGTAACGATAATGATTGGTCAAGTTAGCAGAGGTTTGGTTAGCCAGCCTAGGCCTTGATGAAATAAAAGGATGGTAGTAGAACCTCAGATGCACTTCTTTGAAAAAGAAGATGATAAAACCCCGATGAGAGTAGTTTAGGGTCTTTGAGGAATCGATCTTGAGGAATCATGACATATGAGAGATCATGATTTAAGATCACCATATGCCGTGGTACTACCTAGATAATAGGTGACAGTAGTACTTTGGATGCCTAAGATGAATTTGTATGTGGTATGTTTCCATACAAGTTAGGAGGTGAAGGACGGACACCAGTAACCATGTGCTTTGACTTAGAGGTTAAAAGTGTCCCTAAGGGGGAAAGGGAGTTCATAAATATGGATGATGAAGTTTCCCCTTGAACAAGGAAGGTCAAGATGCAATATGGGTTATGGTAGATCACCTCACCTAGATAACATGAGAAAGAAGGGAGTACTGTCAAGAGACAGATTCTATTGAACTACATAAGAGGGATATGGTTCAACTACACCATGATATGAGTTCAAAAGTTCGTGAGTATGACCTATCAGTTCACTTCCATGAGGTGGAAGTAGAAACACACATAACTCAATGTTGGTACAATTTATCACCCCTTACTAGTGGTTAGTATGATCCAGACTAGAGGGTCTGATGAGAGCATGTGTGCTTGTTTAGGGTGATATCTAGAGTTTGTTCTTGTCCTATGAAAGATGTGATGATAACCACCATAGCCACTATCAGGATTCTAAGAAGCTCTGTAAGGGAGGTTGTGTCGGTCACCACTTCAGTAAGGTGATGTTGGTGAAAGGACCACATGATGATTAGAAAAGGACCACAGTGCATGAAGACGAAAGTCACTTTAATCATGCAATGGATGAAAGGAGACTAGAGACGACGAGAGTCAAGAGCAAATGCAAAGAAGACTAAGATGTAGTGCACTGTGGGAGAATATAATGGGAGAATCCGACCCCTCTGAGCTGCAGCTGAGAAAGCTGAGTCCCCGATACATGGGTCCATTAGAGATGGATGGGTGGAGATGGTTAGATTTTGACCCTAGCCCTTAGGATAGAGTAATGTGGGATGTTTTCCATGTGTCCAATTTAGAGCACTATGTGAGGTACCCCAACCATGTGCTGAGCAATGAACCTAGTGAGCCCCAAGGGAGGGTGAAATGGCCTGAGTCACCTGTGTAGTTTATAGACGCTAGGATGAAAGAACTCAGAGAGAAGAATACGTGATGATAAAGGTTCTTTGGATGCGCCATGAGTACGGTAAAGCCACATAGGGGCCAATGATGGACATGGAAAAGTCTTATCGTGAATTGTTTGTTTGCTTGATAGAATTTTGAGGACAAAATTCCTATAAGAGGGGAAGGATGTTACAACCCCAAATTTTGGGTTCATTTGGTGAGAAATGTAATTTCTCATATTAAAGATATTTGAAAAAATAATGATATAATTTGCTTCAAATAAATGGATTTCGTTTACAATAGCCTTGATAATTGTGTTGTGGGCTTTATTGGCTATTGGGCCCAAATAACAAGGAAATTCAATTAGTAAAGGGATAATTGAATTTTTAAGAAAAGAAATATGTAGAAACCTCTAGAAGGCAAATCCAAAGAGGATTTCGTGCCTCTTGGGTTCCTTGGGTACCAAGGAGTCCAAGGTTGCAAAAAGAAAGCAATAAGAAAAGAAAAGATTAACTAAGTATTTCTTTATTAAGAAAATAAATTGAAAATAATGATAAAATGTGGAAAATAAGTGAGAAGAGGTATACTTAAGTTATTCTTGGTGGATTTTCGTATCCAAAGGATTCCTAAGGATAAAAGGAATACCAATGAGGAAAATAAAAGAGAAATAAAGAGAAATCCTCGAAAAGAAATATTTTAATAAGAAATAAACATGATAATGAGAAATAATGCATGTAGATGCATCTAGAAGGATGAGAACTATCCTTCATGAGGAATTTCGAATTCCTAGGATTTCTTGGGATCCAAGGAGTCCCAATGGAGAAGGTAAGAATAGAAGAGAGAGAAAAAAAATAGATGCCTCACTCCTTACTAAATCGACAAATTAACAATATTAATATGATAAAAAGAAAAGAAAAATAATGAATAAGGATTACAATTAAGTACTTCATAAAAGGGATGTCTTGCCAACATTATGCAAACTTGAAGACCAATCCTCTATCCTATATTCTAAACCTTACGTATATATAAAGGTCATATTCCCTCCCATGTCAGGAAGGGTGTGATGGGCATAAACTCGTTTGATGATGATTGCAATAGCGTGGCAGAGGGATTGCCTCCATGAAGTCTGCTTAAAACCCTACCCAGCCAATCTCAAAAAGCCACCTTCAAGGTGTCGTTGTCAGCCATGAGAACGGAGAGACATGTCTCTCCTTCTTCCTCATAATCTGTAATTGGCAATTCATAGCCTCACCAGTGCCATGGCTGTCTATGCCTCTGCGCCAACCAAGATCCATCTGCTGGCTCTGCTACACCACTACCACGACCGCCAAGCATGCCTGCAATTTCCAAACTTCTGGTTTCAGACCTCATGGTCATCTAAACCCTACCTGCAATGTTCCTTCCTCCCAGCGGATGGCGGCGAGTGGAACACCATCATCACGCTTCTCCTCTGGGCCTTGCGGCAATAGGGGCGAGACGAGCCCTGGCGGTCGGAGTCGTCACTCGCCATGCCATGGACTCCGGAGGAGACGCCGACAGTGCAGGACGTCACATGTAGAGCGTCCCTCATGCGAGTGTGAGAGAAAAATGGGCGGTTTGGAGAAGAATCATGGAACAGGTTGAGCACAGTGGGGTTCACCTGAGGGAGGGGGCGGTGGTCGATGGCGTTGCGAGGAGTATCAGTGGCCAGCGGCATCTTGTACGCGAAGTGCACAGGGATCGCGTCGCGAGGAAGGAGAAAAGATAGAGTCAAATGACTCTTATGCCCCTGCTCAGACGTGCATGACCCAAGGGCGGCTGAGACATTTCCTCCTTCTGTGTTGAGTTCTGGTAAATTGATATTAAAGATTTAATTATGACGTGTCAGTTTCTGATTTGTCAATTAAGTGATAAACTTACAAAAATCATAGAAATTGCTACAATGCTCAGATGAAATAATGTTATATATGAAGATTGATTAGAAAAACGTGATAAATCAAATTAAAGTACTTTCAAGGATTGATTCCTGTTCTAATTGCAAAAGTACAATAAGTTGATTAAAAGTGCATTAAAGTTAGGTTAAAAACCCTATTTGTGATTAAAGGTTGAATCTAGTATGCTTGATGGGTTAATTGAAGTATTAATAACCTATTGAATGACAATGTTAGCTTCGAACCTGATCTAGATGTAAAATTGCATGATTTAGGGTTTTTACCCCATATGAGAATGATTAAGCATTAAGAAACCCTAATTTAGGAGGATATGTCTTTTAATGATTTTAATTGTGCAAATCCACGAATAAGACAAAGTTATGTTGTTATAAATCCAATTTGAGTATAAAAGATCATTAATGAGGATATTTTGGGGTTCCTAGTGTATAAAGTGGAATTAATGATACATTAGGGTTTACTGACATAAACGATGAGAATTGTAGTAATTAGGGTTCCTGGAGAATCGAACTATAATTCTTTGTTGAGTTGTCAATTCAAAGAAACCTGAACATGATAATTGGTCTTAATGATCTTGACATGACTTAAAAGGATAAAGATAGTAGTTTTAGTGTAAAAGTGACATATTGGACTTGATTGACTTTTAATTGTGCCTATGATGTTGAAATTAGGGTTTGTGGATTAAACGAACATTAAAAGTGATAAATGCATAATGAAAGCTAAAAACCCTAAAGGATGGCCTAGAAATCCTAAAGTGGAATCCAAGTAGATCTTGAGGAGGTTTGGAATAAAACAATGACACATGGATGTTATGCATTAATTTCAGGATATTGATGATTGCTTGATTGATTGTTCCTGAATATTTTTACTTGGACTTCAAGTTGCTCTGAACAGGTATGTGGTTACGCTTATGAATATCTCGAGATTGATTTTCAAGGTTTTCTGAGATTTTCACCGATGACTTGAATAAATTGTTGGATGAGTTTAGTTCATGCAAACTATAATGTGGCTATGACTATCACTAAGGATACATGCCTAGAAGCTCAGATTCTGGTTCTCTCTGTGGCATTATAGTTGACCTAGTACATGGCTGCCTATGGGTAGGTCCATCAGGTCAGAGGAAGACCTAGTACATGGCTACCTATTGGGTAGGTCCATCAGGTCTATGGATGACCTAGTACATGGCAACCTATTGGGTAGGTCCATCAGGTCTATGGATGACTTAAGTACATGGCTACCATTGAGGTAGGACCATCAAGTCACATTGAGTTAGATATTGGGCTATCTTCGGGTAGTGCCATGCGACTCTATTACCTAAAAGAAAGGTGGTATACATGTCCACTGTAGGGACAACCCAGAGTTCGAGAATATGTATGGATTGAGTTGTATGGCTTAAAAAGTAATCTTGATTGTTAAATGATTAATTGAATGATTATATTTTTAACATAGTTGAACATTATCTGTTTCCTCCACATACCAGCTTCGGCTGACCGTCGTTTTGTTTGTCGGCGATTTAGGTACAAATCTCAAAAGTACAAACAGTAAAGCGACACTTTGTGAATTCAAGAATTAAAGAACAAGGAGGAATTAGTTAGAATAGTTCAGCTGTGGTTAGAAGTTTAGTTTATTCCAAAATTTTCAAAGGTATGCAAAAATTTTATTACCATTTTTCAGTATAGTCGGTTAGAATTTAATAATTGTTTTTAGTTATATGTCGAACCTTTGATCCGGAGTTTATGGGTGCAGCTTCAACCTCTTGGTCTCCCTTAATTGGGGGTTACCGAAAGGTGGGGTCGTAACATTTGGTATCAGAGCCTAGGTTCTTCATGTAACCATTAATAATTATTAAATTTTTACAAACTCCATAGAACCCAAGGGAGTTATTAGAGGATTATCTGAAAGACGAAGGTGTCTAGAAAAGGATCACGAACGGGGGCTGGCAATATTTTCCTCCGCACCGCTAGTCGGAATACGAGGACTCCCAGATCTGTGTGACTGCCTGGCCAAAGTCTTAGGGTATGAATCGAAATTAGATACCTTTAGGACTTTCTCATCTTATTCATCCCTTCTCATCACCAATTCTGTTAAGGACCTTAAGGATTAGGGTTTTCTCTCTTCTCCTCACCCTCTTAAGGTATGGGTAAGATTAATAAGGTCTAAGGAATCCTCCACCAAATTAATGAAAAGCATGTAAATAAGATGTCATGGACATAACCTTAATAGATTAAGCGCAAACTAAAGGATAGATACATGCTTAGGTTGTATGACATAAGTTGTCATGTCCTCAGAAGAGACATGAGGCTAGACCTTCTTGTCAGTAGGATAAGTTAGTCTTGGAGATAGAGATGTCCAATGCAAGAGGAGACCTGGCACTTCCTATGAGGATGATGCTAACCCTAACCCTAAGAGAAGGTTAGAGAGGGATGAATTGGACCAGGTGTTTGAAAGGACATGCCTTTGGGATGCCATATGGTCCATGGGTGACCTAGCACCTTTGGCAACCCAACCCTGGGAAGGGTCATGCATGTTAGGGTAAAGGATAGCTCCTTAGATGATGATGTTAGTGAAGGACCTTAGAAACCCTACGGGCTCGTGCAAGTAGGGGATAGCTAGCACCTAGGGCACGTCATAGTGCTGACAGTAGGATGAAACCCTGGATAAGGAATTATGGTGGAGCATAATGGGTTATGGATGATCTTGAGCATACAGTTGGATACCCAAAAGTGAACCTAGGGTTCCTGGCCTAAGAGGGGAAGTGGTGTACCTAATGCTCATGATGAGAGTTGAGTTTCCATAGATACGAGCATGATACTTTCTATGTTTAGAGGAAAAGGAAAGCCCCTTAAGTTTAAGGCATGTTTAGTGAACCCCTCCCAACTAGGTTGATGATAAAGGAAAGTGTGGTCTTGATCCAGCATCGAGGAAAGAGGACAAGTACGACCTACCAGGATTCAATAGGTGATCTGCTAGTGCCTTAATAGCTTGCTTGGGTTAAGTAGGCTCATGTGAATGTAAACTCTAAGAACGCTTGTGACCTTTGTTATCAAAGGGTAGTTTCCTCCCATCCTGGGAGAGGGACCCTTTGGTAGGGAGTTTACCAGTTTGGTTAGTTTTGAGGTAATATGAGGATGTTTCATAGGATCTTGAGAAGCTAAGTACATGGAATGAACCTATAGACCCATAGATAGCCATCTCTATGTGCATGGAGGTAACCGGTATGGGGCTTGACTAAGGAAGGTAGGTTACCATGATCCCTATGAAGGGATGAAAGTCAACCCATGAATGCAGGAAGAGAGATGATGAATGCTTGGGTAAGGTTCTAGGTTGAACATGTACTATGTTACAATCCTAAGTCTATCCTAGGGTCAGGTAGGGATAAGACCGATGGAAGAAGGAGTTGCCTAATTCCCTAGTTGCACATGACTATAGGGTCGGGAGGTAACAACTATTATTGTCTGAGGGCCATGGGTTAGAAGATTGATCACCTTCATGAACTCATGGGACCCAAAGGGCAGATGAATAAGGCACTCTCTAGATGCATAAGGGAAGAGGGATGATCCTAAAAGTGTCGGCACCCTATAGACCTAGAGGAAACGACCAAGGATTGTGATTGGACCAAGTAGGTTCGAGACTAGTTTTCCATGCAAGTAACTTTGATATCAAGATGAATGTGATGTTAAGACATATGTGGCATGTTTCAACTTAGATTTAAAGGTATACTGGCATGGTGGGATGTACCATCTCTATTCTAGGAACAGGAAGAACTCTGTATTTGGACTGCAGCCAAATGCTTATTTCCTCTTGTTATGGGAGTGAGAGATAGGACAGTACGCATACCATACACCAAGAGTAAGGATGATGTGAGTTGGAATGTGGCTACATGGTATGAGGATAGAGATGATAACATACCCTTTTGGAGTGATTAATAATGCATGGATGGTTTACCAACACTAAGAGTATTAAGGAAATCATCTTGTGAGGATGATTTATCATGAGCTATGCGGATTGTGCAAGTGATGCAAGGTTGAGTTTGATCACCATGAGGATGAGCTCAGAGTTTCTTGATGAAGACAAAACCAGAGTTGAGATGAGATAATAAGTGGAATACATAGAGGTGTATGTTACCTAACACCTAAGGATAAGAAGTGGTAATGAATGCTCTGGTTGAGATAAAGTGCCTAGCCGGAAGCTAGAAGAGGTTGAGGTTGTTAGGCTAACCTTAAGTTGAGAAAAGAGATAAGTTTGGAAAGAAGATGTGTTTTGGCTAACACACAGACGTAACGATAATGATTGGTCAAGTTAGCAGAGGTTTGGTTATCCAGCCTAGGCATTGATGCAATAAAAGGATGGTAGTAGAACCTCATATGCACTTCTTTGAAAAAGAAGATGATAAAACCTCGATGAGAGTAGTTTAGGGTCTTTGAGGAATTGATCTTGAGGAATCATGACATACGAGAGATCATGATTTAAGATCACCATATGCCATGGTACTACCAAGATAATAGGTGACAGTAGTACTTTGGATGCCTAAGATGAAGTTGTATGTGGTATGTTGCCATACAAGTCAGGAGGTGAAGGACGAACACCAATAACCCTGTGCTTTGACTTAGAGGTTAAAAGTGTCCCTAAGGGGGAAAGGGAGTTCATAACTATGGATGATGAAGTTTCCACTAGACCAAGGAAGGTCAAGATGCAATATGGGTTATGGTAGATCGCCTCACCTAGATAACATGAGAAAGAAGGGAGTACTATCAAGACACAGATTCTATTGAACTACATAAGAGGGAGATGGTTCAACTACACCATGATATGAGTTCAAAAGTTTGTGAGTATGACCTATCAGTTCACTTCCATGAGGTGGAAGTAGAAACACTCATAACTCAATGTTGGTATAGTTTATCACCCCTTACTAGTGGTTAGTATGATCCAGACTAGAGGGTCTGATGAGAGCATGTGTGCTTGTTTAGGGTGATATCTAGAGTTTGTTCTTGTCCTATGAAAGATGTGATCATAACCACCATAGCCAGTATCGGGATTCTAAGAAGCTCTGTAAGGGAGGTTGTGTCGGTCACCACTTCAATAAGGTGATGTTGGTGAAAGGACCACATGATGATTAGAAAAGGACCACAGTGCATGAAGACGAAAGTTGCTTTAATCATGAAATGGATGAAAGGAGCCTAGACACGACGAGAGTCATGAGCAGATGCAAAGAAGACTAACATGCAATGCACTGTGGGAGAATATAATGTGAGAATCTGACCCCTCTGAGCTGCAGCTGAGAAAGCTGAGTCCCCGATACATGGGTCCATTAGAGATGGATGGGTGGAGATGGTTAGGTTTTGACCCTACCCCTCAGGATAGAGTAATGTGGGATGTTTTCCATGCGTCCAATTTAGAGCACTATGTGAGGTACCCCGATCATGTGCTGAGCAATGAACCTAGTGAGCCCCAAAGGAGGCTGAAATGGCCTGAGTCACCTGTGTAGTTTATAGACGCCAGGATGAAAGAACTCAGAGAGAAGAATATGTGATGATAAAGGTTCTTTGGATGTGCCATGAGTACGGTAAAGCCACATAGGGGCCAATGATGGACATGGAAAAGTCTTATCCTGAATTGTTTGTTTGCTTGATAGAATTTTGAGGACAAATTTCCTATAAGAGGGGAAGGATGTTACAACCCCAAATTTTGGGTTCATTTGGTGAGAAATGTAATTTCTCATATTAAAGATATTTGAACAAATAATGATATAATTTGCTTCAAATAAATGGATTTCGTTTACAATAGCCTTGATGATTGTGTTGTGGGCTTTATTGTCTATTGGGCCCAAATAACAAGGAAATTCAATTAGTAAAGGGATAATTGAATTTTTAAGAAAAGAAATATGTAGAAACCTCTAGAATGCAAATCCAAAGAGGATTTCATGCCTCTTGGGTTCCTTGGGTACCAAGGAGTCCAAGGTTGCAAAAAGAAAGCAATAAGAAAAGAAAAGATTAATTAATTATTTCTTTATTAAGAAAATAAATTGAAAATAATGTTAAAATGTGGAAAATAAGTGAAAAGAGGTATACTTAAGTTATTCTTGGTGGATTTTCGTATCCAAAGGATTCCTAAGTATAAAAGAAATACCAATGAGGAAAATAAAAGAGAAATAAAGAGAAATCCTCGAAAGGAAATATTTTAATAAGAAATAAACATGATAATGAGAAATAATGCATGTAGATGCATCTAGAAGGATGAGAATTATCCTTCATGAGGAATTTCGAATTCCTAGGATTTCTTGGGATCCAAGGAGTCCCAATGGAGAAGGTAAGAATAGAAGAGAGAAAAAAAATAGATGCCTCACTCCTTACTAAATCGACAAATTAACAATATTAATATGATAAAAAGAAAAGAAAAATAATGAATAAGGATTACAATTAAGTACTTCCTAAAAGGGATGTCTTGCCAACATTATGCAAACTTGAAGGCCAATCCTCTATCATGTATTCTAAACCTTACGTATATATAAAGGCCATATTCCCTCCCATGTCAGGAAGGGTGCGATGGGCATAAACTCGTTTGATGATGATTGCAATAGCGTGACAGAGGGATTGCCTCCATGAAGTCTGCTTAAAACCCTGCCCAGCCTATCTCAGAAATCCACCTTCAAGGTGCCGTTGTCAGCCATGAGAATGGAGAGACGTGTCTCTCCTTCTTCCTTATAATCTGTAATTGGCAATTCGTAGCCTCACCAGTGCCATGGCTGTCGATGCCTCTGTGCCAACCAAGATCCATCTGCCGGCTCTACTACGCCACTACCACGACCGCCAAGCATGCCTGCAATTTCCAAACTTCTAGTTTCAGACCTCGTGGTCATCTAAACCCTACATGCAATGTTCCTTCCTCCCAGCGGATGGCGGCGAGTGGAACACCATCATCACGCTTCCCCTCTGGGCCTTGCGGCAATTGGGGCGAGACGAGCCCTGGTGGTCGGAGTCGTCACTCGCCATGCCATGGACTCCGGAGGAGACGCTGACAGTGATGGACGTCACATGTAGAGCGTCCCACATGAGAGTGTGAGAGAAAAAGGGGCAGTTTGGAGAAGAATCATGGAACAGGTTGAGCGCGGTGGGGTTCGCCTGAGGGAGGTGGCGGTGGTCGATGGCGTTGCGAGGAGTATCAGTGTCCGGCGGCATCCTATACGTGAAGTGCACAAGGATCACGTCGCGAGGAAGGAGAAAAGATAGAGTCAAATGACTCTTATACCCCTGCTCAGACGTGCATGACCCAAGGGTGGCTGAGACATTTCCTCCTTCTGCGATGAGTTCTGGTAAATTGATATTAAAGATTTAATGTTGATGTGTCAGTTTCTGATTTGTCAATTAAGTGATAAACTTACAAAAATCATAGAAATTGTTACAATGCTCAGATGAAATAATGTTATATATGAAAATTGATTAGAAAAACGTTATAAATCCAATTAAAGTACTTTCAAGGATTGATTCCGTTTCTAATTGAAAAAGTACAATAAGTTGATGAAAAGTGCATTAAAGTTAGGTTAAAAACCCTATTTGTGATTAAAGGTTGAAGCTAGTATGCTTGATGGGTTAATTGAAGTATTAATAACCTGTTGAATGATAATGTTAGCTTCGAACCTGATCTAGATGTAAAATTGCATGATTTAGGGTTTTTACCCCATATGAGAATGATTAAGCATTAAGAAACCCTAATTTAGGAGGATATGCATTTTAATGATTTTAATAGTGCAAATCCATGAATAAGACAAATTGTTGTTGTTATAAATCCAATTTGAGTATAAAAGATCATGAATGTGGATATTTTGGGGTTCCTAGTGTATAAAGTGGAATTAATGATACATTAGGGTTTACTGACATAAACGATGAGAATTGTAGTAATTAGGGTTCCTGGAGAATCGAACTATAATTCTTTATTGAGTTGTCAATTCAAAGAAACCTGAACATGATAATTGGTCTTAATGATCTTGACATGACTTAAAAGGATAAAGATAGTAGTTTTAGTGTAAAATGACATATTGGACTTAATTGACTTTTAATTGTGCCTATGATGTTGAAATTAGGGTTTGTTAATTAAACGAACATTAAAAGTGATAAATGCATAATGAAAGCTAAAAACCCTAAAGGATGGCCTAGAAATCCTAAAGTGGAATCCAAGTAGATCTTGAGGAGGTTTGGAATAAAACAACGACACTTGGATGTTATGCATTGATTTCAGGATATTGATGATTGCTTGATTGATTATTCCTGAATATTATTACTTGGACTTCAAGTTGATCTGAACATGTATGTGGTTACGCTTATGAATATCTCGAGATAGATTTCCAAGGTTTTCCGAGATTTTCACCGATGACTTGAATAAACTGTTGGATGAGTTTAGTTCATGCAAACTATAATGTGGCTATGACTATCACTAAGGATATATGCCTAGAAGCTCAGATCCTAGTTCAGTCTGTGGCATTATAGTTGACTTAGTACATGGCTGCCTATGGGTAGGTCCATCAGGTCAGAGGAAGACCTAGTACACGGCCACCTATTGGGTAGGTCCATCAGGTCTATGGATGACCTAGTACATGGCTACCTATTGGGTAGGTCCATCAGGTCTATGGATGACTTAGTACATGGCTACCATTGAGGTAGGACCATTAAGTCACATTGAGTTAGATATTGGGCTATCTTCGGGTAGTGCCATGCGACTCTATTACCTAAAAGAAAGGTGGTATCCATGTCCACTGTAGGGACAGCTCAGAGTTCGAGAATATGTATGGATTGAGTTGTATGGCTTAAAAAGTAATCTTGATTGTTAAATGATTAATTGAATGATTATATTGTTAACATAGTTGAACATTATATGTTTCCTCCACATACCAGCTTTGGCTGACCGTTGTTTTGTTTGTCGGCGATTTAGGTACAAATCTCAAAAGTACAAACAGTAAAGCGACACATTGTGAATTCAAGAATTAAAGAACAAGGAGGAATTAGTTAGAATAGTTCAGTTGTGGTTAGAAGTTTAGTTTATTCGAAACGTTTCAAAGGTATGCAAAAATTTTATTACCATTTCTCAGTATAGTCTGTTAGAATTTAATAATTGTTTTTGGTTATATGTCGAACCTTTGATCCGGAGTTTATGGGTGCGGCTTCAACCTCTTGGTCTCCCTTAATTGGGGGTTACCGAAAGGTGGTGTCGTAACAGCTTCCTTGATGCTTTGCATTTCATTGAGTGGATGACTTCTTGAACAAGTGAAATATTGTCACATATACGACGACCTGGGATGAAGCTCGACTGGGTAGGAGAAATACAATTATCAAGATAGGGCTTAATTCGTTCAACAATGATCTTAGAAACCAGTTTGAAACAACCGTTATTAAGCGAGATGTGTCGAAAATCTCTGTAGGTTTGAGGAGTATCCACCTTGGGTATAAGGACCATGTTAGAATCAGCAATAGCAGATGGGATCACGCTTGTTTCAAAAATCGCCTGGATCATTTGTACTAGAGAGGGTCCCACCTTACCCTAATTCTTCTGAATGAAATCTGTGTAAATACCGTCAGGCCCCAGAGCCTTCAAGGGTGCCATCTTGAAAGCAGTACGACGAATCTCTTCTGCAGTCAGAGTTGCTAACAACACCTGTTGAGTTGCGGTGCTAATTCTCGGGAACGAGCCAGTGGCCACAAATACAGTCATGGTTTGTTGCTTCGTTGTGTGACATGAGTTTATAGAAGTAGTCGCGGATGAGATGTTGGATATCCTTCGTTCTGGTGATCCAAACTCCCGCCTCGTTCTTCAGTGTGGTAATTTTATTGAAGTGATGCCTTGCTTTCACATAAGATTGGTAAAACTTGGTATTAGCATCGCTAAGTCTTAGCCAGTCTATATGGCAATGCTGCTGCCAGTCCGCATCCTCTTTCAAAAGGATTTGGTGAAGCTTTTCTTGAAATGGAATAGAAGGGTCAGCTAAAAAACTTGAGTTTTGAAGATGGGAAGTTACCTGGCATCTACCAATCCATTCAAGAAGTTTATTTTTCTCCTTACGAAGGTTAAATAGTCTTTTCGCTTCCCACTTCAAGGCAGTTTTTGAAAACACTACTGATGCATCGTGGAAGCTCATGTTTTCAGGCCACTGGGGTAGGAACTCTGCATGGAACTCAGGCGTGGTATCCCCACTTGCCTTAGTTCTGAAGCGGGCTTTGCACATAACACAGCTGCCGCAGGATAGAAGGAGCAGGCTGTGATCAGAGTAAATTCTCAGAAGGGCAGTCAGTGAGGCAGTGTCAAAATTGCTAATCCAGTCAGCATTGTCAATAGCTCGATCAATCTTTTCCAGCGTATTATGTCGCTTGAAAGTGAATGGTAGCCCATTCATCTTCATATCTGCCAGACCAATATTTAGCAAGGTTTCATTGAATCTGTTACATGCTTGCTTGTCGAAGTATATGCTCCCTTTCTTCTCATTAATGTTCAACATTGTATTGAAATCTCCCATAACCACCCAAGCTTTCGTCATGTCAAATTTTTCCCTCCATTTGATATATATTTCTTTCTAGAATTGACGACAAGCCAATGGCTTCTTTCTCCCATTTCCATTGTATGATCCATGGTATTCCATGGGATGAGATATATTTTGTCATGTTTAGATATAATTCAATTATATCTTTGCCCATAATATTTTTCCTTAATATCGTGGGTAGTGTTTCTCTTATTGCCCTAAAAGTTTTCCAGAATTTATAGAAAAACAAATTCGGCAATTTGGTTTGTAGTGACCATTTTATTGACCACGTGTAACTCATTAGTGTATTTTGAACATATAAATCTTTTTACCATGCATTTTGATAATCCCAATAATTGTAATATTGGGGTGGATAGAAATTTTGACTTGTCTTGGAATATTAGGGTTATCTTCTTTTTTCCATTCAGATAACATGATTATTTTTGAATTTTTATTTGTGAAAACTACAAGTTTCTTTTTGTAGATTTATCTCTTTAATTATGAAAAAAATTTGTGCTTCCTAATTCAAAAGTCTTTTTTCATAATATATATGGTTTTTCCCAGGTAGAGTAGGAATATGATAGTATCCTTTAGGAAAATATTTATTTTTGAGAGGTCCTCCTTCTCAAGAATAAGTACCTCTTCAAATGATTTTAGGATGAATTCAGAGGATGTTTTTATTGATGAATCAACTTCAATTTTTTCTGTATTCTCTTTCTCCCTTCTTATTTATGTTATTCTGAGAGGACTTTGTTTAGAAGCCAATATTGATATCATCATTCTAGCCTTTTTTAAGACTATTTTCTTGCAAAAATTCCCTTGATAAGAAATCAGGAAAAAATATTTTCTCCTTTAATGAATTCTATATCAAAATCAAATATTGATAATATTTCTTTCCATCTAGCAAATATTTTCTTTGAGGCAAGATATTTAACATCATTTTCTAAGTCAAATTTAGCCGATTTACAATACACTTTTAATAAAAAAATATTATTTAAAAGATGTCCTTGAAATTTTGTAATAGAAATGACTATGCCTAATATTTCTTTTTTATTTGTTGAATAAGTTTTTCTGGTTTCATTCCACATCTTTAGGTGTATCGAACCAATTTATTTTTATTATCAATTTTTTGCTTAAGGATTCCTCCATATCCTATATCTAATGCATCTATTTCCACTATTTTATAGGCCTCTGGGTCAACGATGTTTAAACATGGTAATATTTGAACTGTTGATTTTATCGTTGAATAGCATTGGTGTGATCTATGGTCTAAATTGGTGGAATCTTTTTTTTTTGTTTATATGTAAGGAGTTTTCTATCTAGTGTAAGGTTTTTGTAGAAGTCAGATATGTAGTTTAAGCACCCTAAAATTCTTTACAGTTCTTTTTCTCCAAGATTTCATCTAGGAATTTGTTGGCAAAGTCCATAGCTCTTAGTATAGGTCATACATTTCCCTTTTCTATAATGTATCCTAGAAACTAAATGCTTATTTGAAATAGTTTCATCTTTTTAGAAGAAAATATTAGTCCATTATGTTTTACTATTTGAAAGAATGTGTTTAGGTGTTTCCAATGTTGGACACAATCTTTAGAGAAAATAAGTACATCATCAATATAGACTATATTGACATAAATATATGGGTTAAATATCTCATTCATTATTTTTTGGAATTCTGATGGAGCATTTTTTATGCCAAAATGCATAACATTCTATTCATAGTGACCAAAAGGTACTATGAAGGCAATTTTATATTGATCTTCTTCACTTATTTGTATTTTCCAGAATCCAGATTTTGTATCAAATTTTAAGAAGATATTAGCACCATGTATTCTTTTTATTAGGATGTGTTTATTCAGAATAGGAATCTGATCCATCGGAGTAATTTATTTAGAGATTTGTAATTAATGGAAAGCCTAGGTGCCCCTCTTTCAATTTCAGATGCATTTTCTACATAGAAAGAAGCTCAACTCCAAGGTGAGGAGCAAGAGTAATTAATTTCTTTATCTCATGTTCTTTTATTTAATTTTGACATATCTCTAAAAGTATTTGACTAATGTGGATAGGTCTGACCTTTTTTAGGATTGTAGTTTCATCAAAATTATTAATGTATGGTAAAGTAATTTCATGTTTCTTTCTATGCCAGTACGTCGGGGGTAGTGTGGAGCACATTTATTTTTCAACTTTTTCTTGAAATTCTATTAATAGTTTTTGAAAACTACTAGTTTTGGTTTTATTATGAATTCTTTCAGTTTCTATTTCTGCGTTAAGTTCGTGAATGAAGTTTTCTTTGTATTTTGTTGAAGTGTTTATTTTTTGTAGAAATGATATTTTGGGTTCATCTTTGAACTTAAAGGTAATCATTTTTCCATTTATATTAGAATTTACTCCTTTAGTATTCATTATAATAGGTAATATTTTACTCAGGAATAGTGTCCTTATGATTATATCCTCAGTTATATTTTTGGAGAGCATGTAAGTTGTTTTAATACATGTGTCTTTTATACAAACATGGCTGTTAGGGATTTTATAATTGATTTGTAATTTGTCATTAGTGCATGAATTGACATTGTGTATGTTTTTTTCAAAATATTTGGTTGGTATTAGACCTTCTCTAATGTTGTTTATGTCTGCTCTAAAATAAAATAAAGATAGTTTCTTAATAGTAAAATATGGGTTAAATTTAATTATAACATTTCCCTTCCAATTTCTTTTTATATATTGTTGGATTCTATTTAGGGATTTGTTTGTGGATTTATCTTGTATGCTATTATCTTGACTTAGTGTATTTTCATAAGTCTTTCTATGAAGTATAGAGAGTTGGTATAGAGTGGCGTATGCCATTATCTTATATGCCAAGTTCTTGGTGGATGGTCGGTAGAGAGTTTGTATAGAGTAATGTTTGGTTTTTGACGAAGTGTTAGTATGATTGATGGAGTAGGAAGGGATGATATGCATTTTGATTAATGATGAAGTGGGTGATAAGAGAAAATTAGGATTTGTGACTAAGGGTTAATAGGTGTTTAATATGTTTAGGAACAAGGGGGAATGTTCATGTAAAACTAACTAAAACTGATTAAATAACAGTAGATTACTTACTAATTACTGGCATAGCTGATGGTTATACTTTGAGAGCGTAAAATGCTAAAGAATGTCCAGATCTTTTGATCTTACTTTAGACAAAGCAATGATATTTGACTATGATTCAAAGAGGGAACAACATGCAGACACAAGTGATCTTAACAAAAAAAATGGAAATTTAATGGCAACTGAAGGGTTTACATTCAGAATTATGTGGAAACTAAAAACACATTACTATATAGACAAAATTATGACATAAGTGAATTGGAGGAAGGATTACAAGACTTGAAAATTCTCTAAGGAAGGAGAATTTCGAACTAAGACACTTTCTACTACAAGAACTAAGCATAACAAACAAGGGGAGTTCTTTGGGTGTAAGAGTGTTGTAGATATTACAACTCTTCTTGCCCTTTTATAGGCCTTTATGATGGTGTGGATGAATTCACTTCTTTTACCAATTTTTTGCTTTAGATTGTGTCTTTGTCAAGTGTTTTTTTACATGAGTGGCAATATTTGTTGTGTTTGCCACATGCTCTTTTGTCTTTGTGACTTTTGACAAATATCCTTCATATTCTTTAACATATGTCACTTGTTCTTTTTCAAATTTGAGTCTTGACAACTATCTGTTATCTTTTTGTATAGGGAATAGGTTTCTTATCTTTTCTTCTTTCTGGCTCTTCTTCAACAAGGTATTTGTACCCATTATTTTGAATTGAGTAATCTGTAACAATCTTCTCTATTTTTGAAGCTATTTTATCCTTGAGTAATATCCAAAATTGGAATATTTTTTGGATCTAAGATTTCATCAAATATAATTAATTGAGAATTGTCCCTATAAGGGTCTCTTCTAAGGGACTTTTTTGATAACTTTATTTTCTTATATGGAGGTCTTCTTTTAGTTTCTTGATAAATAAGATAATCAGAATCTGGGGTAGATATTAACTTTCCCTTTAAAATAGGGTCTATTTTGAATTTATCCCACCATTTAATTAATACTTTCCTTCCTAGGTGGGGTGAAAAGGCATTAGTTTATTTTTCCCATTTCCATTGCATAATCCATGGGATTCCATAAGCACAACAATATCTTATTATGTTAAGACATTTTTTATCTAAACTTTCAAATGATGGAATATATTTATTAAGCTTTTGTGGGAATATTTCCAGAGTAGCTCCATAATTTTTACAAAAAATGTAGTAGAACCAATTTGGTAAGCTTTTCCCATAAGACCATTTTATGAACCATGAATGAGGCATTTGACTATTTTTTAATACATAAGACATTTTTCTAGGCATCTTGATAGTCCCGATAATGATAGTACTGGGGTTGATATTTATCTTTAAATCTACTTAGAATTTAGGATTTCCATCATTGTTCCATTACGAAATGGTGATAATTTTTTGAATTTTGAACTGAGAAGAAGATATCATTTATTTTATTTGTCTCCAATATTTTGAAATGTTTTTACTCCACCAGTTTCTATGAGAATAATTTCATAATAATAGTGATTCTTTCCAAACATTGTTGGAATAAAATTATATTTATCAAGAAGGTAATTTTGTAGTTAAGTTTTTGTTTCTTTGGATAAGACTTCATTTTCTGAAGTTTCTATATGTATTGATGTTTTGAATATGAATTTGAATATGTTTTTTTATGGGAAATCTACTTCCATTTCATCATTACCTCCATTAGCAGAAATACCTAATTTTGAACATATCTCTGGGATGCAGTCTTTGGATGTTGATGCAGACATATTCGTTGATTTCTGTGGCAAAGTATGAGAAGTCATATAAACTATAAGAAATAGTTAATAAATAATATCTTTTTGATATGCTTCTTATGAAATAGTAAGTGTATTAATTAAATTATCTTTTTAATCTAATGCATCTCTTATTTTCTTTAAGAACATAAGTTTAGGTTTCTTTCTAAACTCAAAAGTCACAAAGTTATTGTTAATTCGAGTATGAACCCCTTTTTCACTGACTAATATAGGAAGAATTTTATTAACATTGATAATATCTAGATTAAATTTTCAGGAAGGATAAATGATGTTTTAATAATATTATTGTTGATGCATATGTGTGCTTCAGAAATTTTATGTTTTACTTTGACTTTATCTTTTGTAGCAGAAATAATATGATGATTAGTTGTTTCATAATATTTTGTTGGTATAAGGTTTTCTCTTATACAATTAACATTATCTCCATAATCAAATAAAGCTATCCCTTCTATGACAAAGTCATTAATTTTTATAGTCACTTCACCATTCCCTTTTCTCTTGACAAATTCTTGAAGATTATTAACAAAGGAATCTTCTATATCTTCACTTATTACAACAATTTGGTTTTTATTTGATCACTCTCTAAGCATTGTATTAAATATATGTTCATCCTCATCATCATTATACTTTATATATACATATATTTTTGAAGATTTTTAACCTTATCTTAAGTTCAATGATTTCTATTTTGATTTTGTTTTGTTCCTTTCTCAAATCTTCTATAGAAGTATGTTTATCATTACCTTTTTTATGTCAAATGCTTTTGATTACATGATCAAATGAGTAAAACTCATTTGATTCTGATTCTATTTTATTTGTCAATTTTTTTATATCCAATCATATTGAGATATTTTCCAAGTGTAGTGCTTCTTTCTTGTTTATCTTGGATGAAATCTATGGTTTCAAGTATAATTTGTTGTTCACTAGTTAAGACAAGAATTTCTTCTGATGATGTTTCATTTCTATAGTAATTACACTAGCATCCTTCTTCATTTTCTTTTTTTTTTCTAATTTTGATGATTCATTTGAATTTAATTTACTAACAAAAGTATCGAGTTAGTCTGGCATAATACATTTTGATTCTAGTAATAATTCGTTAACCTTTTTATTGAAATCTCATTTGAAACATTTGTTTGCATAATGTCTTTTCCGTTACAATTGTAACATGTTATGTTTCTCTTATTATCTCTTTTTCTTATTTGTCTCTTTTTTTATAATTCTTCTTTGATTTGTTACTATCTTCACTAAACCTTTTGTAGATTTTGTGTTGTTTCTTTTCTTTTGGTAAATCCATGTCACATTTAAATTGATCGAAAAATTTTCATCGTTCCTTTTTATCTATTGTTTATTGTCTTTTTAATTGATTTTTTAATTTATAGTCATTGTAAAGAGACAATCTTATTTAGTTTATTCTTTGTATGATTTCCCCATAGGATATGTGCTCTAGAGAGACAACATTATTATATGCTTGTCTAATATGTTCTCTTACCATTTCAGCAAAAAAAAAGGTAATGTAGATAAAAACTTTTCTTTCCAAACAACAAAATTACAATATGTAAATTGCAAACCTTTAGAAAGAAAAACATCTTTATACCAACTGAAACCACTCAGACTCTTACGTCTTAAGTTCATTAGTTGTTCTCGATGTATTTCTAATATAGTGCCATTATGGCCTATAGAATGTTGAGTTATGTTTACTATTAGGTTATATACCAGGTTTGATTGGGATTGACCATTTTTTAAATTAATTTGAGAACCATGCTCACTTATTTTAGTTTCTTGAAATATTTCTTGTCTGTGTATTTCACTACGATAGTTAATCCACCATACTCTTAATTTACTCGTAAATGATGAAGTTTTCATTTGGATAATTGTGGTTTCAGGGCAACCATGAGCTCGACAAGCATTGGAATAAATCAACATTTGATGGAAAATTTGTAATATTTGGTATTCTGAAAATCAATCTACTTTCCATTCTATAAGAGATTGGCCATCAAATTGGCATAAAGTAAGATTAAGAGTTTCTTCAATTTGTAGGTCAATCATTGTTGGTCTAGAATAATAATTTATTGTTTTTGAAAATCATGTAGTTTACCAAAGATAAATGTATTTAATTTTTGCTCCTCATGTATCTCTTCTTCATATGAGTGTGATGAGTCCCCATATATTTTATTAATTGTTGGTTTTGAAGATTTGATTATTTTATCCAACTTGTGATTTCATGTGTTAATTCATCAATTTGTTTATCGAACTTAATGGGTGCCTTCTTTCCTAATATAAGTTTTCAATTATAGTTTGAGGAACAATTAATGGAAATTTTTTGGTTTCTACTTTCTTTAGATGCTTGGTACTTTTCCAATATCAATAAGCATTATCTCTTTCCTTTTAGTTTGTTTGCTAAGGGTTTAAATATTTATATTTGTTGTGTTATTTTGTTCAATTATATTGTAAGGACCCTGACCTGCGTTTAGGGTTTACCCTGTTTATTTTGCTTGATCTTGGTGCTTTGGTGCTTGCTAATCACCTTAAGTGGTGATTAGGGTTTTTTTGAGCTTTGTTGAGAGTTCGAGGGGCTACTTGCAAATAACCCAAGTTTAGGGTTTTGTGTGCAAGTTTGCCATCTTGTGAGATGTTTTCCCTCTTTGCTTCCTCTAGGGTTGAGAGGAAGGTTTGGGCTTGTTGTTTGAGTCCTTTGGGTTTGAGTTGAGCTTGTTTGGGCCTTGGAGTTCCTTGTTTGGGCTTGCTTGAGCCTTGTGTCACCCAGGGCAGGTGGTGTGTCGTCCAGTTGCTTGGTGTGTCGCCCAGTAGCTCTTGTTTGTGTCGACCAGATGGCTTGGCTTGGTTGATGGACACATGGTGCACATCTTGGACAAGTGCCTTATGGCTTGCATGAGAGGTGGCTTGAGTTGGTGGACATGTGTCCCTTGGGTGGGCGACACATAGCATGGTCGTACCTTGGTTTCTCCTCCCCTTCTTCCTATATAGGTAGCTCTTTTCTTTGCCTTAGTCTCTTTTGGTCCTTTGGTCTCTCCTCCACCTTGAGTGCACGATATCCCTCTCCATCTTGCTTGTGTTGGCCGATACACTTCCTTGGAGCAGAAGGGGTGGCCGATACACCTTCCTGGAGCAGCCTGGTGGACGATAGTTGTGGACACAACCTTGGATCTCAAAGTGCATCTTCTTCCTTGGAGCTTAAGGCGGGTTGCATAGTTTCTAACCCTAACTCTCTTACCTCTAGCTTTAACCTTGTTACATGTTAGTAATCTAGCTTAGTTCCTTGCTTGAACATCTTGCTTATGTACCTTAGTGGCCGATATCCCTCTCTAGGGTTTAGGGTTCCTTGTATGCCTTGCTTTCTAGGGTTTGGGGCTTCCTGGTGTTGAAGGTTGAAGATGACCTTGGGTTGGGCGATACCCCCTTCCTTGTGAGTGTGTTGGGAAATACACTTGCCCCTAAGATGAACGATATGAGTAACCTTGGGTTGAGCAACACCTCTGTCTCTGAGTTGGCCGACATGGTCCCCTTTGTTCTTAAGTTGGCCGACATGGTGACCATGTTGGGCGACATGGCACTTTGGTTGGACGACATGATGAGTCCTTTAGGTTGACCGATACCCTTGCCCTTGAGTTGGGCGATAGGGTGAGCTAGGGTTTGTTGGCCGATATGGTGAGTACCCTTGGAGATGGGCGATACTCTCTCTCTCTCTCTCTCTCTCTTGTTGGGCGATATGGTCTGATGGTGTTGGGCGACATCGATGTCCTTGAGTTGGACGATAGAATGGGTGCTCTTGTGTTGAGTTATCTCCTTGTCCATGTGGGGGACGATAGGGCCAAGTAGTGCCATGTTGGACGATAGGCTATGTGCCCTGATGGCCGATACCATGATGGCCGATAGCCATGTTGGGCGATACCCTACCCTATGTGCATGAGTGTGATGGTCGATAGGGTTAGTAGAGTGTGTTGGCCGATAGGGTAGTAGTGTGTGATGGTCGATAGGGTTAGTGAGGTTGGCCGATACCCATGTTGGGTGATAGGCTTTAGATGAGGGTTGTGAGGCTATAGTGAGGGTATGAGTTTCTTTGGTGACGGTCCCTCATGTGATAGAAGTGGATGCTTATACATAAACCAATAAACGATGGTAGTGTTTGTGACATCATCAATGTATATGATGCCTTGCAAATAATAAGGGTGCTAATGATAGTAATGTATATGATGGCCCTAATGTATTAGGTGCATGATGTGACCCTTATGCTTGATTGTCAATGATATTGAGAATGATGATAGTTACACTAGTAGTTGTTTAATGATAATAATGTTGGTAATAATGATGCTAAATGACAGTTATATTAATGGTTGCTTCATGATAAAGATGAAAATAGTTGATGGCAACAATAATGACATTGGAAATAATAGTGTTGGTTCAGTATACCCAACATGATTTCTATATACCCTGATTGTTTGTATAATCCTGAGATTTAGGGTAAGCATCAGTATAGTTTTTTAATGATGTACTTAACACACTTGGTTACCAAATAAGTGTAATATTGGTAATTTAATTACCTTGAATGATATTTCATGATAGTAAGCATATTCCTTATGTTGAATCTACAATTATTGCATACCTTAACCTTGCAGGTGATGACTTAGCCATGAAAGGGCTATGTGACATATGTAATGAGTAACATTACTTTGATAATTGCTCTATAAGATTATGTATGTGATGTGTTGGTCCCATGATGATGATGTGAGCCTTAAGAGGCAGTGACAGTACATGATGAAGGATTGAGATCATGTGGTATGTGATGATCCTTGAGATGGATCTGGATGGTTGGCAAGAGGCCAAGTGGTAACATGTGACGTTGGATCCTTAAGATGGATCAGGTTTATATGAATAGATCATATTATAATGTTCTTTACTTTCTGTTATATCTTGCATGTTATACATCTTGGTTGAATCTTGCAATCCATCTAAAAGATACTAATTAATCACAGTGAAATATATCATGTAGTTTTCCCTGGCCATAGATCCATCATCGTCAGGACTTGGTGATGGTGAAACAGGTTTTCCTACGGGTTAACCTGGAAGCGCATATTGTTGAATATGTGTAGGTTGCTCCTAGCCTGAAAATGAGGAGGTAAGAGTGTAACTTCGGTTGCAGACTCAGATATGTGTGTAGAGCATGGTGAACAGGCCCATGGCTCAGGATATGTGATGTATGGAGCATGAATGCGTTCATGGCTCAGAGCACGGTGATGAGGCCCGTGGCTCAGAGCACGGTGATGAGGCCCGTGGCTCAGTTTTACTAGCGCTGTGATGTGTACCAAGGCAGGCTAGAGAATGGGTAGCCTATGGAGCTAACCCTGTGGCTTAAACCACTTCATCATGTGACTGCGGTCTTGCTTGTGTTGTACTCATGTACTGACCATGAGGTGGGAGGTCGTGGAGTCCGGCTCTTCCATTGACCTTGTATGGCACCGTCTTGGGTTTCGTAACCGAAGGTTGGATTTGAACGGTACGGTTCAAATCCTCAGGGCATAATAAAATGTAATACAGCCGTTTAGTATTTACTGATCAAATCAAACACAAAACATTGGTTGAGGCCTTGTTTGTTATACCTTACAGGTCATGTGGGAATCTGTCTTATCTTGATGATCAGGTTATGTGACATTATATTCTATTCTAATAATCCTGTTACATGTTGATATACATTATCTTGATAATCATGTTCTTTTGAAAGACATCTGGTTATAAGTTTTAGAACAGCTGGTATGCTTGTCGGTAAGAATGATCTTGCTATATATATATAACTACTTCCGATATATCTGCTCATATTATAATTGCTGTTATGGTTTATCTTGCTGAGGTTCTATGGTTGCGGTGGGGAGCTATGTTTCCCGCTGGGACAATTGTTCAATTGTCTCACTCCGCTTGTTTACACCCTTTTTAGGCGGTCGAGGTAGACGTGGTCGTGGTTGTGGTGTTGCGGACGAGTAGCTTGAGGAACAGTAGAAGGCAAGCGTTGGACATGCTGCTATTTTGGATGTTTTGTAGTAGAGTCTAGAGTCATCCCTGTACTCTCAGGTCCTTGGCAGTGTTTTGATGATGTTTCACGAAGATCGTTCGATGATATCTGTATATCCTGCTGTTGGCCGGATGTGGGCCTTTATGTATATATGAACAAGTGGTGAACTCATGTGATGGATGGACATCTGTTCTTGAGCTGTGGACACGTATCAGATCTTGTGTATGCATGTATAAATATGTATATGACATGTTTCTGTGCAGGATATGGACTGGAAAGTAATAGTTTCACAGTTTATCAGTTTTCCACAATCGGTTTTAATTAACCCGTGTTTTTGATAATCTGTGGTTATGGTGTTTTCCGCACATTTTCGCGTAACACCTCGTTATCTATGTGATAATGGGATGTGTTGCCACAAGTTTTGGTATCAGAGCCTTAGGTTCGCTGAGTCTACAGGGATCTAGGACTAGGTTGAGTCTGTTCTTATGAGTTTTCCAGGTTATCTTACAACACCTTCTGCCCTCAGCAGAAGAAAAGACAAGATGTCTGGAAACCACAAAAAACATGCTCCTGAGCATAGTGATGCTACATCGGTTGATGGAGCAGATGGACGGGCACATGAAGATCGGGTGCCTGAGGTCCCCCAACCAGACCTAGCCATACTTGAACACCCTGCCTACCAACAGCTTATGGGGCAGTTAATGGCTACGATGAATCTCATGGTTGAGCGATTACCAGTTCCTCCTCTACGAGCACAGGTTCCCCATGGAGAAGCATCGGGTATTGGGAAGACCTTTGAGCGGCTTCGCCGAGTCGGAGCTTCGGATTATGCTGGAACGGCTGATCCAACGGATGCAGATCTGTGGCTGACAAGTCTTGAAAAGGCTTTCCGGATCCTCAACATCCCCGAAGCAGACAAAGTAAAGCATGCTGTCTACCTTTTGAAGGGTAGTGCTGGTCACTGGTGGACCATCGAGGAAGAGAAGCGGCCTGGTGAGGTGATCTGTTGGGAAGTGTTTCGGCGCGAGTTCGTCACCAGATACTTTCTGAAGACGTACCTGTATGAGAAGATCAGTCAATTTGAGAAGTTGCGGCAAGGAACGATGAACATCACCGAGTATGAAGATAAGTTTATGGATCTGTTGAGATTCTGTCCTCACATGGCGGCGACAGATGATGAACGGATCAGACGTTTCGAGAAGGGTTTGAGTGCTGAGTTAACAACCCCTGTGTCTACGCTAGAAAACCGAGAGCGGTTTGCTACGTTTGTGGAATCAGTTCGACGGATCGAGAGGACAGTACGGGAGAAAAGAGAGTCTGTGTCTCTTAAAAGACCTGCTCAGTTTCAAGGACGAAGGTTTGGTGGCTTCAAAAAGCCTAGGTTTTCGGCACCGTCAGTGATGAGAAGTGCTGGTGTACCATCTCAGTGGTCTCCGAGTAAGGGGAAAGGTTATGTTTCTTCACCATCTAAGGCGCACATCTCAGCTTCGATGGCAGTGACAGGGCCATCTAGGCCACGAGTTGACAATAGAGCATGTCATCTCTGTGGACAAGTCGGGCATTGGAAGTGCAATTGCCCGAATAGAGATGTTGAAGTGACGCAACAACTGAGGCAGAGTTTCCAGAAGTCTGAGAGACCACAGCCCAGTGGTAGCAGAGGACGAGGACGCGGTCAAGCGTCTCAAGCTGGATCGTCTGCTCAAGGGAGCAGAGGTCGTGGACAACAAGCTATGGCTCGATTCTATGCCATGAATCAGCCGGAGGCGATAGTCAACCCGCGAGTGGTGACAGGTCAGATGGAATTATTTCATTCTGATATGTCTTCTTCTTGCTTTATATCTGTTCTGGTTGACCCGGGTGCTACACACTCTTTTATCGCCTATAGTATGCTTGAAAACTATCATCTACCTGTTATTTGTAAGAAGGATAGCTTGTTGCTAGAAACCCCTCTTGATGGTTCCTCTTTGCTTCGAGAAGAGTGTCCATCTTGTGTTTTGTCTTTTTCGGGACACATCATTCAGGTGGATCTCATACCACTTGATATGCATGGTTTCGATGTTATCCTTGGGATGGATACCTTAGAGAAGTATAAGGTTGTCTTGGACTGTGGTTCCAAGCAGGCGGTGTTTGATGTTGCTGGAGAGAAGTGGATCTTCTAGGGAGATAGGAAGATTCTTCCGACGTGTCTGGTGTCAGCTATGGTGGCAGATAGGTTGTTGCGACAAGGATGTGAGGCGTTCTTAGCTCACGTTGTGGATACCGTTGTGGATACCAAGGCAAAAGGCCTTAACCTTGAAGAGGTGTCAGTGGTCCGAGAGTTTGCAGATGTGTTTCCCGAGGAGTTTCCTGGTGTTCCTCCACCCCGAGAGATCGATTTGGAGATCAATCTGGTTCCGGGAACGCAGCCGATTGCACAGACATCGTATAGGATGGCTCCAGCAGAGATGGTAGAGTTGAAGAAGCAGTTACAAGAGTTGTTGGAGAAAGGTTTCATCAGACCGAGCACGTCACCTTGGGGTGCTCCCGTGTTGTTCGTTAAGAAGAAGGACGGTTCAATGTGGTTGTGTATAGACTACCGACAGTTGAACAAGGTCATGATCAAGAATAAGTACCCGTTGCCGAGGATAGATGACCTGTTCGATCAGTTGCGTTGAGCTACAGTGTTTTCGAAGATCGATCTACGGTCTGGATATCATCAGTTGAGGATAAAGGCGGATGACATACCAAAGTCAGCCTTTAGGACGAGGTATGGTCATTTTGAGTTTGTGGTTATGCCATTTGGATTAACCAATGCACCTGCTGCTTTCATGGACCTGATGAACAGAGTGTTTCGTCCATTCTTAGATCAGTTTGTTGTAGTTTTTATAGATGACATCTTGATCTATAGTCGGAATCGGCTAGAGCATGAGCAACATCTTCATCAAGCGTTGACTCTCCTTCATCAACATCAGTTGTATGCTAAGTTTAGTAAGTGTGAGTTCTGGTTGGATGAAGTGACTTTCTTAGGTCATGTGATATCTGTTGAAGGAGTCAAAGTAGATCCGAAGAAATTGGAATCCGTTGCGGATTGGGAACAGCCGAAGACACCGACGGAAGTTTGTAGTTTCCTTGGCCTAGCAGGATACTACCAGAGGTTTATCAAGGACTTCAGTTCGATAGCTCTACCAATGACGAAGTTAACCAGGAAGGATGTACCTTTTGTTTGGAATGATCGATGTCAGCAAGCTTTCCAAAGTTTGAAGGAAAAGCTAACCAGTGCTCCAGTGTTGATCTTGCCAGAATCTGGAAAAGGCTATGTTGTTTTCTGTGATGCGTCCAAGAAAGGTTTGGGTTGTGTGCTGATGCAGGAAGATCATGTGGTTTCTTTTGCTTTGTGAAAGCTTAAGAAACACGAGGAGAACTATCCGACCCATGACTTGGAGCTGGCAGCAGTGGTTCATGTGTTAAAGATTTGGAGACACTATCTTTATGGGGAAGTGTGTCAGATCTTTACAGATCACAAGAATCTGAAGTACATCTTCTCACAGCAAGAGTTTAACATGCGACAGCGCCGGTGGATGGAGTTGATCAATGATTATGATTGCACGATCGAGTATCATCCTGGTAAGGTGAATTTGGTAGCAGACGCGCTTAGCAGAAAGTCTTCTACTCCCAAGAAGGCACAGATGAGTTCTTTGGTATGCCATAGGTGGGACATGTTAGTCTCCTTACGGCAGATGAACGTACAGATGGAGGTTTCCTCGTTAGCTGGACTTTTAGCACAGATGCAAATCAAGCCCACGTTGAGACAACAGATCAAGGATGCACAGCAAACAGATGGCACAGTACAGTTAATCAGATCAGAGTTTGGCAGCGAAAAGCGTGATGGGTTCCATGAGTCTGAGGATGGAGTGGTTTGCTATCATAATAGGATGGTGGTTCCAGATGTTGATAATCTGCGGAAGTTGGTGCTCAAGGAAGCACACACGTCGATGTATGCTATGCATCCAGGTGTCACCAAGATGTACCATAGTCTGAAGGACTTGTATTGGTGGCCCGTCTTGAAGAAAGATGTAGCTGAGTTTGTGGCTAGGTGTGCGGTGTGTCAGCAAGTCAAGGCTGAGCATCAAAAGCCGGCAGGTACGTTGCAACCTTTGCCTATACCGTAGTGGAAATGGGATCACATAACTATGGATTTTGTAGTTGGTCTACCCAGGACAACTAGGAATCATGATTCCATTTGGGTGATAGTGGACAAATTAACGAAGTCTGCCCATTTCATACCTGTGAAGACCACGTATACAGCTGAAAAGCTCGCTCAAGTATATGTGGATGAGATAGTTCGTTTGCATGGTGTGCCAGCGACGATAGTTTCTGACAGAGGTCCTCAGTTTACAAGTCGTTTTTGGGAACAGTTGCATAGGGCGATGGGAACGCAATTGAAGTTCAGTACCGCTTTCCACCCACAGACAGATGGACAGTCTGAGAGGACTATTCAGACTTTGGAGGATCTTCTTCGTGCTTGTGTTTTGCAGTTCCTAGGCAGTTGGGACGTACATCTCAGTTTGATAGAGTTTCCCTACAACAATAGCTATCAGCGGAGCATTGACATGGCTCCCTATGAGGCTTTGTATGGGAGTAAGTGCAAATCTCCTTTGTGTTGGTATGAGTCTGGTGAATATCAGCTTTTGGGTCCTGAGTTAGTACAACAGACGATGGAAAAGATCAAGGTGATACAACAACAATTGAAAGCGGCACAAGACAGGCAGGAGTCTTATGCAGACAATCGCCGACGACCCTTGGAGTTCCAGGTGGGAGACAAGGTGTATCTTAAAGTCTCTCCGTGGAAAGGTGTGCTGAGGTTTGGCCGGAAGGGTAAGTTAGCTCCCAGATATATGGGGCCTTACTCAATCATAGAACGTGTTGGCAAGGTGGCTTATGAGTTAGAATTGCCTCCAGAGTTGCACAGGTTACATCCAGTGTTCCATGTCAGTATGCTGAAGAAAAGTCATCCGGATACAGGAACAGTGATACAACCAGTTGAAGTTGAACTTGACAAAGATGTGACTTATGAAGAGGGTCCTATGATGATCCTTGATAGAAGAGTCAAGAAGCTGAAGAGAAAGGATCTGGTTCTTGTGAAGGTCCTTTGGCGTCACCGTGGCGTTGAGGAAGCCACGTGGGAGCTTGAGGAAGAGATGAGGAAGAAGTATCCCTCGCTTTTCTCTTCGGATTTCGGGGACGAAATCCTTTTGTAGAGGTTTATGGCTGTAAGGACCCTGACCTGCGTTTAGGGTTTACCCTATTTGTTTTGCTTGATCTTGGTGCTTTGGTGCTTGCTAATCACCTTAAGTGGTGATTAGGGTTTTGTTGAGCTTTGTTGAGAGTTCGAGGAGCTACTTGCAAATAACCCAAGTTTAGGGTTTTGTGTGCAAGTTTTCCATCTTGTGAGATGTTTTCCCTCTTTGCTTCCTCTAGGGTTGAGAGGAAGGTTTGGGCTTGTTGTTTGAGTCCTTTGGGCCTGAGTTGAGCTTGTTTGGGCCTTGGAGTTCCTTGTTTGGGCTTGCTTGAGCCTTGTGTCGCCCAGGGCAGGTGGTGTGTCGCCCAGTTGCTTGGTGTGTCGCCCAGTAGCTCTTGTTTGTGTCGACCAGATGGCTTGGCTTGGTTGATGGACACATGGTGCACATCTTGGACAAGTGCCTTATGGCTAGCATGAGAGGTGGCTTGAGTTGGTGGACATGTGTCCCTTGGGTGGGCGACACATAGCATGGTCGTACCTTGGTTTCTCCTCCCCTTCTTCCTATATAGGTAGCTCTTTTCTTTGCCTTAGTCTCTTTTGGTCCTTTGGTCTCTCCTCCACCTTGAGTGCACGATATCCCTCTCCATCTTGCTTGTGTTGGCCGATACACTTCCTTGGAGCTGAAGTGGTGGGCGATACACCTTCCTGGAGCAGCCTGGTGGACGATAGCTGTGGACACAACCTTGGAGCTCAAAGTGCATCTTCTTCCTTGGAGCTTAAGGCGGGTTGCATAGTTTCTAACCCTAACTCTCTTACCTCTAGCTTTAACCTTGTTACATGTTAGTAATCTAGCTTAGTTCCTTGCTTGAACATCTTGCTTATGTACCTTAGTGGCCGATATCCCTCTCTAGGGTTTAGGGTTCCTTGTATGCCTTGCTTTCTAGGGTTTGGGGCTTCCTGGTGTTGAAGGTTGAAGATGACCTTGGGTTGGGCGATACCCCCTTCCTTGTGAGTGTGTTGGGCAATACACTTGCCCCTAAGATGAACGATATGAGTATCCTTGGGTTGAGCAACACCTCTGTCTCTGAGTTGGCCGACATGGTCCCCTTTGTTCTTAATTTGGCCGACATGGTGACCATGTTGGGCGACATGGCACTTTGGTTGGACGACATGATGAGTCCTTTAGGTTGACCGATACCCTTGCCCTTGAGTTGGGCGATAGGGTGAGCTAGGGTTTGTTGGCCGATATGGTGAGTACCCTTGGAGATGGGAGATACTCTCTCTCTCTCTCTCTCTCTCTCTCTTGTTGGGCGATATGGTCTGATGGTGTTGGGCGACATGGATGTCCTTGAGTTGGACGATAGAATGGGTTCTCTTGTGTTGAGTTATCTCCTTGTCCATGTGGGGGACGATAGGGCCAAGTAGTGCCATGTTGGACGATAGGCTATGTGCCCTGATGGCCGATACCATGATGGCCGATAGCCATGTTGGGCGATACCCTACCCTATGTGCATGAGTGTGATGGTCGATAGGGTTAGTAGAGTGTGTTGGCCGATAGGGTAGTAGTGTGTGATGGTCGATAGGGTTAGTGAGGTTGGCTGATACCCATGTTGGGTGATAGGCTTTAGATGAGGGTTGTGAGGCTATAGTGAGGGTATGAGTTTCTTTGGTGACGGTCCCTCATGTGATAGAAGTGGATGCTTATACATAAACCAATAAACGATGGTAGTGTTTGTGACATCATCAATGTATATGATGCCTTGCAAATAATAAGGGTGCTAATGATAGTAATGTATATGATGGCCCTAATGTATTAGGTGCATGATGTGACCCTTATGCTTGATTGTTAATGATATTGAGAATGATGATAGTTACACTAGTAGTTGTTTAATGATAATAATGTTGGTAATAATGATGGTAAATGACAGTTATATTAATGGTTGCTTCATGATAAAGATGAAAATAGTTGATGGCAACAATAATGACATTGGTAATAATAGTGTTGGTTCTGTATACCCAACATGATTTCTATATACCCTGATTGTTTGTATAATCCTGAGATTTAGGGTAAGCATCAGATAGTTTGTTAATGATGTACTTAACACACTTGGTTACCAAATAAGTGTAATATTGGTAATTTAATTACCTTGAATGATATTTCATGATAGTAAGCATATTCCTTATGTTGAATCTACAATTATTGCATACCTTAACCTTGCAGGTGATGACTTAGCCATGAAAGGGCTATGTGACATATGTAATGAGTAACATTACTTTGATAATTTCTCTATAAGATTATGTATGTGATGTGTTGGTCCCATGATGATGATGTGAGCCTTAAGAGGCAGTGACAGTACATGATGAAGGATTGAGATCCTGTGGTATGTGATGATCCTTGAGATGGATCTGAATGGTTGGCAAGAGGCCAAGTGGTAACATGTGACGTTGGATCCTTAAGATGGATCAGGTTGATATGAATAGATCATAATATAATGTTCTTTACTTTCTGTTATATCTTGCATGTTATACATCTTGGTTGAATCTTGCAATCCATCTAAAAGATACTAATTAATCACAGTGAAATATATCATGTAGTTTTCCCTGGCCATAGATCCATCATCGTCAGGACTTGGTGATGGTGAAACAGGTTTTCCTACGGGTTAACCTGGAAGCGCATATTGTTGAATATGTGTAGGTTGCTCCTAGCCTCAAAATGAGGAGGTAAGAGTGTAACTTCGGTTGCAGACTCAGATATGTGTGTAGAGCATGGTGAACAGGCCCATGGCTCAGGATATGTGATGTATGGAGCATGAATGCGTTCATGGCTCAGAGCACGGTGATCAGACCCGTGGCTCAGTTTTACTAGTGCCGTGACCTGTACCAAGGCGGGCTAGAGAATGGGTAGCCTATGGAGCTAACCCTGTGGCTTAGACCACTTCAACATGTGACTGCGGTCTTGCTTGTGTTGTACTCATGTACTGACCATGAGGTGGGAGGTCGTGGAGTCCGTCTCTTCCATTGACCTTGTATGGTACCGTCTTGGGTTTCGTAACCGAAGGTTGGATTTGAACGGTACGGTTCAAATCCTCAGGGCATAATAAAATGTAATACAGCCGTTTAGTATTTACTGATCAAATCAAACACGAATCATTGGTTGAGGCCTTGTTTGTTATACCTTACAGGTCATGTGGCAATCTGTCTTATCTTGATGATCAGGTTATGTGACATTATATTCTGTTCTAATAATCCTGTTACATGTTGATATACCTTATCTTGATAATCATGTTCTTTTGAAAGACATCTGGTTATAAGTTTTAGAACAGCTGGTATGCTTGCCGGTAAGAATGATCTTGCTATATATATAACTGCTTCCGATATATCTGCTCATATTATAATTGTTGTTATGGTTTATCTTGCTGAGGTTCTATGGTTGCGGTGGGGAGCTATGTTTCCCGCTGGGACAATTGTTCAATTGTCTCACTCTGCTGGTTTACACCCTTTTTAGGTGGTCGAGGTAGACGTGGTCGTGGTTGTGGTGTTGCGGATGAGAAGCTTGAGGAACAGTAGAAGGCAAGCGTTGGACATGCTGCTGTTTTGGATGTTTTGTAGTAGAGTCTAGAGTCATCCCTGTACTCTCAGGTCCTTGGCAGTGTTTTGACGATGTTTCACGAAGATCGTTCGATGATATCTGTATATCCTGCTGTTGGTCGGATGTGGGCCTTTATGTATATATGAACAGGTGGTGAACTCATGTGATGGATGGATAGCTGTTCTTGAGCGGTGGACACGTATCAGATCTTGTGTATGCGTGTATAAATATGTATATGACATGTTTCTGTGCAGGATATGGACTGGAAAGTAATAGTTTCACAGTTTATCAGTTTTCCGCAATCAGTTTTAATTAACCCGTGTTTTTGATAATCTGTGGTTATGGTTTTTTCCGCACGTTTTCATGTAACACCTCGTTATCTGTGTGATAATGGGATGTGTTGCCACATATATGGTCCATATGGTGTGTTTTAGCTGGTTCTTGACTATATTCCATTAGTTTTAATGAACTGGCCTTGATGTTATTTTCTCCAAATTTTATAGCTTGAAAAGGTGGATGGATTGATTCAACTTCTTCATCTTTTGAATCATGTTTCCATGTTAAGGATGATTTTTCTATTACCATAGTACGATCCTCATTTGGGAGAGTAGGTAACATTTCTTTAAGTTTATCAAGATAATTAGTTTCATACCAATCAAAGAAATATATATTCTCATTTAACTATTTCATTTCAGAATACCATATATCTCTTATAGGCTACCTTTCATATTTATCAAAATGTGTAGAAAACCATTTTAATTTTGGTTTATTATGATCAGTTAAAGTCTTTCTTTAATAATTATTTATTAATTTCAAAGTTGTTCTAGTTCCCTTCAAGAAGACATGCAACTTTAAAATCCGATTCAGAAGGTTCATGTTCACTATGTTCATATATTGGATATGATATTCCTATACGACTTCTATGCATAGTGCTAGATCATTCAAGTTTATTGTGATGTATATGTAAATATTAAGAAGAACCAACTTCTAAGGAGAGAAACTTATTTATACATCACCATTAATATGCTCAATTATGTTTTGTATTTTGGTATTTTCACTAGGTGCAGGTGCATTTGCTTGTGGCATGGTCCAATTTTCTGGGAGTTTAACTTCCTCCAATTGTAAGGATTTAGGAATAATGGCCTGATTTTTATATTGGTTAGAAAAAGAGTTGTAAGCCCCTTTTCTGGGAAACTCAGGGATTGAGGAGTTAATGTGTTCATGGCCTTAAAGCAAACTCTATAACATAGTACAATGTTTTTAAAAGTTTGAACCATGTCAAATCGTGATGTTTTCCCATTCAAGGTTAAGACCTTCAAAAGGCCTGGGTCAGAAAGGAGGACTAAGAAATTAGGAAATGTATTAAAGTAAACAGATCTGTCATCTAACGTTGATTCTACAAGTCCAAGAAGGGAATCTAAAAATTTAAGATGCCCATAGTATCCAAGGCATAGAAGTACAAAACAATTTATACCTTTTCTGGTTAAGGTTTGGCAGATATTGGGACTAATCCTAAATGAATGAAGTTGTATTTTGAGTTATTTTTTATCATGTTTACATCTCTTTTAGATAAAAGTTGTATGCATTCTTGTAAATATGTAACTAATCTAGTCTTCTCAATAGTTTTGATGTAATAATCAGATATCAGTCGAAAACCACCTTTAGAGTAAATGTCTCTTATGGGAACTTTAGGCATTTCCCAATTTTTAATGGATTGTTCTATATTTTCAAAATTATTTTGTTCACAAATTTTTATTGGCATTGTTCGAATTATGGAATGGTCTGTATGAAAATTGGTAGAAGTTCTAGAGAGTATTCTTTCCATTGTCTTAGAGATAATTATGAGTAGATGAATTCTAATATATATGAGTTGATAGAGAGATTTTCTTTCATTTGATATAAACGTTGTCCTGTCAATAGCTAAACCTAGCCCTACAAACCCTAAACACCTACCACGGCTAAAGTAGGTTCAATTGGCTACCACTATGACAAGGAGGCCTCAGACCCTAGAATCCCAAGAAGGAAGACTCTGAACCCTCACCCCTTTAGAGACAAAGAGAGAGACACAAGTATATCCCAACCACCCCTAACTTGGCTCTGATATCATTACACACACACACACACACACACACACACACACACACATATATATATATATATATATATATATATATATATATATATATATATATATAATGTGTGTGTATTATTCGTGCGATAGTGACTATGTACCATATATTAGTATATGTATATATAAGTATATATATAAATAAACATAGAAATATGTAGGTATGTTACCCAATTGTATAACATAAATAAGTTATCCAGTAACTTCTGTTACAATTTTTGCCTTCTAGTTACAACTTTTGCATTTTGATTACAAATTTTCACTCATGGCTACAGTTCGGGACAAAGTTTTTTCTTATAGAAATTTCATTTTTATAGTTTTCAGAAATAATACAAATCGGACGTAGTTTTACAAAAAGTCATTAGATTTCAAAATTGATTATCGCATTATAATTTGATACCTTTCTATTACAAAATTATGTCCATGTGTCACTAAAGTAGGTGACCTGACTCTAATAACACACAGACACACACACACAAACACACACACACACACACACACACATATATATATATATATATATATATATACCATTTATTTGTTACTTATGTCGGTTAATAACTTCAGCTACCCTAGGATCTAGTTTTGTACCTGGAAGGCACCTAACTATAATGACACAACCAAATTTGTAATACAAATTTACAAGAAATATCTTCCCTGAATCGTAACAAGTAATGTTTCAATAAGGATGCCAATATTATAATCAAAACACTTAGAGTTTAACCGCAATTCATGTAGAACAAATTTGTGTTACCTATATAGGCAATAAATACATCTCCATACATACATATATATATAATTATATTAATATATTTATACACATACATCTCCATATATATGTATATATGTATATATATGAGATAAGAAGAGGTATTGTCGCCCCTCTCCCATGCTTGGAGGCTGAACATCCTGGAGGGTTGTAAACCAAGGGGGAAGCTATGTGATAACCTCCTATTTTAGTAGTTTATCTTAGTCTTTTTCTTTAGTTTTCCATACTCTTTCTACATTTATATTGTACTTAAACCTAATTTTACCCCTTTTTGTAAATACATCATCAAACTAACTTTTCCTTTTATAATTACAGAAAAAGCACAAAAAAATAACAAAAGAACAAACCAGCCCAAGGGTCGAGTAGATCCAAACGGTCCCGAGACCGCATGAAGCCAAACGGTCCCAAGACCGCATGGAGTTCAAACGGTCCCGAGACCGCATAGATCCAAACGGTCCCAAGACCGCATGGAGTTCAAACGGTCCCGAGACCGCATGAAGCCAAACGGTCCCAAGACCGCATGGAGTTCAAACGGTCCCGAGACCGCATGAAGCCAAACGGTCCCAAGACCGCATGGAGTTCAAACGGTCCCGAGACCGCATGAAGCCAAACGGTCCCAAGACCGCATGGAGTTCAAACGGTCCCGAGACCGCATGAAGCCAAACGGTCCCAAGACCGCATGGAGTTCAAACGGTCCCGAGACCGCATGAAGCCAAACGATCCCAAGACCGCATGGAGTTCAAACGGTCCCGAGACCGCATGAAGCCAAACGGTCCCAAGACCGCATGGAGTTCAAACGGTCCCGAGACCGCATGAAGCCAAACGGTCCCAAGACCGCATGGAGTTCAAACGGTCCCGAGACCGCATGAAGCCAAACGGTCCCAAGACCGCATGGAGTTCAAACGGTCCCGAGACCGCATGAAGCCAAACGGTCCCAAGACCGCATGAAGCTCAAACGGTCTCAAGACCGTTTGACGCCAAACGGTCCCAAGACCGTTTGACGCCAAACGATCTCAAGACCGTTTGACGCCAAACGGTCCCAAGACCGTTTGACGCCAAACGGTCCCAAGACCGTTTGACGCCAAACGATCTCAAGACCGTTTGACGCCAAACGGTCCCAAGACCGTTTGAGCCCAAACGGTCTCCAAACCGTTTGGATCTCACTCAAAGCCTATAAATAAGACCTCAGGGCCGTTCATACAAAGAGTCCAGACGTCCAGAGGCTGTCTCTCCACCACGAGAACAACTCCATCCATCACTCGAGGCTGCCGGTCTGAGACTCACGTCCATTGCAAGCTACTTTCTCTCTCATCAACAAGGAAGGTGAGAGGAGAAGATCCGTCATCAAGCAAGCTGCAAGGGGTGGAGATCGTTGCTCTCTCCACCAAGGGTTCAACCTTCTCTCCTCAGTGGAGATGATGTTCTTTCTATCTCTTCTTGCCTCCTTCTTCGTTGCTCCCTCTATGAGGAGTGAGTAGTTCCATCCACTGGGGCGCGGGGACTAGCCCCGCTGCCCATGTTTTGTATTTTGTACTGTAAAAAAAGATGTTATCATTTCGTTTTAATACTAAATCGTTTCACACATGCTTGAATGATGGCCACGTTCTTGTATGCATTTATTGTCTTTCGTTGTGGTTTGTCTACGACCGCTATCGAGGCTTGAATACCGATTTAGTGTTGGTTTCTGGTGTGTGTATCCACCACGCATCCGTTTCGGTGTCTAGAAGTGTATCTCAAAGAGTGGAGTAAACTCACTATCATTTGGCACACTCCCATCTGTATGGAAGAGACCTTTGGTAAGTCGAGGAACACACTTTGCGAGGGGAATGATGTAAAGCATGTGACCATTTGTTCGGGAATGGCTGGCGTTGCATCATTCCCGCACTTCTCGTAGCTAGGTTATCCGAATAGGAGACTAGGCCTACAAGGACGCTATTCGATTTGGTAATTATCGCTCGCTTGGTAGTTTTAGATGCACGTTTCTTGAGGTTGAGTAAGATTCTCTCTTCGGAGACTACATCCTTCAGTGACGCGTAGTGATGTACCGCATGAGAGTTACTTAACCCTTGGAGGATGAGATGCATTGCCCTTTTCTTATATGGGCATTGGTCTTGTGGAACATCGAAGGGTGCAATGCATCGCTCTTGTCTTATGTGGGCATCGGTCTTGTGGAACACCCTTGGATGCAACGCATCGCTCTTGTCTTATAAGGCATCGGTCTTGTGGAAACATCCATGCATCTAGCTTATAAGTCTTGCTTAGTACATATACAATGCATGTGTAGCGGTGGTAAATACCTGCTTAACCCCAGTGATTCATCATCATTTGTTAACTCTTAAGATTTACTTGCTTTATTTACTTTCTTGCTTTACTTTCTTTGTACTTAGTTTAAAACAACCAAATCAAACTTTCGATCTAAATATCAATCTTTAAGTTGGTAAGTAAAGGCTAAACGTTTTCCATCTTGACTTCGTCAAGACCGTTGTCCCGAGGATTCGACCCTTAACTATACTACGATAAGACTTCCACATGTCTTAGCACATGTGGGTGGAGTTCTTACCATAGTACTAGCAAGGCTAAACTTAGAGACTCATCATCTCTAGGATTTTTAGTGGTGTTGCATAAAAACAAAACTTCCATCAAAAATTGGCGCCGTTGCCGGGGACAACGGAACTTTTTAGTTTTTACTTACCAATTTCTTGGTTGATTAGGATTTTACACTTTTTCTTAATAACCAATCCAATATTTCTTGATCTTTTTCATTTCCTTCCATTTTTCCTAACTTGAGATTTTCCTTCTACTCAGGTAGAAAACGTGTATGCAACCCCCGCATAGCATCGGATTCTCCCCTGAACCAGAATACGATTCTGAGGTAGAAAGAAGTTTTCACCGAAGGAATAGACTTAACCGCCAAAGAGCCAGACAGATGGCCGAAGAGCAACGCCTTATTGCAGAAAGAGTCAACGCCGCCATAGCAGCACAACGAGCACAACTCATTGCTGACACTCGTGCTCAGGTGCAAGCTGAGATCCGAGCTGAGGAACAAGCCCGCATCCAAGCAGAGCAGGCTGCTGCTCAACTTGCGTTAAGAAACAAGCAACTTCGGGACTATGCAGTCCCAAAGAATTATGAAGATGATCATCCTGTCCGACCACCGATTATCAACATACCACACTTTGAAATTCGGACGCAATGGATCCAAATCATGCAAGGCATCTCTTTCTCCGGAGCACACGGAGATAATTGCATGGATCACCTTAAGAGGTTCAAGTCACTCTGTCGACTTGTACCCCAAGCAGGCATTGCAATGGAAGCAATCATGTTACACCTTTTCCACTTCACCCTATCTGGAAGAGCACTAAGCTGGTACAACGCTTTGGATAGACACCCTATCATCACTACCTGGACTCCCTTAGAAGAGAAGTTTCTTGAGAAGTTCTTCCCACCTTCCCTAACCTATGAGATCAGGGGACAGATTAATCACTTTTCCCAATTACCTGGAGAAACACTTTCTGAAGCTTGGGAAAGATTCAAAGAACTCCTGAGAAAGTGTCCTCACCATGGCATTTCTCAAAATCAACTAATAGAAACATTCTACAGAGGAGTAAGTGATGATATCAAGCAATTCCTAGATTCCTCATCTGGAGGAAACTTTATGAGAAAGAACTACGAAGACGCCTGGAATATAGTTACGTTGGGGGCCGAGAACCAATCCAATTGGGGAAGGTCATCTAACCAACCCAAAGGTGTTCTCAAGGTTTACAAAGCGGAAGAATCTATGGAACTCAAAGCCATTGCTGAGGCTTTGAAGACTATTGCTAGCAAGCAACAAGCCCTCGAAACTTCTTTCGGGGAATATGATAAGAAGAAAAGCTCCCAGGTTCAACAAATTAAGGCAGCTACTGGAACTTGTGAAGCCTGTCATGCATCCGATCATCCCACATTATCATGTGGATTGTTGTACAATGTCATGATGGATTTACAACCACCTATGCCGCAATATGAACCCATCATCGAGCATCCCGAAGACCAAATGCCAGAGCAAGTCAACTCCATACATTCAATACCTGGCCAAATGAATTACAACCCAGATAAACCAAGGAACCATCCTGGTTTCCAATACGGGAATCCTGCAGGGATTGCCAACCCACAGCAGCATGCACGAGGTGGATCTTTCAACAAACAACCACCGGGATTTCAGAATAATTTCAGTCATGGGAATTACATACAAGGTTTTCAAAGACCTAACTATCCCAGGAATCCTTTTTACCAATACACTCATTCAGGACTGCACCCTCAGTTGCACCAACCCCAGTTGAAGCAGCCACAGCAACCCCAGTTGCAGCAGCCCCTGCAGCCACAGTTAACCGCACCTCTGCAACAACCAGAAGACGAATTATCTATGATAAAGCAAATGCTTCAGTCTCAGCAAACTATGCTAGCTAGCCAGCAAGCCCAACAAAGGGCAGTTGAAACCCAGCTAGCTCAGATCGCTGCACAGTTGAAGTCTTCGGCTGGCGTTCCTGATAGGCAGCCTGAACCAAATGGGCAAAATGAACACGAACAGCTGAACGCCATCACCACAAGGTCGGGACGTATTCTGCCTGAACCCATCAAGATCACTCTAGATGATGATGATGTGCCCATTCTTTTGACGAAAGAGATCTCACAACAAGAGATTGGGAAATCTCCCGAAGACACCGAGGACAAAAACAAAGAGTATGTACCCACAGAACCCAAGGTCCCGCAATTCAAACCAAGGATTCCATATCCAGGCAGACTGCAAGAAACAAAAATGGATGCCAGGTTTCAGAAATTCAAGGAAGCAATGAAGAAACTTTATATCGATATCCCACTCCTCGACGCTTTATCCAAAGTACCAGCATGGGCAAGGTATCTCAAAACTTTGCTATCACGTAAGTATATCACCAAAGAGCAGGAAACCGTCAAGCTTGCCCAAACCACCTCTGACATCATCTTGAACAAACTGCCCAAAAAGAAGAAGGACCCAGGTTCTTTCGGAATCCAATGTTGCATTGGAAACGCATCCACAAAGAAAGGATTAGCTGACCTCGGGGCTAGTATATCCATTATGCCTTTCTCAATGTGCCAACGCCTCGGTTTCACAGATCTGCTACCTACAGCAATGACTATTCAACTTGCTGACTCCACCATAACCGCACCTTTGGGAATCATTGAAGACGTTCCAGTAAGAATAGGCAAGGATGCTTATGTTCCATGTGATTTTGTCATCATGGATATTAAAGAGGACTTGAGATATCCGATCATTTTCGGCAGGCCTTTCCTAGCTACAGCCAGAGCACTAATCGATGTCGAAGCCGGAACTATCATCCTTAGGCTCGGAAAGGAAGCCATTCAATTCCGTGTCCTTGACAGCATGAAAGGCCCTAACATTCAAGAAGAAGTCTTTCTTTTAGATGCAATCCAACAAATGTCGCAACTAGAAATCTCCGAGCCAATCGACGAACTTGAAAATGCTCTTATCAATCCCGAAGTCGAGTTCTCTGCAAATGAACTAGTCCAGCAATGCATCCAATATCTAGAAAAGGCAGAAGAAGCACCAAAGGCTACCTTTGAAGAGCTTAAAGCCATAACGACTATTGAAGCAGCAGAACCACCAAAAACCCCTGAATTGAAGACCTTACCCACAGGGCTCAAATATGTTTTCCTGGATAAGGAAGAGCTATGCCCAGTTATTATCAGCTCCACCCTCACCGAAGACCAAGAAGTCATACTTCTAGACAAACTAAGGAAACACAAAAAGGTCATCGGTTATAAAATAACCGACCTCACAGGCATAAATCCGGCTCTGTGTATGCACAAGCTTCCTATGGTTGAAGAATTTAAACCCACTCGCGAACATCAAAGAAAACTGAACCCAAATTTAAAAGAGGTAGTCCGTTTGGAAGTCCTCAAACTGCTTAAAGCTGGTATGATCTACCCTATCTCCGACTCTCAGTGGGTTAGTCCAGTTCAAGTTGTCCCAAAGAAAGGGGGCACTACTGTAGTGATCAACGATAAAAATGAGCTCGTACCTACTAGGACTGTAACGGGGTGGAGAATGTGCATCGATTATAGGAAGTTGAATAAAGCTACAAGGAAAGACCACTACCCTCTACCCTTTCTAGACGAAGTCCTGGAGCGCTTGGCCCACCAAAAATATTTTTGTTATCTCGATGGTTATTCTGGGTTCTACCAAATACCCATACATCCAGAGGACCAAGAAAAAACCACCTTCACTTGTCCCTTCGGGACATATGCTTTTAGAAGAATGCCATTCGGGCTATGTAACGCTCCTGCTACTTTCCAACGTTGCATGTCCGCCATTTTCGCCGGATTAACTGAATCTATTATGGAAGTCTTTATGGATGATTTCTCTGTTTATGGAGAGTCTTTCGATAACTGTCTAAATAATCTCGAACAAGTCCTGCAACGTTGCAAGGAAACAAACCTTATCCTGAACTGGGAAAAATGCCATTTCATGGTAACAGAGGGTATCGTCCTCGGACATAGAGTAAGTGATAGAGGGATCGAGGTCGACAAAGCAAAGATTGATGTCATCTCGAAGTTGTCACCTCCGAAGGACATAAGAGGAGTTCAAGCTTTCCTAGGTCATGCCGGGTTTTACAGAAGGTTCATCAAAGATTTCTCAAAAATAGCTAAACCCATGACCCAACTCCTGACAAAAGATGCCGAGTTTATTTTTGACCAAGAATGTATGCAAAGTTTCTCCACCCTTAAAGAAGCACTAATTTCCGCACCTATTCTAAGGGCTCCAGACTGGTCGCAACCCTTTGAAATTATGTGTGACGCAAGTGACTATGCCATAGGGGCCGTTTTAGGACAACGAATCGACAAGAAACCCTATGTCATCTACTATGCGTCCAAAACGCTTGATGAAGCACAAAGAAACTACACGACCACGGAAAAAGAGTTCCTAGCTATCATCTACGCCTTCGAAAAATTCCGCTCTTACCTGATCGGCTCTAAGGTAATTGTCTATACTGACCATTCTGCTATCAGACATTTGATTCAGAAACAGGATGCCAAACCCAGGCTCATCCGCTGGGTATTGATGCTTCAAGAATTCGATCTAGAAATCAAAGATAAAAGTGGCGTAGAGAACGTTGTCGCCGATCACCTCAGTAGAATCGAGGTTGAAGACAAAGAAAAAATCCCTATCAGGGACTCTCTTCCTGATGATCAACTTATGAAAGCCACTCATAATTTCCCTTGGTTTGCAGATATCGTCAATTATCTGGCCACAGGGATCATTCACCCGTCTGCTTCTTATCAAGATAAAAGGAAATTCCTTCATGACGTAAAACGTTATCATTGGGATGAACCCTACTTGTTCTACCTCTGTGCCGACGGACTTTTTCGTCGATGCCTTCCAGAAGAAGAAATAACATCGGTTTTGGAACACTGCCACTCCGGACCCACGGGGGGGCACATGGGCGCCAAGAAAACTGCCATAAAAGTTCTACAATCTGGTTTCTTCTGGCCCACCATATCAAAAGACTCACATAATTTTGTCAAATCCTGTGATAAATGCCAATTTTCGGGCAACATATCAAAAAGAGATGAAATGCCTCTTACCATGTGGCAGGAAATTGAGCTGTTTGATGTATGGGGGGTAGACTACATGGGACCTTTCCCCTCATCATATGGTTTCTCGTACATTTTGGTCGCTGTGGATTACGTCTCGAAGTGGGTCGAAGCTGTACCCACTGCATCTAATGACTCCAAACCTGTTGTCAAATTGTTCAAAGATACCATCTTTCCAAGGTTTGGAGTCCCAAGAACGGTCATATCTGATGGCGGAACCCATTTTCTGGAACGAAGTTTCGAAGCATTACTAAGAAGATATGGAGTCCATCACAAAGTTGCCACACCTTACCACCCGCAAACTAGTGGCCAAGTGGAAGTATCCAATAGACAGATAAAAGTGATTCTTGAAAAAACAGTGAACAAAAATCGCACTGATTGGTCCACCAAACTTTCTGACGCCCTCTGGGCATATCGTACGGCTTACAAAACACCAATTGGAACAACTCCGTTCCGCTTGGTGTACGGTAAATCATGTCATCTTCCAGTAGAACTGGAACATAAAGCCTGGTGGGCCATCAAGCAACTAAACTTCGACCTTAAAAGTGCAGGAGAGAACAGACAACTTCAACTACAGGAGCTAGAAGAACTCCGCATGACAGCATATCACAGTGCCAGAATCTATAAAGAGCAAACGAAAATGTGGCACGATGGACATCTTAGGAGAAAAGATATCACCGTTGGTGACAAAGTGCTCTTATTCAATTCCAAGCTCAAATTATTCCCCGGAAAGCTTCGAACAAGATGGTCCGGACCCTTCACTATAAAACATATCTACCCAACTGGAGCTGCCATTATCATCAACAACAACGGAGGAGAACGAACGGTCAACGGACACCGTTTAAAAAAATACTACACTCAGGAAGACAAAACACATCAACAAACCCTCGATGTCAGAAACGCTACGCCCACAATTTCGTCGAGCCAGTGACGTAAAACCAAGGCGCTTCTTGGGAGGCAACCCAAGACCTGAGTATCAAATTCTCCACTTTTCTAGTTTTATTCTCTCTTAATTTTGTTTTGCTTCTTTAAGTTCTTTCATTACTAAATCTAAAAATACAAAAAAATATACAAATATTTTTATGCTCCAAACGGTCTTAAATCCGTTTGAGACCAAACGGTCTTCAAACCGTTTGGGACCAAACGGTTTTGAAACCGTTTGGGACCAAACGGTCCTCAAACCGTTTGGGACCAAACGGTTTTGAAACCGTTTGGGACCAAACGGTTTTGAAACCGTTTGGGACCAAACGGTCCTCAAACCGTTTGGGACTAAACGATCTTGAAACCGTTTGGGACCAAACGGTCCTCAAACCGTTTGGGACCAAACGGTCTTGAAACCGTTTGGGACCAAACGGTCCTCAAACCGTTTGGGACTAAACGGTCTTGAAACCGTTTGGGACCAAACGGTCCTCAAACCGTTTGGGACTAAACGGTCCTCAAACCGTTTGGGACCAAACGATCTTGAAACCGTTTGGAACCAAACGGTCTTACAACCGTTTGGGACCAAACGGTCCTCAAACCGTTTGGGACCAAACGGTCTTGAAACCGTTTGGGACCAAACGGTCTTGAAACCGTTTGGGACCAAACGGTCCTGAAACCGTTTGGGACCAAACGGTCCTCAAACCGTTTGGGACCAAACGGTCTTGAAACCGTTTGGAACCAAACGGTCTTGAAACCGTTTGAATACGATAAGTCACCGCTATAAATACCGACCCCGCATCTCCATCTTCCTCTCTTCGAATCTTCGCACTCTACAGTCTTTTCGTGCGCAGAACTTCACCTTTTTGCTTCTGTGCTTCCGCGCAAGCTTCTCAATCCACCTCCCACAAGATTGCCCGGCGACTCCAAGCACGCTGCCCACTCCGCGCCACCTTCGCAGTCGTCGTCAAATGATGTTCTTCGTTGCCGTGCCGTTCTGTCGCCACTATCGCGTCAGTCGCCGTTTCATCCACCCACCTTCAAACCCTCGCCCCGTTTCACCTTCGCCCCGTTCCACCTTCCCCCCGCGCCGGCGACCTGCGGCTTCTCGCTTTCCAAGCAGTCCTCAAACCGTTTGGAACCAAACGGTCTTCAAACCGTTTGGAACCAAACGGTTTAGACACCGTTTGGGAACTTTTGTGTAATCAAGCAGCACATATCGCAGTGCACTCCTTTGCAATTTTGTCTTGATATTGTCTAGCAGATTCATTGCTAGAATTGCAGATTTCGTCTACAATATCAAGACACAATTGCAAAGGAATGCACTGCGACATCCATAAAGCACCTGAGTCAGCGCTACAAGGCACCCCAATTCGCATCCACTCTACTCCAATCTCCAGGGGTTTCCGCAATTTTGGCCTAACTCGCAGCCCTTGTTCAAATGACTTCTCAACCTATCACTTTCCCACTCTGAGGACAGAGTGTGTGATGAGTTGGGGGGGGGGTCATCAGACAAGGGCTAGGTATCAACTTCTATACTCCCTTCTTTTTCTCTAAACACTTTCCATACATTTCTTTTGTTTTACAAATTCTTTTTATTCTTTCAAGATTCTTTTTACAAATTCTTTTTAATCACCTCAACTAACTCTAGAATCATGTTAGTCTCTACAAGTATTTAGCACTTAGACATCAAATGGCGATTTATCGACCCCCATCCACTATGGATCCTATATTTTTGCTCCAATTCTTTATCTGACTCTCCATAGGTCAAAATCAGGGCAGAAATAAGCCGAGATCTCAAGGATGAGAGGGAAATCAGGCAACTTCCAAGTCAAAAAGCTCTGCAAGTGGACCACAAACCAAATAAGTGCATGCTGAAAAACTTTAAGAACAACTTTCCTCTCTTCAAAATAAAAGAGGCTTGGCCGCCCAAAATAAATCCTCATCCCAAAACCCAAGCCTGTGAGTTTTTGAATAAAAGCCAGAGAGACGAATAAAATCATGAGAGTTGTGCCACGAATAAGGACCTATATAAAGAACTGATAAAGGGCTCACCCGGCCGGCACATTCCGCTGCCCTCACAAAGGCAGATGCGTCGCGTCCGGTAGTGAAACCCTAAAAGTTCCAAGTATATGAAAAGGCTAATAAAGGACTTGCCCGGCCGGTACATTCAGCTGCCCTCATAAAGGCAGATGTGTCGTGTCCGGTAGTGAGATCCTAAAAAGCATAGACAACCCCTCCCCCACTCGAAGGGGAGTTACACTTCAAAGCCTTTAGCCAACCCTCATACCCTCTCTAGCTTCCAATAGGTTTCCAGAGAGGTATAAAGTTGATTAGAGTCAACAGCATGCACAAAATAAATGTGGTCCCAAGGCAAACTTTGAGATACGGAAAAACCTGAAATCCAAGCAACTCTCGAAATCCAAAAGGATCAAGGCATGCAATAAGCCTAGATACGACCCCTGGGGAACTCAGGTCAAGAATTGAAGCAAGAGTACGGAAATTTTAATTAAGATCGCCGCGCCATTTCATGCCTCAGCTCTATCTAACTTGAGGACAAGCTAGACTCTAAGTTAGGGGGGGTGATAACCTCCTATTTTAGTAGTTTATCTTAGTCTTTTTCTTTAGTTTTCCATACTCTTTCTACATTTATATTGTACTTAAACCTAATTTTACCCCTTTTTGTAAATACATCATCAAACTAACTTTTCCTTTTATAATTACAGAAAAAGCACAAAAAAATAACAAAAGAACAAACCAGCCCAAGGGTCGAGTAGATCCAAACGGTCCCGAGACCGCATGAAGCCAAACGGTCCCAAGACCGCATGGAGTTCAAACGGTCCCGAGACCGCATAGATCCAAACGGTCCCAAGACCGCATGGAGTTCAAACGGTCCCGAGACCGCATGAAGCCAAACGGTCCCAAGACCGCATGGAGTTCAAACGGTCCCGAGACCGCATGAAGCCAAACGGTCCCAAGACCGCATGGAGTTCAAACGGTCCCGAGACCGCATGAAGCCAAACGGTCCCAAGATCGCATGGAGTTCAAACGGTCCCGAGACCGCATGAAGCCAAACGGTCCCAAGACCGCATGGAGTTCAAACGGTCCCGAGACCGCATGAAGCCAAACGATCCCAAGACCGCATGGAGTTCAAACGGTCCCGAGACCGCATGAAGCCAAACGGTCCCAAGACCGCATGGAGTTCAAACGGTCCCGAGTCCGCATGAAGCCAAACGGTCCCAAGACCGCATGGAGTTCAAACGGTCCCGAGACCGCATGAAGCCAAACGGTCCCAAGACCGCATGGAGTTCAAACGGTCCCGAGACCGCATGAAGCCAAACGGTCCCAAGACCGCATGAAGCTCAAACGGTCTCAAGACCATTTGACGCCAAACGGTCCCAAGACCGTTTGACGCCAAACGATCTCAAGACCGTTTGACGCCAAACGGTCCCAAGACCGTTTGACGCCAAACGATCTCAAGACCGTTTGACGCCAAACGGTCCCAAGACCGTTTGAGCCCAAACGGTCTCCAAACCGTTTGGATCTCACTCAAAGCCTATAAATAAGACCTCAGGGCCGTTCATACAAAGAGTCCAGACGTCCAGAGGCTGTCTCTCCACCACGAGAACAACTCCATCCATCACTCGAGGCTGCCGGTCTGAGACTCACGTCCATTGCAAGCTACTTTCTCTCTCATCAACAAGGAAGGTGAGAGGAGAAGATCCGTCATCAAGCAAGCTGCAAGGGGTGGAGATCGTTGCTCTCTCCACCAAGGGTTCAACCTTCTCTCCTCAGTGGAGATGATGTTCTTTCTATCTCTTCTTGCCTCCTTCTTCGTTGCTCCCTCTATGAGGAGCGAGTAGTTCCATCCACTGGGGCGCGAGGACTAGCCCCGCTGCCCATGTTTTGTATTTTGTACTGTAAAAAAAGATGTTATCATTTCGTTTTAATACTAAATCGTTTCACACATGCTTGAATGATGGCCACGTTCTTGTATGCATTTATTGTCTTTCGTTGTGGTTTGTCTACGACCGCTATCGAGGCTTGAATACCGATTTAGTGTTGGTTTCTGGTGTGTGTATCCACCACGCATCCGTTTCGGTGTCTAGAAGTGTATCTCAAAGAGTGGAGTAAACTCACTATCATTTGGCACACTCCCATCTGTATGGAAGAGACCTTTGGTAAGTCGAGGAACACACTTTGCGAGGGGAATGATGTAAAGCATGTGACCATTTGTTCGGGAATGGCTGGCGTTGCATCATTCCCGCACTTCTCGTAGCTAGGTTATCCGAATAGGAGACTAGGCCTACAAGGACGCTATTCGATTTGGTAATTATCGCTCGCTTGTTAGTTTTAGATGCACGTTTCTTGAGGTTGAGTAAGATTCTCTCTTCGGAGACTACATCCTTCAGTGACGCGTAGTGATGTACCGCATGAGAGTTACTTAACCCTTGGAGGATGAGATGCATTGCCCTTTTCTTATATGGGCATTGGTCTTGTGGAACATCGAAGGGTGCAATGCATCGCTCTTGTCTTATGTGGGCATCGGTCTTGTGGAACACCCTTGGATGCAACGCATCGCTCTTGTCTTATAAGGCATCGGTCTTGTGGAAACATCCATGCATCTAGCTTATAAGTCTTG